>JAYESA010000016.1:51386223-51986223 GCA_036927795.1 Iris macrosiphon | reverse complement strand
ACCACAAGAGCTTAAAGTACGTATTTACACAGAAGGAGCTGAACATAAGGCAGAGGAGGTGGTTGGAGTTGATGAAAGACTTTGATATTTTATTGCAGTACCACCCAGAAAAGGCCAATGTAGTCGCCGATGCCTTGAGCAGGAATCCGATGGCTATGTACTTGACGACAGATAGACATTTGTTGGCTGATCTTGAGAGCCTAGGAATTAAGGTGCTAGTTCCAGGTATTGAAATTTAGATGTGGGGATTGCATATACAGTCCGAGCTGATGGATAGAATCTGAGCTGCGCAGTATGATGATGAGGCTCTGAGGAGTATCATGGCACATGTTCGAACATATTTATTAGAAGACTTCACTTTTGCTGATGATGGGTCTTTAGCACGGCACAAGGATGTATGTGCCGTGCGGGAAGCTGTGCGAGGAGGTTTTGCAGGAGGCACATCTCTCTCAGTACTCGATGCATCCTGGTGCCAATAAGATGTATCGAGATCTGAGGGAGCACGTATGGTGGTATGGTATGAAGCGTGAGGTAGCACGCTTTGTATCCCAGTGTTTAGTGTGCCAGCAGGTAAAGGCGGATCGACAGAGGCCAGGTGGATTGCTTTAGCCTTTACCTATCCTAGAGTTGAAGTAGGAGCACGTGACTATGGATTTCGTTTCAGGGCTTCCGCGTTCTCCAGGAGAAAAGGACGCAATTTGGTTCATCGAGGATAGGAGCCCACTTCTTACCATTCAAAGTGGGTACATCGACGGAGACGCTAGCAGAGATGTACGTGCGACAGATTGTTATATTATATGGGGTTCCTGTGAGCATCGTCTCGGATCAGGATAGTCGTTTCACTTTTCACTTCTGGAGGATTTTGTAGGCTAGCTTGGGCACTCAGTTCAAGTTCATTACCGCATATCACCCCCAGGCAGACGGGCAGTCTGAAAGGACTATTCAGACTCTCGAAGATATGCTATGCACTTGCGTTCTAGATCTCGAAGGTTCTTGGGAGGATCATTGATACCTGATAGAGTTTCCTTACAACAACAGCAACCAGGCCAGCATTGAGATGTCACCATTCGAGTCTCTATATGGACGGAGGTGTCGCACACCATTATCTTGGGATGATGTCGGAGAGAGAGCCTTATTAGGACCAGAAATAGTCGTGGATGCAGCAAAAAAGGTTAAACTCATCAGAGACAGACTTCGAGTGGCGCATGACAGACAGCGGCATTGGGCCGACAGCCACCGTAGACCCTTGGAGTTTGAGGTATAGGTTTTGTTATTATTGGCTTATGATTATTTTATTTTATATTGTGTATTAAGACTGTTTTGTTCTAGGTTGGCGATCTAGTATTCCTACGAATTTCTCTGACACGGGGCACGATTTGCTTTGGTGGAGGCGAGAAGCTTAGTCCATGTTACATCGGATCTTTCGATATTCTTGCGAGGGTCGGTGCCGTAGCCTATAGACTAGACTTACCACCTGCACTAGAGGGAGTACATGACGTATTCTACATATCACAGCTGAGACGGTACGTGGTAGATCCTAGTCACGTACTAGATCACTCGGAGATCAAGGTTGGTCCGACTCTCAGCTATCCTGAGCAGCCCGTAGAGATCTTGGACCGCAGAGAGAAGGTATTGCGGAAGCAAACTATTTCTTTGGTTCATGTTGCATGGAGACATCACTCTCCAAGCGAGTCAACCTGGGAGAGAGAGAACAAAATGTACGAGCAGTACCCGTATCTCTTCGAGATTTGAGGTGTAGTTCTTATTGTCTGATTGTATTCTTGTGCTAGTTTAATTCAATTTCGAAGACAAATTTTTTTAGGAGGGTAGACTTGTCACTATCACATTTCTAGAATAGGGGCTTTATTGTCATTTATTATATTTATATTTATTATATTAATAATTGCATGATATGTAATCTATATATTATATATTATTGTTTTCATTGATAACATGGGTAAGTAGACTAGACCTAAAACCCACTAGATAAACCATATCTTATTTAATTAGCATTTAGTTTAATCCCTCACATGAATTACTAAACTCCTCACTAAATAGTTCTTCATGACAAACCATGAAGGACAAAATAGACTTTGTACATTAGAAACCCTAATCCTAACCCTGTGGCCGACCCTATATAACTAGAGGGAGCCTCCCTCAAAGCCCTCATCCTTCATGAAGAAACCCTAAAAATAGGCTCCAAGAAAAACCATTTCTTCCCTCCATAAATTTTAGAATTTCTAGCCCAAAATATCTTATTATTCCCTCATTCAAGGAGACCTAGAAGCTTGGGCACAAGGAGACTTGGAGAAGAGGAAGCTACATTGGGAATCCAACTTCCAATAGGTAAAAATCTAGAAATCCCTCATTTAATTCTATTTTAATTAATTGTTTGGCCATTAGGAGCCCACCTATTTATTTAGGGATGACTTTTTAAGGAAAGCATGAGACTATTTTGGTTTCATGATGATTCTCCATGGTGACATAGGTGTATTAGGGGGTTTTGTGATCCAATGATGTATTTTCTCCTAATTTTCGTAACCCTAACTATCATATATATATATATGTATATTTATGGAATATACGTATATGGTTTATTGTATTTGGGGATTTATGCATGAGGATTTATAATTTATCATGAGTATCCAAGTTTTGTGCGCACTAGGTGTTTGTTGTAATGTTTAATAGGAAGAATACCTATTTAAATGATCTAAATCTTATGCATTGATATGTATACTTGTAAATATGAATGTGTATATATATATACGTATACGTATTATTGTATATATGTGTATCTATGGGTTGTTGCACAGTCGGGTTCCTGAGGCACTGTGTCTGTGCACTATGCAGTCGGGTTCATCAGTGCATTGTGCATACTGTGTCAGTGTGTGATGGGGAATTGGTTTGTGCACTGTGTTGGACTGATATCTTAGTGTATCAGTCGAGCAAGGTGTGGTGAGTGTTGTGTGTTATATGAATAGTAGTGTGTGTGTGTGTCAGTGAAGGCTCGGGCCAGTAGATATTGCACAACAGCATCCCTCATCAGGGAACAACTATCACAGCTTATGTGCACTGATATTGAATTCAGGGTAATGAAGGTAGGGATATGCTAGTGCTAGAGTATCAGTGAGGGAGTGTGTTAGATGTATATGTGTAGGTTGTGTGTGAGTGAACTATGTATCAGTCAGTGAGTGAATGAGTAGCAGTGAGGAGTTATGGCAGTGGATTCCAGTGTATATAGTGTCATTATGGAAATGCAAGATTATGTGGGTATCATATATTGCTTCCTAAGTTTATATGTATACTAGTATTAGTTAGTTTAGTATGTAAGTGCAGATGGGGATGTGACATTGTGCAAGTACCAGTTGGGTGTTCAATTAGTGTATCAGTGTATATTAGGTAATGTCTTGTGTTCTTTATAGATGAGTATCAGAGTTGTGCACTGGGAATGCATTGATACTTAAATGTATCAGTGTTGTGGTTATGTGAGGATAATGTTTTGCACAAGAGGCATACCATGAAAATAATAGGATGTGTGCAGGAATTTAGGAAAGGCAGGAGCAGCAGCTCCAACGACAAAGAAAACTCTAGTTAGACTTATGGGTATCAGTATTTTTGAGACATAATCAGTTAGGGTGTGAAGAAGTATGGGTACTCAGGTTGTGTGGTTATGTGAGAAGTTAGGGAGTTTGGTTCCCTATATGTATCAGAGACTCTAGAGAGGGGAGACCTGGGTAGTGTTTTCACCTTGAGCTAGTGGGATTCAGCAGCTAAGGAGATGCAAGCTACTACAGCTGCACTCGGGCATTTCAGTGCCTCGAGGCAGTGCAAAATACTGCATTCTGTAGAAGGGTAGTTCAGCAGCAGGGGAGATCAGCAATGGAAACAAGGTGGTCCATCCCTCGAGCTACTGTGCACTCGGGCATTTAGCTGTGAGGCAATAACAGCTCCAATAGGGTATGTACAGTCCAGTATCGGGTAGTGTATCAGTTTAATTACTAGTAGTTTGGTCTAGCTAGTATCAGTAGCAAGTTTACATCCAACTGTGCAGATTCCTACTGCACAGCACCAGCAAGTAGGGGTGCAAAGCATAGTTCAATAGGTATCACTGGTATCATTAGAGTACAGTGAGTTTCAATCAGTTTCAGATGCTTAGTAGGTGTAGCATAAGTGGGTATTGGATAGTTAGAGAGCATTAGTTAAGTATTAGAGTCATGAGGTAATAGATTGGAGTATTTGGATTTACTGATACAAACTTCTAATATTGAGGTATTGAGGTATTGATACATAGAATGTCAAGATATTAGTATTGGGGCATAGGTAGTTGGGTTGAGATATAGTTTAGTTCAGTCATATATACCTAGCATCTAAGTTAAGGTATGAGTAGTATTCTAAGGTAACAGTGGATACCCATAAGTAAGATACGAGGGTATGGGCAAGGTATTGATATGCCAAGGTTTTATGAACTAGTATAGGTATATGAGTTAATATACATATATGATATCTAAATAGCTAGTATGACTTATTATTAGCTAGTATAAGACTAATACTAACTAGTATACACTAATTACCTTAGTATAAACTAGAATACCTTAGCATTACTTAGAAAACCTTATGTAGCAAGGTTTTAACCTAGAAATCACATTTCAACCTAGTTAATAACAATTATCATTCCATATCACCAATTGACACTTATATTTCATATATTTAGGTCATTGTGGTCCCATCTTGGACATCGATCCTCACACCTTGCTCAGGACCACAGGCGAGTACATTCTCTGATAATTTTTATTATGTTGATTATTTATATAATTCTAGTTGTACAGTATACTTGATTCTGACACTGTTGATATATGGGTTAGCATCATAGATATGTATCATGAGGAGTCATGATTGGAATCTATCGTGCTAGCTGGGAACGGAGAAATATTAGCAGATTATGTGATCATACTCCACTTTACATATATGATAGCTCACCCCACATATCACATTGGGTGTAGGCTAACCATATACATGCCTCATAGCCTGTTATATATGATTAGCCTGACTATTGCTCGCATCATAGCTAACCAGATGGTTAGCCTGACCTCACATGTATCATAGTCAATCATATATAACAAGCCTGATCTCGTCCTAAGCCGATCACATAATAAACTGATATTTCAAACACTTAGCTAGAGATTCCATTTCTTTATTCCAGTTCACAAATTTTTTGTATTCATATATTTTTGTTCATTGCTAGTTTGTACTATTGCTGATTACACATTTTCCAGTATTCTATATTTTTAGTACTTTTTTATCTTGTATTTCCTTACACTTCTTATAGTTTTGTCAATATAAACGAAACTGCTGTTTAGTGTTTGTGCTTCGTTCCAATCCTGACTGGATAATATTTTTCAGAGGACCTTGAGGACTTTTGTCCTGCTCACTATGACCCAGGTGTAGAGGGAGACTACGTAGCTAAGATTCTAGAGGAGCCACTCTCCATAGAGGAGACACCACCTGCAGTCGGGTAGACAGTTCTTTTTATGTATTAACTATTCTAAAACTTGAGACTTGGATTGTATTATTGATGAGACTATTTATGTTGGACAACTAGACTCTAGATTATTATTGTATTTTGGTTATTGTGTTTGACTTATGTCAGTACTTCCTTATCTTTATATCTTATCGTGCCAGTTATTTTCTATTATTTTTGTGATTGAGTATATTATGAATTGTTTATCAATGTATTATTCATTGTCCTCCTTATAGAGTTGAGGTCATTGACAGGTGACGACTTATGTTTGGTAGTCTTGAGACCTAGACAGCGTTCTACCGCCGATGCTGCGGCATAGGCTGGACGTATCTACGGCTCATGGCCAATTTCCGGGTACGGGTCATGACACGTTTTTAGTGGTAGCCATGCAGGTCTAGATTCACAATTAGAGTGATGTCGTAGTAGTGCTCAGTTAGAGTATTGCTACGAGCCTGCTTTAGGAAATAGGATTTAGGACGAGAGTATGCTCAATCACAACTAGTCTGATCTTTATAATGCTATTCTGAATTATTGCTTCCTTTAAAAATTTTACTGTCCTTCCTTGATGATATCATATAAGTTGCCTTAATTGATTCTATTCGGTCTGTCTTCAGGATGCCGTCGAAGACTAGGTCTTTGAGATTGGGACCCATAACTTCAGAGAGGTCTGCCATCTCTCGACCTGACGGACAGACATCTAGAGTTCCTCCTATATCTTCTGTCCATGTGGGAGTATCTACAATTTTTGGGGGTCCTCCTCCCCCACCTGTTCCGAGGGTTGCCCCAGCTGTATCGGAGCACCTTCCTCCACCACCGACTCTGTTTCCCGGAGGTGTGACCGTTGACCAGGCACAAATATTTGCGCTGATCCAGGGCATGGTAGATGCTCAGAGGACGTCAGCAGAGGCTCAGTGAGTCCAAACTGAGGCTCAGAGGGTGAAGGCAGAGGCTCACCAGGCACAGACGGAGCTGATGAGAGAGAGCATAGAGAATGCTCATCAGGTGGCTCTCCAGGCTGTGGAGAGAGTCGTACAGTACCAACAGCATCCTAGCCAGCAGCAACAAAGGCCGGGTATAATGGTGGACTTCAAGAGGATGATGCCTCGGGAGTTCAAGGGCACCGAGGGGATACTCTACGCCGACGACTGGCTAGAGGATAACTTGCGCTTGGCACAGATTCCGGAGATTCTACAGATCGAGGCCGCCGACAGTTAGATGTTTGACATCGCACTGACATGGTATCATACGAGCCAAGACTCACTGTTGGAGGACTTACATGGGAGGCTTTCAAGGAGCTTTTCAAGGAGAAGTTCTTCCCCGACGTGGCCTTGGGAGCCTTGGAGAGTCAGTTCCATGACTTGGTCCAAGGAAGCATGTCAGCCGACGAGTACGCCGAGGAGTTTTGCCGTTTGAGTCATTTTACGTCGTCGATAATTTGGGACCCAGAAGACAGAGCTCGAAAGTTCAAGAAGGGGCTGACATGAGAGATCTAGTCTCACACTTCTGGATGTCGTACTACTACATTCGAGGGTATTATGATGGATGCCCAGATTGCTGAGGATGACTTGGACCTCAGGCCCAAGAGAGGATGCGGCACTTCTGGAGGAGCGAGTGGTAGTGCAGGACCAGCCAAACGTCCCCACTTTCAGCCGTAATAGAGGCCGTACCAGCATCATCATCAGCAGCACCAAGCACCAGCTCGAGGGCCCCCCCAGCAGCAGTAACAGCCTCAGAGGCAGACTTAGCCCACTGTCCAGTGTGCGTACAGTGGGAAAACAGGACACACGATGGACATTTGTAGGAAGAGGTTGGGTACATGCTTGTCTTGTGGATCGTCAGCACATCACTTGAGGGACTGTCCATCTATTCAGACTCATCCAGGTCAGGGTGGAGCAGCCGCTCAAAAGGAACCAGCCAGGGTACCTACTGTACCAGGAGGCCAGTAGAGGGGACCTACACTTTCGCCACAATAGTAGAGATTTGCTCAGCACCAGCAATAGCAGAGAGGTACACCCCAGGGACGAGCATACGCCATAATGATCGAGGAGGCCGAGCCAGCAGGAGATGTGATTTCAGGTTTAGTTCTTCTCGATTCTATTCCAGCACTTGTATTATTCAATTCTAACGCTTCCCATAGTTTCGTGTATGTATCATATGCTCTTAAGCATTATTTAGAGGTGGAACCAATAGATAGAACTTGCAAGATCACGACTGACGGAGGCATTATCCTAGTCCAGGATTATTGCAAGGACCGGAGGGTATCATTGGAGGCCGAGAGTTGAGCGTGTGCTTACTCGTCATGCCACTTCCAGGATACGATATTGTACTCGGAATGGACTGGTTGAGTAGGCACCATGCTACTATAGATTATCATGGAGGTAGGGTAATATTTCGACCGTCAGGAGAGCCGGAGTTTGAGGTCGCTAGAGGAGCAGTGGAGCAGAGCAGGGGCACTTTTTGTGGAGCCAGGATAGAAGAAGAGGAGTTGCCACATCCTCTGATAGCAGAGTTCCTGGATGTCTTTCTAGAGGAGTTGCCAGGTTTGCTGCCAGACAAAGATGTTAAGTTCTCTATAGATTTAGTGCCAGGAGTAGAGCCCATTTCATAACACGTCTATAGAGTTAACAACATCGAGCTGGTAGAACTGAAGAAGCAAGTTGAGGAGCTATAGGACAGGGGCTTCATCAAGTCCAGTTCATCACCATGGGGAGCACCGATATTGTTCGTACCGAAGAAGGATGGCACGGTACGCATGTGTATCGATTATAGAGCTCTGAACAACCTCACTATCAAGAACAAATACCCACTACCAAGGATAGATGATCTCTTCAATCAGTTGAGCAAAGCGAAGGTGTTTTCAAAGATAGACTTGAGGTCAGGCTACCACCAGGTGAAGGTGAAGAGAGAAGATATTTCGAAGATAGCTTTTCGGACCAGATATGGCCAGTTTGAGTTCCTGGTAATGCCTTTTGGTTTAACCAATGTACTGGCAGTATTCATGAACCTGATGAACAAGGTATTCCACCAGTACCTTGACAAGTTCGTGGTGGTGTTCATCGATGACATTCTTGTGTATTCGAAGACCCTAGAGGAGCATGAAGAGCACTTAAGGATGGTCTTGGAGACTCTCAGGAAAGAGAAGCTTTACGGAAAGCTTTTAAAGTATGAGTTCTTCCTTGACAAGTTTGAATTCCTTGGACATGTGGTGACGGGTGATAGAATCTTAGTTAACCCAAAGAAGATCGAGACAGTGGAGTCGTGCGCTACTCCTAGTTCAGAAGCTGAGATCAGGAGTTTTCTCAGGCTAGCAGGATACTACAGGAGGTTTGTGCAAGACTTCTCTAGAATTGCAGAGACAATGACTAGGTTGACCAGGAAAGATATAGATTTTGTCTGGACGAAGGATTGTCAGGCGGTATTTGATGAGCTGAAGAATAGATTAACGACAACTCCAGTATTGACATTGCCATCGAGAACAGGTGGATTCACTATCTACAGTGATGCTTCAGGGAAGGGTTTGGGTTGCATTCTTCATCAGCTTGTGAAGGTGATTGTCTATGCTTCCATGCAATTATGCCCTCATAAAAAGAACTACCCCACCCACGATTTGGAGTTGGCAGTGGTTATCTTCGCTCTAAAGCTGTGGAAGCACTACCTGTAAACCCCCTCATGTATTTTTATAGATAGACTAATTTTGGGTGAGAATTTTTTTGGTTTAGCATCTGATAATTGAGGGTTAGAATTAAGGTTGCAGATGTCTGATTCTTTAATTAAATCCTTGGTGTACCCTACCGTTGTTGAAATATTCAAAGCCCAACATTATCCCATAATATCCAATAAATTATTGCATTATAGACTTGACACGCCAACTTAGGTGCTGGACTTTCTCGTCACTCAAAATCATAATCCCTTGTACTCTAATTTAATTGCATAACTTTCCGTACCCGAAACCCATTCTTTAATCCCGTGTCGCGTACCTATGTCGTTGTCATCAATTTCGACATACCAACTCTACCCGTTTTGCCAGACCAATTAAAGGGTCCAAGACTGATACCAAGCCTACACATTTCATGACCTTTTTGTCACTCCTAATTTAGACTCCATGTGCCTCCATTTAATTTAAGAGCACATGATAATTTATTTTTAATTAAATTGGGGATACCAACTTTGACTAATCCCAACTTAACCCCAATTTAACCCAAACCCTCATTCATTAGGCCCATGCAAAATACATAATACCCCCTCACCCTACAAAACACTAAACACCACTTTTCACACCATTTTTCTGTCATTTTATATGTTTGTGCAAATACCCAAAATTAAGGGGCTTATTTGCAAATATTGTATTATGTGTCATCTCCTCATTGGTTGAAACCAAATGAAGAAGCCACCCTCAACCATCGACCGGTCTTGTCCATCCATCTCTCTCCATTGTGTGAACATAATTCCCTCATGATGAATCCTAGCCACCCATTCAAAATAAATTCTCATCCACGACCACCTCCATCTCTCCTTTGCACCACCGCCATCCACCATGAACCACCGTGACCGCCACTAACAGTACCTCACCACCTCCACGAGATCACTCGAGCCACTGCCCCGACTCCCCCACGACCTTCCCCCCACCGCTGTACCCCTACTCCGGCCACCCTTCACCACCAGCATCACCACCATCATCCCCTTCATCATCATCATCATCATCACCATTAACACCACCACCTACTGCCGCCTCCAACCCGGCCACCACCACAGCCTACTCTGGCCAGGGACGGCCACCACCCGCCGCCAAGGTGAACTTCTTCCCCTATCCTTATGTAGTGTAGTTTTATACTTTGTTTAGGGTTTACATAACTTAGTTAGGTTTATGGTTAATGTAGTGAGTGTTAGGGTTTAAGAGTTTGCTATTGGAGTTTAGAGTTTATGAATACTAGGTAAGAAAATTTAGGATGTTGTCCTATTTAATATATGTATATTTATTATTGTTGATGAGCTGATTTAAATTATTGCGAAATAATACTATGGTATTGAAATATTGATGGACATTGAGGAGCAGGTGATTTAGGGTAAAATGGTGTGTAATATCAAACCATTAGTCAGTGATTGAGGACTGAAAAATAATAATAAATTTAATTGAAGAAAAGTTTATTATGAAATGATAGTGATTGTATATATTTGAGGGTTTAATAAATAATTGATAATTTATTTGAGTATGGTATATGTCAACGTATATGTTAACGTCTGTGAAGGCCAGGGTAAAATCTGAGGAATGAACGTACTTGAACTACTGAACCTCATGATGATTATAGTAGGATTGAGGAATTGTTTGATGATATTGTGCAGGTGATTAATTAGATTAGATGTAACATACCCTTAGTCAACCTTGGTCAACCCTCTAGCTTCGTGTCCATGTGAGTTGTAACAGAGATTAAACATATGATAGACGTGTGTCACATCTTATTTCAGCCTCGTGATAGTTTATTGATTGAGCTTGTATCTCGCCTCTAGGTACTACGGGACCTGCCGACTTGGATGTTGTACCGGATCCCCATCTTCAACAGCCGGATCCATGCAAGTGTACCTTGCCACTCTGTATTTCAGTTACCAGATATTTATTAATTTATTATATGCATTGTGCGCATTTTGTTTAGAATCGTTACTTAGGGTCGTGTTTGTTGATAGTTACTTCAGTATGACGAGACTGCTAGATAGAGGTTTAGGATCAGCGCACACTCATTGACCGCTTGGGAAGGGGAAGACAATTACTAGACGTTTGGGCTCCTCTGCACGCGCTTATATATGTATATATACTATTTCTTTAGTGATCCTGTATCTAGAGTAGTTGTATCACCCATGTGACTCTTTGCCCGGAGCTGCGGTACGTCCCGTGTGTTTCCGTTTTCGGAGCTACAGTTTTATTTTGGACAGCCCACGCATTGAATATTGTCTTCAAATGATGTCTTACTTAGTTGGTTATGCTAGATTATACCAGTGTTGCACTTGCTTCTTTCTGTTATACTTTGGCATGCTGTATTTTTGTAGCTTGTTACGTCCCTCTGAGGACCTGGTCCCCTGCCAGTTTTGCAGCATAGACGATTACGGAGCATTTGGAGTTGCTTGTCTTGCAGGCATTGGTACCAGGTACTCATATCATTTCTACAGGCATTTATGGTTATTTTATATTGTTTATTCATTTGCTGTTATAGCCTAGTTTTTATAGACTCATATTTCTTCTCGAGTCTATTTAAGTTTGTGTATTATTGGGTGGCCGACTTTAGCACATGTAGCTCATTCTTGTGTATTTCTGTTCATTGTGGATTGAGACATGGATATTTATATTTACTGGATTATTTAGATAATTACCAGTAGTTTACAGCTTATACGTATTCGAGTAGGACCAGAGTCTGGTCGAATGCGTAGCTGGCGTGTCGCGTATTCCTGGTCCTATGTACTTTGGGACTGGGGCGTGACATATTTTTGTGGTGGCCCATTCAGGTCCGATTTAAATCATCTTGGTCATCGGACTGTGCCAAGCGAAACTGTAAATTAGGAATATATATTAGAATTTATCGTTGAATAGGATCTCAATCCATAATCGATTTTAAAAACTCACTTTGTATATGATTATCGCCATTGGACTTCCAATTTGTATTCGTTCAATTTTTGTCAATATCGTTATCATTGTTTCTTATCTCCTATTATTCGGGAAGACGAATGCTTGTGCCTGATGATTCCCTCCAGAAGAAGATCGTAGTTCAGACGACATAAGACATAATTTGTGCAATACTCTCTGAGAAGATTGTTACCCTTAGTAGGATAGATTGATAGGTTCTTTTTTGATTCTGGAACTACTGTAGAAGGTTAGTAAGAGAATTGGACCCAGTAGTACCCCACCCATACTCGAGATAGTAGTAATTTGGGAAGTACAGGAAGCTAGAAAGATTGTTGATCATAACCCTCTAGAATAATTTATGGAAATGCATATCCAGATGCTAGAAAGTAGTTGTAGCCCATGATGGCGATACCAGGAATGATATTAGGATCTGGAGAAGATTAAATTTCAGGCTCTCACATGGAAGATGATGATCTGATACCAGGAATTCTAGTATGTGCTTGGGTGATACTATTATTATAATTGCACTATGTGATTTGGAGAGATAAATAACGGAAACAAGAAATTTGAGGAATACAATTGTAGGAAGAAATTTGAGAAAAAGAGTAATTATAAATTAGGGAAAGAAATTTATTTTTGGAGGATTAGTGTTGTAAATAGAACGAAAGAATTTATTATGAGGATAAGTCTAGACTATGGCATTGTCCTAAGCATAGAATGGTTGAGCCAATACCATGCAATGATTATTGACATGGTGGCACTATATTTAGACCACAAGATTATCCGGAGTTTGAGTTTCTTCGGGGAGCCCGGGAGCATGGTGCCATCTACCTTAGGGGTACACATTGCATAAGGTGAACCAGTGTACCCCCGCATTATATCAGGATTTGAAGATATGTTTCTAGAGGATCTTCCAGGCCTGCCACCTGATAGAGAGATAGAGTTTGCTATAGAGTTGACTCACAGAGCTGAGCCAGTTATTCCCCCGTCTACAGACTGGCACCGATAGAGTTGGTTGAGTTGAAGGTCCATAGTAGATGATCTCTTAGATAAGGGTTTCATTCGGGTTAGTATTTCTCTATGGGGAGCACCTATCTTATTTGTGTCGAAGAAGGATGGGACGGTACATATGTGTATCGATTACATGGCGTTAAATGCTGTAATGATAAAGAACAAGTACCCTTTGCCACGCATTAATGATTTATTTGATCAGCTTAGTGGTGCATGTGTATTCTCGAAGATCGATCTCAGATCTAGCTATCATCAGATCAAGGTACGGAGAGAGGACATTCTGAAGAGGCTTTTCGGATGAAGTATGGGCACTATGAGTTTCTAGTCATGCCGTTTGGTTTAACCAACATGCCAGCAGTATTTATGAGCCTGATGAACAATGTTTTTTACCAGTACTTAGATAAGTTCGTGGTGGTGTTCATCGACGACATCTTGGTATATTCCAAGAGCCAGGAGGAGCACGAGAGACATCTCAGGATCGTGTTAGAGACGCTGAGGCAAGAGAGGCTGTATGCCAAGCTCAGCAAATATGAGTTCTGCTTGGATAGAGTACCATTCCTAGGACACATAATTACCGGAGATGGACTATCAGTTAACCCGGAGAAGATCGCTGCAGTAGAGACGTGGCCTACCCCTATATCAGTTACAGAGATTAGGAGTTTCCTCGGACTTGTTGAATATTATCGGAGGTTCATGAAAAACTTCTCGAGGATCGTTGTGCCTATGACGCGACTGACGCGTAAAGGCGAGGAGTTTACTTGGACCGTAGAGTGTTAGACGGTTTTCGATGAGCTAAAGAAGCGTCTGACATCAGTACCGATTTTGATACTTCCTTCAGGATTGGGAGGATTTGTAGTGTATAATGATGCGTCTGGAAGCGGATTAGGATGTGTACTGATACAACATGGCAAGGTGATAGCCTATGCATCGAGACAGCTGAGAGTTCATGAGAAGAACTATCAAACGCACGATCTAGAGCTAGCTGCAGTAATTTTTGCACTAAAGATATGGCGGCACTACCTTTATGGAGAGCGTATTGAGATTTACACAGATCACAAAAGTCTAAAGTATCATACACTCAGAAGGAGCTCAACATGAGATAAAGTCGCTGGCTAGAGTTGATGACAGATTATGATATAGAGTTGTAGTACTACCCTGGCAAGGTGAACGTAGTAGCAGATGCCTTAAGCCGGAAGCCTATGACATACTTTTTGATGACTCAGCGATAATTGCTAGAGGATCTTCAGGAGCTCGGGATAGAGATTGTATTGCCAGGCATGGATGGACAGATGGCTAGTCTCGAGGTTCAGTCTACCATGGTTGAGAGGATCAAGGCAGCTCTACCTACAGATACGAGATTTTGACGACTGCGAGAGAGGACAGAGGCCAACATGCAAATGGGACTCAGGATTCATGAAGACGGAATATTGAGGTATGGAGATCGCCTATACGTTCTGAGTGGCGAGCTACATCAGGAGTTGATGACCGAGGCTCATAGCTTTATTTATTTTATTCATCCTGGAGGTACGAAGATGTACCGAGATTTGAGACAATACTACTAGTGGCATAGAATAAAGAGAGAGATTGCAAGATTTGTTGCAAGATATTTGGTCTGTCAGCAAGTCAAGGATGAACATCAGAGGACTGCAGGACTATTGCAGCCGCTTTCCATTCCCGAGTGGAAGTGAGAGCACATTACCAAGGACTTCGTCACAGGATTCCCGAGGAGACCTAGCGGGAAGGATGCAGTCTGTGTTGTCGTGGATCGACTCACCAAGTATGCATATTTCTTGCCCTTTATAGTTGGGCAGTCCACGAAGATTTTAGCTGACATGTATATGAGGCAGATAGTACGACTACATGGAGTGCCTGTCAGCATTGTATCGGATCGTGATTCTTGATTTACGTCATATTTTTGGCAGAGTATACAGGAGTGTCTAGGAACTCGTCTCAAGTTCAGCACTGCATATCATCCACAGACTGATGGCCAGTCAGAGCACATGATACAGATAGTAGAGGATATGTTGAGAGCGTGCATGATCGACTTTGGAGGATCTTGGGAGGACCATCTACCCCTGGTGGAATTCTCCTACAACAAAAGCTACCAGGCCAGCATACAGTTGGCACCTTATGAGGCACTGTATGGCAGGAAGTGTAGGTCACCGGTATGTTAGAGTGACGTGAGAGAGCGTCAGATACTTGGTCCAAAGTTGGTGACATAGATAGTGGAGAAATTAAAGCAGATTCAGAGCCACCTGCGTGCAGCACAGGACAGACAGAAGCATTGGACAGATGCACACCATAGACCTTTGGAGTTCAAGAAAGGTGACCATGCATTTTTGAAGATATCACCTACTCGTGGTACCATCAGATTCGGAGGCAGAGGCAAGCTGAGTCCGAGGTACATCAGATATTTTGATATCTTGGAACGAGTTGGTGAAGTGGCTTATCATCTTGCATTGCCTCCATCATTAGAAAGAGTGCACTACATATTTTACGTATCACAGTTGAGGAGATATGTGGTAGACCCTAGCCACTTGCTTGATCATTCAGAGATTACAATCGGGCCCAGTTTATCATATGCAGAGCAGCCAGTGGGGATACTCGATCGCAGTGAGAAGATTTTGAGGGGTCAACTATTCGACTAGTCAGGGTAGCATGGAAGCATCATTCGCCAGGTGAGTCTACCTGGGATCGCGAGGATTCCATTCGGCAGTATTTTTTATATTTATTTGAGGACCAAGGTACGAATTTATGTACCGTATTCGATTACCAGTTTGCTTTTAAATTCTCGTAGCTATTATCGTGCTTTACTTTTAATTTTGGGGACGAAATTTTTCTAAGTTGGGAAGGATGTAAACCCCTTAATGTATTTTTATAGATATACTGGTTTTGGGTTAGAAAAAATTTGGTTTACCATCTGATAATTGAGGGTTAAAATTAAGGTTGCAGATGTCTGATTCTTTAATTAAATCCTTGGTGCACCCTACTGTTGTTGCAATATTCAGAGCCCAACATTAGCCCATAATTTCCAACAAATTATTGTATTCTAGACTTGACACACAAACTTAGGCGTTGGACTTTTCGTCACTCAAAATCATAATCCCTTGTGCTCTAATTTAATTGTACAACTTTTCATACCCGAAACCTATTCTTTAATCCTGTATCGCGTACCTGTATCATTGCCATCAATTTTGAGACACCAACTCTACCCGTTTAGCCGGACTAATTAAAGGGTCCAATACTGACACCAAGCCTACACCTTTTATGACCTTTGTGTTACTCTTAATTTAGATCCTATGTGCTCCCATTTAATTTAAGAGCACATGATAATTTATTTTTAATTAAATTGGGGATACCAACTTTGACTAATCCTAACTTAACCCCAATTTAACCTAAACCCTCATTCATTAGGCCCATACAAAACACACAATACCTCTTCACCCTATAAAATACCAAACACCACTTTCCATACCATTTTTCTATCATTTTATGTGTTTGTGAAAATACCCAAAATTAAGGGGCTTATTTGCAAATATTGTATTAGGTGTCATCACCTCATTGGTTCAAACCAAATAAAGAAGCCACCCTCAACAATTAACCGGTCTTGTCCATCCCTCTCTCTCTATTGTGTGAACATAATTCCCCCATGATGAATCTTAGCCACCCATTCAAAATAAACTCTCATCTACGACCATCTCTATATCCCCCTTGTACCACCGCCATCCACCACGAACCACCGTAACCACCACTAATATCACCTCACCACCTCCACGAGAACACTCGAACCACTGCCCCGACTCCCCCATGACCTTCCCCCCGTCGCTGTACCCCTACTCCGGCCACCTTCACCACCAACATCACCACCATCATCCCCTTCATCATCATCACCATTAACAACAACACCCGCTGTCGCCTCCAACTCGGCCACCACCACAGCCTACTACGGCCAGGGAAGGCCGCCACCCGCCGCCAAGGGAACTTCTTCCCCTACCCTTATGTAGAATAGTTTTATACTTTGTTTAGGGTATACATAACTTAGTTAGGTTTATGGTTAATGTAGTGAGTGTTAGGGTTTAAGATTTTGGTATTGGAGTTTAGAGTTTATGAATACTAGGTATGAAAATTTAGGTTGTTGTCCTATTTAATATATGCATATTTATTATTGTTGATGAGCTGATTTAAATTGTTGCAAAATAATACTATGATATTAAAATATTGATGGACATTGAGGAGCAGGTGATTTAGGGTGAAATAGTATATAATATCAAACCATTAGTCAGTGATTGAGGACTGAGAAATAATAATAAATTTAATTGAGGAGAAGTTTATTATGAAATGATAGTGATTGTATATATTTAAGGGTTTAATAAATAATTGATAATTTATTTGAGGATGATATATGTCAACGTGCATGTTAACGTCTGTGAAGACCAGGGTAAAATCTGAGGAATGAACGTACTTTGTAGAAGCATGAAAAATGTTGGGGAATTGTACGCGTAAAACAGAGCTTCAAAGCTGTTTGACGTAAAATAAAACTTTAGAGATGTACGCGTAAAATAACTTCAAGGTTGTTTGGCGTAAAATATGGCTTCAGAGCTGTCTACGTAAAATAGAGCTTCAGAGCTGTCCGCGTAAAATAAAGCTTCAAGGCTATGTGGCATAAAATATGGCTTCAGAGCTGTCCGCGTAAAACAAAGCTTCAAGGCTGTGTGGCAAAAAATAAAGCTTCAGAGCTGTCCGTGTAAAGCAGAGCTTCAAGGCTGTTCTGCGTAAAAGGTTGCTATACCTTCCTGCGTAAAGTTTAAAATACGTTGTTTTTAATGCAGCGTAAAGTTGTACGAGGAACTCTTCGTATTCCTCGGATAAATTTGTCAGACAAATCAGTGAACCAGACATCTGACAAAAGTAATGCACGATGATCGAGAAGACGGCCGTAATAATAATTTTGCACAGAGACCCAGGTTGTCATTTAGTGACATATTCTTGATACAAGTCATTTTTACGCATTCAAAGAATACGCTGCCATGACCCAATTTTGTAGAATCGTTGAGGCGTCCCCCGAATCATGACCGCAGTACGGGCCTGGGGTTGCGCCCGCACAAGGCTTTAATGATTTGCATAGCAAGCACATATTTAGAGTACGCAGATAAATTGAAACACAGATTTGAAACATGGAAAAGTTCTCTTTATTGATAATGAACATCTTTTATAAACTCTTGAACGAGTCAGCTAATATGCCCACGGGCTTACAAAAGAGTTGACTCAAAATGAGATAGCAGTCCTGTACATTACATCCCTTTACTAAACTTTAAAATGTATAGACCTCCGGGCTGGAGGACAGCTTTACCATAGAGATGCATTTGTGTATGAAGAGTTGCAAGCTCCTACTTCAAAATGCTTCAAGGACGGCACGATCAGGATGCGCCAACAGCTGGACTGGATCGGAAAGACGACTTTGGCTCCTCGCTCGGTTCACCTTAGTGCGGAGAACCTGTTTCAATGAGGGTCAGCATATCGAAATATACTTTTGAAGGTGAGCTAACCGAACTATACCAATCAACACGTTGTTTTAATGAAGCATGCATATTTTTGTGGGTTTCTATCTTGCCTTAGTTTATTTATAAGTAAGCAGCATATAGAATTTACTGAAATGAACTTGCCACCGTTCGGTGGATTTTACCTGCCCGTCTGAATCACCTGCACAATACTTACCATGCCTTCCCTGCCACGAAGACACAAGTTAGTTGCAACAGGTTTAAATATACAGAGGATCACTGGCATAATACCACGAAGGACGATTTATAGTCTCAGGACGGAAGGGTGTGCAACGCGGGTGGCGAGCCCCTACTGCACGCCTTATTTCGATGATACAGACGACTATACAGACGTTTCATCTGGATCGGTCCCAGTGCCCTGGCGACTGTCCGCAGGAACCAGAAACCTTGTGCTCAAGTTGTCCGTGATCGAACGATATGTTAACTGATTTTAGTAGATCATGCAGTTGAGGCAACATGAGTACAAGACAAGCAAAATTTCATGATTTATTTTGCAGAGCCTCACTGAACAATTAAGCGCATATAATGTGTTCTATACTTAGCAGAATTCATAGAACATTTATAAACGAACTAGCATGCAGTATGATAACCGTTCGGTCAAATTTAGTTGACAAATAATATTTCCAAGTCTATTCCCTTTTTATCTTGATATCTTTTATTATTAGTTGGTATCGTTTGATCGGGACAAAGAAGAAAGCAAGATTTTAGGGTGTGAAGCTTGGAAGCAGGGCTAGCTAATCGGGATGGTAGCCACTCACTTAGATGGTTGAAAGGGAGAAGGAAAGAGGCGCTTCACGACTCCGCTCGCAAGCCGCCTACTGCTCGTTCATATGCATTACGAACAGCTCGATCAATACTCCTTCCCTCTTTCAAATCTCGAAATTGAAGTGCAGTTCAATGAACGAAAACAATGAAAACCATCAAAACCGTTCAAGGAAAATAATCAAATCCCAAAACTAACTCAAAGCACGAAAGCAACAAGCGACATCAAAATCCGAGGCAATAAAAGATAGCAGCGGAGAGGTCCCTCCTGACTCTGCCGCTAAGCCGATCCTTGGGACACGGTCTACTGAATATGGGAATTGATTTCGAAGAAACAAATCCATAACAAGGACGAGTTCTTGTTTCAATCTATCCCGATCGAACGATACCGTCTTGTGTTTCTTAGCCGCACTCTCCGCACCGGGAGAACGGGGCGCTACATCCTACCCAACTAATTGGAAGTTTCGTCCCAAAACTTAGGAATAGAACCAACCGTTAGGGATTATTCTGTTAAGACAGAAGCTTAGAGGGGAGCGGGCAATCCCGAGATACGTGGTCCCGTCCGCCACAGTTGAAGCATAGACCTTTTCGACGATAACAATTGGCAGTGGTGTGCCTCGGCTTTTTGCAGAAATCACAGAATGCTCTCGGGTTGCCCCTTTGATGGCCACCATTGTTTTGACGCTTTACAGCATTGTTTCCTCTATTATTGCTTTGGCTTTTGTGACTGGATGTATGCACAACGCCGGCAGCAACATGAGGATATTGTGGTTCAAGTGATAGAGCGTGATTCACGACTTCATGCATTGTACGATACTGATGAACGACTATGTGCGCATGGATGGCAGGGCGTAGTCCACCTTCAAACCTTCTTGCTCTACTCGTTACATCAGGTAAATAGGCCCTAGCGAATTTGGAAAGTCGGTTGAATTCGGTGGACTACTGTTTGACTATTATGCTGCCTTGCCTCAGTTGCACGAACTCGTACTCCATTGACGTTGTACTGGAGGGGGTACAAACTCCTATTCGAACGTGGCACAAAAAGTCATCCACGAGATCGCCTTCTCTCCGTGATCAAATTGGAGAGATCGTCGATGCACGTCCCACCAATCGTGCACGTTGAGACAAAGCTGTAGTTGCGCACAGGCGACGCGCTTCTCTTCGGAGACCTCTAGCAGAGCGAAGTGATCTTCAAGTTCGGCCAACCAATCTAGAGCTATGACTGGGTCCTCAGTCCCATTGAATGGGGTATTGCAGACTTTCTTGAAGTGGCTAAAGTCGAAGGCAGTCACGTCCCTCGTCCTTGGAATTTGCGGCGTCTCTACTTCAAGCCCGGGCTGTTCCACCGGAGTTGTTGCTGTTGTGACGGAATGGTTGGAAGCCAAACTCTGAACGATCTGTTGCAGGACATCTACCTGCTTCTGTTGGACTGAGAATCGAGCTTCTATATTGTCTTGAAACTTGAGCTGACTCTCCTCCGCCCGCTTCTCGGCCCGTTCATAGGGAGCCTCGTCCCTTTGTTGGTTTGCCTCCAACATCCGCAATATTTGCTGGATGGAATCGATGCTTGGCATGGCTCGCTGGCTCTCTGAACTTCCCGAAGTGCCCGAACTACTTCCTTGGCCTTGCATTTTGTCCGGTGCTTATGCTGTGGATTGCGCTGGAGCTATTCCTTCAAAAGAAGGTAAATTATATTAGGATCATAATGTATTATGGACTTATTGCATAAACGTATCTCATTTTGGCCTAGCGAGTTCAAGAGTTCGCACAGGAATTTGATCGTTAAAGGAATTTTTCCAGTGCGAGAGTCTAAGGAACTTGAATCTGTGCTCTGATACCATTATGTCACGACCCGATTCTGTTGAATCGTTGAGGCGTCTCCCGAATCGTGACCGCCTAGGGTTGCGCCCGCACAAGGCTTTAATAATTTGCATAGCAAGTACATATTTAGAGTACGCAGATAAATTAAAATACAGATTTGAAACATGGAAAAGTTCTCTTTATTGATAATGAACATCTATTACAAACTCTTGAATGAGTCAGCTAATATGCCCACGGGCTTACAAAAGAGTTGACTCAAAATGAGATAGCAGTCCTGTACATTATATCCCTTTACTAAACTTCAAAATGTATAGACCTCCGGGCTGGAGGACAGCTTTTCCATGGAGCTGCATTTGTGTATAAAGAGTTGCAAGCTCCTGCTTCAAAATGCTTCAAGGACGGTGCGATCAGGATGCGCCAACAGCTGGACTGGATCGGGAAGACGACTTCGGCTCCTCGCTCAGTTCGCCTTAGTGCGGAGAACCTGTTTCAATGAGGGTCAGCATGTCGAAACATACTGGTGAAGGCGAGCTAACCCAACTATACCAATCAACTTGTTGTTTTAATGAAGTATGCATATTTTTGTGGGTTTCTATCTTGCCTTAGTTTATTTACAAGTAAGCAGCATATAGAATTTACTGAAATAAACTTGCCACCGTTCGGTGGATTTTACCTGCCCGTCTGAATCACCTGCACAATACTTACCATGCCTTCCCTGCCACGAAGACACAAGTTAGTTGCAACAGGTTTAAATATACAGAGGATCACTGGCATAATACCACGAAGGACGATTTATAGTCTAAGGACGGAAGGGTGTGCAACGCGGGTGGCGAGCCCCTGCTGTACGCCTCATTCCGACGATACAGACGATTATACAGACGTTCTGTCCGGATCGGATCGGTCCCAGTGCCCTGACGACCGTCCGCAGGAACCAGAAACCTTGTGCACAAGTTGTCCGTGATCGAACGATATGTTAACTGATTTTAGTAGATCATGCAGTTGAGGCAACACGAGTACAAGACAAGCAAAATTTCGTAATTTATTTTGCAGAGCCTCACTGAACAATTAAGCGCATACAATGTGTTCTATACTTAGCAGAATTCATAGAACATTTATAAATGAACTAGCATGCAGTATGATAATCGTTCGGTCAAATTTAGTTGACAAGCACTATTTACAAGTCTATTCCCTTTTTATCTTAATATCTTTTATTATTACTTGGTATCATTTGATCGGGACAAAGAAGAATGCAAGATTTTATGGTGTGAAGCTTGGAAGCAGGGCTAGCTAATCAGGATGGTAGCCACTCACTTAGATGGTTGGAAGGGAGAAGGAAAGAGGCGCTTCACGAATCCGCTCGCAAGCCGCCTACTGCTCGTTCACCTGTATTACGAATAGCTCGATCAATACTCCTTCCCTCTTTCAAATCTCGGAATTGAAGTACAGTTCAATGAACGAAAATAATGAAAACCATCAAAACTGTTCAAGAAAAATAAGCAAATCCCAAAACCAACTCAAAGCACGAAAGCAACAAGCGACATCAAAATCCGAGGCAATAAAATATAGCAGCGGAGAGGTCTCTCTTGGCTCTGCCGCTAAACCGATCCTTGGGGCACGGTCCACAGAATATGGGAATCGATTCCGAAGAAACAAATCCATAACGAGGACGAGTTCTTATTTCAATCTATCCCGATCGAACGATACCGTCTTGTGTTTCTTAGCCGCACTCTCCGCACCGGGAGAACGGGGTGCTACATACGCTGCCTATTCTACATTGACAGAAATGAGTTTTTACGCTCAAGATAAGACAAAATCAGACGCCATGTCAAAAGCTGTTTCCTTTATAGAGCTCGAGGCATATCTCTGTATTTAATGCACTAGATGGAGGCATATATCTGCATTTAATGCACGAGATTTTGTTCTAATTTTTAAAATAATTTGTCATGACTGGAAAAGCTAAAACTATGACTAATACGCTCATATTACCATCCTTGTATTTTACGCCAACCAGGCTATTTTCAACTATATGAGTACGTCGTATGCTATCTCCTTGAAATACGCCAACTCGGTTATATTTGCAAAGGTACGTGATAAGGCTATTTAGCCCAGAATACGCTCAAGACCTCAATCGTGATGGATAATTGACTATTTTTTACGCTGGTTATCAATTATTTATGAATCATCAAGTTTTATGCAGAGTTTGGCCTTTTATGCCAACAAGACAGTTATTTGGCTTTTATGCCAACCATCTTTACGCAGGGGCAGTTACCTACGTGGCTTGCATGCCGTGATCTTCGAGAAGCGGTTATACGCGTTACCTTATAAAGGGATACGTGTCATACGCAAATTCAGAAGATTATTTGAACGTGGGTAGTAGTTGTCAAAATCGCAGCGTAAAGAAAGCATTCTTCCTCAGAGTTTGGCCTTTTACGCCAACACGACAGTTATTTGGCTTTTACGCCAACCATCTTTACGCAGGGACAGTTACCTACGTGGCTGGCATACCGTGATCTTTGAGAAGCAGTTATATGCGTTACCTTATAAAGGGACACGTGTCATACGCAGATTCAGAAGACTATGGGAACGTGGGTAGCAGTTGTCATAACCGCAGCGTAAAAGAGGCAATCTTCTTCACCGTTTAACCTTTTACGCCAATAAGACAGTTATTTGGCTTTTACGCCAACTAGGCAGTTATTTGATTGATCTCTATAAATAGAGACCCCTGGTCACAGGATAAGAGGATAATAGGGGGGTTCAGAAAAAAAAGGAGAGAACAGAGATAGAGGGGTTTTTTGGCTGACAACTTTGGCAACATAAATTCGATCCTACTTGCAACTTTCCTTTGACCGGCTTTGGCCTTCAGTTCAGAGAAAGTTTGAAGCTTCTTCTACATCACTTTTTTATCATCGTGTAGTCCAAAGAACAAAGTGATCGACTGCAGATCAGACTTCCATAGCAATACTTCCCCAGAATTATTTTATTGTACTTAACATCCTCGTATAGAATTACTTGTACTTTTCTCTTTTCTCGTTTGTAAGCAAAAGTTTCGTATAAATATTTTGTTTATCCAAACAAAATGGCAACTCTGCTGGGGACGACTTTCTCTTCTGACGAGAAAGCAATTGCTCAACACGATACTGTATCCATCGGATCGACGAAGAAGACTTTGGTCGTCCAGTTCGACCAATCTTCCTATGAAGACATGCTTCATGCAGGGCGTAGTTCTCATTTCTCCTCTGTCCATAACAACAGAAAGCTGCATAAAGTGTGGATGCCTAAGACGTCCTCTACCCTTCCTATAAGTTCTCATTCACTGATCAACAAAGTTGTGACAACACAGCCAACACGCCCTGTGCTTAAAACTTTGTCTCCCGTCTGTGACGTGGTAGACAAAACTTCTGGCAATGCCTCAGTGCCAATCCAGAAATCTTAAATACGCCTTGCGCGTAAACTTTCATCTCCCGTCTATGACGTGATAGACGAAACTTCTGGCAATGCCTCAGTGCCAATCCAGAAACCACAAATACGCCCTGCGCGTAAACCTTCGTCTCTCGTCTGTGACGTGGTAGACAAAACTTCTGGCAATACCTCAGTGCCAATCCAGAAACCTCAAACATGCCCTACCCGTAAACCTTCGTCTCCTGTCTGTGACGTGGTAGACAAAACTTCTGGCAATGCCTCAATGCTAATCCAGAAGTCTCAAACACGCCTTGCGCGTAAAATTATATCTCCCGTCTATGATGAGGCAGATGTACCCTTTGATCACATCAAAGAAACAGACAATGACAGGCTGAGGGGGAATTATCCTCGAATAGTCAGAGCATCATCTGAAGCTGAGAGTAGCATCTCCTTTGAGTCTGAAGATGATGCAACTATGACCGTCTTTCCTGAGGATATTGCAACTCAAGAAACCAAGGCGGAAGGGTTCAGTGATCGCCAATGACTCGATGCTCTTAAGGTAATGATGCACATCATGAGTGCCACAATGCAGACTCTGGCCCTTAAAGTAAACATGGTCCTGCTGACCTCAGGACCCGCAGTAACTCTGCAAGCAGGGAGTATCAATCTTTTGGTGATCAACACCAACCTGTCATGCCGTAAGGACGGTAATTCCTAAGAACCATACAATGACATGTCTAGGGGTAGTCTCCCTCGATAAGACAAAGCAGCATCCAAAGTTGGGGGTAGAATTCCCTTTGAGTCCGAAGATGATACAACTATGACCTTCTTCCCTGAGGACCGTACGACTCAGGTATCGAAAGCCCCAAATCCAAAGGGGACTTTCTCCTTCAATGGTGATGACATCATTGAAATCTTCAATATATTGATGAAGAAAAACAAACTTTGGCTACCCAACATCAGATGCCCTGACAAGGCTGACAAGGTCGATGACCCAAAATATTATCTCTTTTATCGGTACATTCATCACCCCACAAAGGCATGCTATGTACTAAAAAGGAAAATCCAGGAGTTGATCAACGCCAAAGTCATCACTTTGCATAATAACGAGAAGACGGTCACTGCAAATATGATCTCACTCCAATTTGACAATTTTTTCCCTCAAGAAGTACCGGATGATGAGTCCCCAAAGTCTCCCCAGCGGAGCAACCTTTAGGTCTATCCTTATTTTCGGATAAACCATACTTAGCAAAGCACTCTTCAGTGAGTTTTTATTTTCGGACATGGGTTCACGTCCATATTACCTCTAAACTTTTGTCTAAATATCTTTTTTTCCCACTGAGTTTGCTATGTCCAAGTGACCTCTGAGCAAACCTTCCAGGTTTGGCTATCAATTATCATGTCCATATTACCTCTGATATCGGTTGTCATCTCAACTTAGCACCCGTACTTAATACTAAGTACGCCAGTGGTGTTAAGTTCACAAAAGTTTGCCATGTCCATATTACCTCTGAGCAAACCTTCCAGGTTCGGCTATCGATTATCATGTCCATATTACCTCTGATATCAGTTGTCATCTCAACTTAACACCCGTACTTAATTCTAAGTACGCCAGTGGTGTTAAGTTCACAAAAGTTTGCCATGTCCATATTACCTCTGAGTAAACCTTCCAGGTTCGGCTATCGATTATAATATCCATATTACCTCTGATATCGGTTGTCATCTCAACTTAGCACCCATACTTAATTCTAAGTACGCCAGTGGTGTTAAGTTCACAAAAGTTTGCCATGTCCATATTACCTCTGAGCAAACCTTCCGGGTTCGGCTATCGATTATCATGTCCATATTATCTCTGATATCGGTTGTCATCTCAACTTAGCACCCGTACTTAATTCTAAGTACGCTAGTGGTGTTAAGTTCAAAAAAGTTTGCCATGTCCATATTACCTCTGAGTAAACTTTCCAGGTTCGGCTATCGATTATCATGTCCATATTACCTCTGATATCGGTTGTCATCTCAACTTAGCACCCGTACTTAATTCTAAGTACGCCAGTGGTGTTAAGTTCATAAAAGTTTGCCACGTCCTTCGTACCTCTGAGCAAACCTTTTGGGTTGGCTATCGATCACCACATCCACAGTACCTTTGATATTGATCATCGTCTAAACTTATCACCTGTACTTAAATTTAAGTACGCCAATGGTGTTAAGTCCACCAAACTGCCACCTCTGGCAAGGCATATTTCAAACTTATTACTTGCACTCTCGTGCGCAAGAAGTAATAAATCCACCAAAAATCCTCCAGTAGGATATCCTCATGATCGTACCTAACCTCTCGGTATGGCTATTGATCAGCTCACGTCTACATCACCTCTGAGTTATCATTCTCACCTCCTCCCCAGTAGGGTTTGCCATATCCTTCGCACCTCTGAGCAAACCTTCCGGGTTTGACTGTTGATCATTACATCCACAATACCTCTGATATCGATTGTCGTCTAAAATTATCACCTGTATTTAAATTTAAGTGCACCAATGGTGTTAAGTCCACCAAACTTGCCACCTCTGGCAAGACCTGTTTCGAACTTATTACTTGCACTCTCGTGTGCAAGAAGTAATAAGTCCACCAAAGATCCTCCAGCAGGATGTCCTCAATCCAAAAAAAACAACCACGTCCATATTACCTCTGGCTTGTTTCCTTTTCCTTCCACCAAAAATATAGGGATCATATCTAACCTCTCAGTATGACTATCGATCAGTTCACGTCCATATTACCTATTACCTCTGAACTATGTCTCTCAAACTTTTTTCAGCAGAGTGAATCTATCACTACAAGAAAATGGTCACGTCCACATTACCTCTGTCCTATTTTCTTTATCCCCACAGAGTCATATCTAACCACGTCTATATTACCTCTGAGTAAGATATTTCTAGAACTTTTCCATGTCTATATTACCTCTGAGTAAAGTTCTGCTCTTTAACTTTCTACTATCACGTTCGCATAACCCCTGATAGCGCTAGTCATTTCAGCTTATTTATCCGTACTTAAGGTAAGCCATGAGTAATAAGTCTATAACTCAAGAGTTTGCCATGTCCATATTACCTCTGAGCAAATATCCCTCCAAACAGTCTGATATCACGTCATTCTAGACCACTGATAGTGTCAATCATTTCAACTTATTATCTATACCCAGTCTTAGGTACGTCATGGGTAATAAGTCTACCAAAATCTCCCCAGCAAAAAATTCTTGGGCTTTAATGGAAAGTTCCTGAAAATGTACTATGTCTGAACTAGACTTGTACTCCCTTTATCCCCAGGCGGGCAATCAAGATGTATAATCTTTACATTCTTGGTACTTCATCCCCCGTAAAGTACCTATGTACATTATTTTCCCTTCTATATTAAAGCTATTATCTGTATCAAAGATACGCAACAGATGATGGATCCTCAAAATTTCCCCAGCGGAGCATTCCTCAGGTCCACTCACACACTGCCACAGTGGCCACTCAAAAACCAATCTGGTTAGACGATAGCCATGTATCTATTACCTTTGAGCTATCATCTCATAAAATCTCCCCAGCGGAGCATTCCTCAGGTCCACTCGCACACTGCCGCAGTGACCACTAAAATCAATCTCGTTAGACGCTAGCCATGTTTATATTATCTCTGATCTATCGTCCTACCAATTTCCCCAGCGGATCAACCCTCAGGTCTATCTTCATTCTCGGATAGACCACACTCAGTAAACCACTCCCCAGTGAGTGTCCCAGATATTAGTTCATGTTCATATTACCTCGAAACTACCGTCCTAATATTTCTCTCCAACTGAGTTTGTTATGTCCATATTACCTCTGAGCAAAACCTCCTGGGTCTTGGCTATCGATCATCACGTCCATATTACCTCTGATATCGGTTGTCATCTCCACTTATCACTCGTACTCACCAAGATACAACAACGGTGTTAAGTTCACAAAATCTGCCACGTCCATATTACCTCTGGCAGGGCTTGTCTTAAACCCGTTACTTGCACTCAAATATGCAAGAAGTAATTGGTCCACAAAATCCACCATGTCCATATTACCTCTGGCTGGGCTTGTTTTAAACTTATTACTTGCACTCCAGTGCGCAAAAGGTAATAGGTCCATCAAAGATCCCCTAGCGGGATATCCTAAACAAAACTATGATATCTTACCACATCCACATTACCTTTGAATAAGATATTATCAGAACTTTTCCATGTCCATATTACCTTTGAGTAAAGTTTTTCTCTTCGACTTTCTACTATCACGTTCATATAACCCCTGATAGTGTCAATCATTTCAACTTGTTATTTGTACCTAGTCTTAGGTACGCCTTGGGTAATAAGTCTACTAAAATTCTCCATGAGAATGGAATGTACTACCCCGTACATATCACCTCTAGCAGGATATTCATTCCCATGTCAAAACTCTCTTCCATGCTTCTTTTTTAAAGTATTTCAAAACTTGTTCAAGTTTTAAAAACTTTGAAGGGGGTCATGTAGAAGCATAAAAATTACTGGGGAATTGTATGCGTATTATACAGTCAAAACCCCCAAATACATAAAGTCCCTCTCCGCGTAAAATAGAGCTTCAAAGCTGTTTGGCATAAAATAAAACTTCAGAGCTGTACGCATAAAACAACTTCAAGGTTGTTTGGTGTAAAATATGGCTTCAGAGCTATCCGCGTAAAACAGAGCTTCAGAGCTGTCCGCGTAAAGCAGAGCTTCAAGGTTATGTGGTGTAAAATATGGCTTCAGAGATGTTCGCGTAAAATAAAGCTTCAAGGCTGTGTGGCGTAAAATATGGCTTCAGAGCTGTCCGTGTAAAACAAAGCTTCAATGCTGTGTGTGTCACGCCCCAGTCCCAAAATACCGAGGGACCGGACGCGTGATAATGGCCAGCAGCACACACCGATGGACAAACCCAATTTAATGGATCCATCAGGGCATACTTAAGCTGTAATGTAACAATAAGTAGGTCCAATGATATAAGTCACAATCTAAGCTAACTCATCCACAACAGATAATCACAGATCAAATGCCAGAATAAATGCAAATAGAAATAAACTAGCATATCTCAATAAAGGTGTCTCGGAGAACAATCCGAGAATAAGTCTGATATATTAATGGAATAGACTGGAAAGAAAATAACTAGAAACAGAAATAAATGAATATCTTACGCCAATACTCAGGAGAAGTCCTCTGATATGACCTCGTCCTCAGATGTCGGTACAGCTCCTGTATCTGCTCCTGTTCCTGCTTCTGCTCCTGATAATGCTCCTGTACTGTATAACTCAAGGTGGATCTCCTCTGCTAGTCCTGGGGACAAAGTCCGGATCCAGGTCCTCAGGGGACAGCAAGGTCAAGAAAATACAAGCCAAAATAAATGCAGTACAGCAGAGAATGAAATAAATAGGGTAAGCTATATAACCATCCATGTGAAAATGCAAGTGAGAGCATCACTAGTACTCAGGATGAGCCACTACAAGCTCTGTGCCGGGGAACCGGTAGCGGTAATAACACGTAATGGTCCAAGCTCTGCTCGAGAGTCTTGTGCCTCACAATAATAGGGATTTATATATATATATATGATCAGCCTGTAGCCTGTGTGTCTCTCCCCACCCAATGTAATCATACGTCTCATGTCCACGATGCACCATGTCCATGTCACGTACAATCATATCTAATGTAACAAGCCATATAATATCTAGGAATATAATGTCAATGTCAAATCCTACATCCTATACAGAATCACCATGAATATCTCAGAAAGATCCTGTCTCATGTATAGTGTCAAGTGTCCTGGTTATAATGTACTTGATAAGACAAGTACGAGAATGAAAAGGGGTCACGAATGTCTATCTCTAGATGACATACACAATATCGCGTACGGTGTTGGCACCCGACTAATAATCGGACGCTAAGTAAGTCACATGGTCCTAGGCCAAGAATGCACAGCAATACAAATAAAGCAAGGAAATATACAACAAGAACTGTAAGTTGGCAAGGTATACTTGGCCATGATATATAACTAAGTCAAAGAAATAAGTAGCAAAGCTGCAGGATTTGGCGAGGTACACTTGCCTGGGGTCCTGGCTCCAACTGTAGCTCTGGTCTCAGTGTGATCTGCAGGTACTACTCCGGTTGCTGAAATAAACCTCACCATTAGATTCAGAAAATATCAAATAGCTAGAAACGCCTGTCCTTAAGTCCAATTTGGACACAAGGGCAAAAATAATATTTTCGGGCCAAAGTGGGGTCCATAGGTGGGCCACTTTGCACCAAAAAGCGTGTCAGGGTCACAGGTCTCCAAATTCCTCAAACTTAGTGTCTACAAGTCAGGAACGATGATACGAACCCAACAAAACTTCCAGAATTGGATTCCGATGAGCCGATCACAAAATTGCCCGTCAAGTGGAGCTTGTGGGGTCCATGATATGCAATTTTGTCAACGTTCTCAGAATCGAACAAAACTTGGGTCACAGGACCAGCGTATTGCTACGAGTCCGATGGCGTAAGTTTTGTCTCGATCCGACGTGTGTACACAAAGTTACAGCATGTTCCAGAATAGACGAATACGGGACGTTGTTGGCGGATACGCGTTGATTCCGGTGTGCACGCACATCCAAATCAACTTTTGCGAAATCCTGCACGTCCGTATCGATGGCGCGCACATATCAGTGAAGACCGCGTGCGACCAAGTCATCCCGTTTGGCAGGGCGCACTCAGTTTCGGAGTAAAATAGGGTATTAGTTTTCCTGTTTTTGGATCGCGGTTTGCGATCACCACAGGACGCGATGCACCGAGCGGGTTGCACGGGCACCAAGAGGGTCATACAGTCTACGCGACGCAACTGACGGAATCGAAAACGGAATTAAGAGGAGAGAGAAACGGGTACCTGAACAGGGCTCCGTGAAGACTGAATTCTCGTGTCCGAAAGTGTCCTGTTCGTGTCCTGCGTCGACCGAGTGTCCGAGTCCTCGGTGACCTAGGGTTAGGGTTAGGGTTGCTGCGACCGGAGCTGAGGCGGAGGGGGCGACGCTGTGGCCGGAGGCGGGCCGGAGGGACTGGGGGCGGTCGAGGGCGGTGCGGCGACGAGCTGGGAGGCGACGCAGGCGGCCGGCGGCTGGGCAGCGGGCTGCTGCGGGTCGGGTCCTGGCTGCGGGGAAGAAGGAAGAGGGAGCGGCGCGTCGGCGGAGCTAGGGCGGCGCTGGCGAGGGCTCGACGAGGGGAGCGGTGGCGAAGAAGAAGGAGGAGGAGGAGGAGGTCGTCGGGCGGAGATGGGGCTGACCGGAGAGGAGAATGATGGAGGGTGGAGCAGTCGGCGGAGGTCTAGGGTTCAGGGGAGAAGGCTGTGCTGGCGAAGGATTCCGGCGGGCGGAGCGAGGGTCTCGGGTTAGGGTTACGGCGGCGGAGGGGGATGACAGAGAGAGGTTGTGCCGCGGCGGCGGCGCGGACGTCAAAGCGCTTAAATAGGCGTGCCACCGCGGATCGTAGTCAGTTTAGGTTTAGGGTTAACGGGTCCGGGTTCGGGTCGGGTTCGATAGGAATCTGGCCCGACCCGTTATTATTTAAGTATGGGTTTGGGTTGTCGGGTTTCGGGTCGGGTTTAGATCCGACCCGATCCAATAAGGCTGGGTTCGGTTCAACTGAACCGGGTCTGGGTTGGTTTGGGTTGGTTTGGTTCAATTGAACCGGGTCTGGGTTGGTTTGGGTTGGTTTGGTTCAATTGAACCGGGTTTATTTAGGGGTTTAATTAGGTTTATTTATTTAATAGTTTTTACGGCTTTAAACGGGTTTCCGGAGTCCAATAAATTTCCGAAAAATTACCCTATGTCCGGTTTTCCATTTTACACCATAAAATATTATTTCCATAATATTTTAATATTAATTAATAGCAATTAAAAATTATTTAATTATCAAAAGCCTAGATTTTAATTACAGAAAAAAATCCTAGAAAATTCCATAAAAATTGTTAAAAATCAAATTAGGAATTCATGAAAATCAGGGGGATTACAATCTACCCAAATTATAAAAATTTCGTCCTCAAAATTAAAATATGGTAGGGTTCTTCTATCCAATCTCACTTGATTACAGTCTAAAGGACTCTTCTCAAGTGAACACTGCGGTCTCTACCCAACTTAGAATTTACCCATCTATCCTCTAAGGCTATACATCTAATAAAGCTATGCCCCAACTTATTTAATCATGGTATTGAATCCTCAAGTCTTTAACACCAACATATCACCTATGATATTCCCTTAATCATATATAAAAGGGTCATCAACAATGCGACCGGCCTGAGGGGTATATCTAGTACTGTCTATATATCAACTTATAACAAGCATGAGGTTTCGTCTTTCCAAAATAAGGGAAGATAAAGATCAATAATAAAAAGTTCAAGGATGAGGTAATAGAATGGAAGTATCAGGATCAAGGCGTTTAACGAATTCAAATAGGATTTGTCAAGACAATTGTGGATTGAAATCCTATTCTGGTAATCCTTTGTTCACATGCTCGTATTAGTACAGTTATGTAACTGATACGATATGTTCAGACATATCTAGAGGGCAAGTATACTAGTCAACTATATATCTTAATCCACGTGAAGTAGTCGTGCGAAGAGCGAACCAAAATATACTAAGGTTGATCAGACCATAATACACTGATTCTGAATAGACAATTGTATTAGTGTGTCGACCCAATAATACATATGTCATGAACAAGCTTGATAAAAATGAGCTTGCAAAACTAGGCTATATTAGCAGTATAAGTCAATGTAGTACAACAAATACAAGTACGCTAGATGATGATGAAAAGGAGGTACAACTTAATTCAAGTTCACAAAATAACACAAAATAAGCACAATAACAAAAGACTCTATAATCTCTACAGTTATCAATTATAAAAACATACTAGGTTATTAGCAAGTTCAAAATTACATAGGTTAAGGCTGAGGTCACGAACCACTAGGCACGAGATAAAACAAATCTATAAACCGATAACTACGAGAAATTACGTGCCTTAGCTACTCCATGGGTCTGTGCGTCTTCCAAAGTCATCGCTGGAGCTTGTTCACGTTCTTGCAGTTGATTCCTCTGCTGCTGTTGAGCCTGCTGGAAGAGTATTGTTTGTGGCGCCAAGGGTGGCCTCGGCTGATTCCCTCCTGGGACTGGTGGTCTGACTCCTTCAACTCTCGTTTGCGGTGCTTCCAATGCTGGAGAGGCTGGCCCTGGTGCTGGTGACATTAGCGCTCTTTCTTGACGTTCGGGGCATTCTTTTTTTTAAATACTGACTGGATCCGCAAGCTAAACATAATTTCCTTTTGCGTCTGCACTCGTTCTCTATAAGGCCTCGCCTGCGATAATATGGACAGACAGGTATTTCTTGAGGAGGTGCTTCTGGTGGCTGTTGCATGGGAGACTTCTTTGCAACTTCTTCTTGTGGTGCTCCGGCAGGTGCTGATTTGGCTGGTTGATGAATCATCACTGCTTTCTCTCGACGTTCAGGGCAATCCCTTACCGAATGCTTTTTGGATCCGCAAGCTAAATATAGTCCCAATCTGCGTCGGCATTCTTTAGCGAAATGACCCGTCTTGCCATAATAGTGACAAGTTGGAAGAATTAGGGCTCTTGGTGCTGCTTTCGGTGGTGGATTTATCTGTGGTCGCTTTGCAGCTCTTTCCTGTTGTGCTTGGTCTGGTGCTGATGCATACGGCCGCTTCTGGCTGGACTCTATCCTTATGTTGCTCTCCATGGGTCGTGCTGTAGTAAGAACGTCCGTTACAAAGGAGCTGATTAACTTTCATAACTCCGAGCTAAATCTGTCGATAAACTTCTCCGCTTGGTTTTGCTGAGCTTTTTCATGAACCTTCTGATGGGCTTGCATCATCGCGTAGAACATTAGAAACATTTGTTGTTCATCCATAGCCTGCCCTTGTGGAACGGTAGGCATCGGTGGAGCAGACTGCGTCGATGGTGGAACGTCATCTTCCTGGATTCTCGAGGCATGCTGACTTGCTTGACTACGTTGTTGAGCTGCTTGACCTTCATCAACTGGTGTTACTTCATCTTCGTTGGCTACCGCAGCATATAGTGGTGATCTTGCAGGAGTCTCGTTGCTTGATCGGGATTCCATAACTCTGCATCCAAATTAAATAATAAGAGGTATACAGGAATCAAGGCAGGATACGAGTCAAGAAATTAATTCGAAACCGATATAGATGTCAAGAACGATTCAAGCAAGTGGATGAGATCCTTAAAACTTATCCTATTCTTATTGCAGGCTTGCTCGGTCCCTAAGTTGAAACTGAACAATTTAGTCGTTGGCCTGCATGGGCCACCATAAAAACTATGTCATGCCCCAGTCCCAAAATACCGAGGGACCGGACACGTGATAATGGCCAGCAGCACACACCGATGGACAAACCCAATTTAATGGATCCATCAGGGCATTCTTAAGCTGTAATGTAACAATAAGTAGGTCCAATGATATAAGTCACAGTCTAAGCTAATCTCATCCATAACAGATAATCACAGATCAAATGCCAGAATAAATACAAATAGAAATAAACTAGCATATCTCAAAAAAGGTGTCTCGGAGAACAATCCGAGAATAAGTCTGATACATCAATGGAATAGACTGGAAAGAAAATAACTAGACACAGAAATAAATGAATATCTCACGCCAATACTCAGGAGAAGTCCTCTGGTATGACCTCGTCCTCAGATGTCGGTACAGCTCCTGTATCTGCTCCTGTTCCTATTTTTTCTCCTGATAATGCTCCTGTACTGTATAACTCTAGGTGGATCTCCTCTGCTAGTCCTGGGGACAAAGTCCGGATCCAGGTCCTCAGGGGACAGCAAGGTACAGAAAATACAAGCCAAAATAAATGCAGTACAGCAGAGAATGAAATAAATAGGGTAAGCTATATAACCATCTATGTGAAAATGCAAGTGAGAGCATCACTAGTACTCAGGCTGAGCCACTACAAGCTCTGTGCCGGGGAGCCGGTAGCGGTAATAACACGTAATGGGCCAAGCTCTACGCGAGAGTCTTGTGCCTCACAATAATAGGGGTTTATATATATATGATCAGCCTGTAGCCTGTGTGTCTCTCCTCACCCAATATAATCACACATCTCATGTCCACGATTCACCATGTCCATATCACGCACAATCATATCTAATGCAACAAGCCATATAATATCTAGGAATATAATATCAATGTCAAATCCTACATCCTATACAGAATTACCATGAATATCTCAGAAAGATCCTGTCTCATGTATAGTGTCAAGTGTCCTGGGTATAATGTACTTGATAAGACAAGTACGAGAATGCAAAGGGGTCACAAATGTCCATCTCTAGATGACATACACAATATCGCGTACGGTGTTGGCACCCGACTAATAATCGGACGCTAAGTAAGTCACACGGTCCTAGGCCAAGCATGCACAGCAATACAAATAAAGCAAGGAAATATACAATAAGAACTATAAGTTGGAAAGGTATACTGGCCCATGATATATAACTAAGTCAAGGAAATAAGTAGCAAAGCTGCAGGATTTGGTGAGGTACACTTGCCTGGGGTCCTGGCTCCAACTGTAGCTCTGGTCTCAGTGTGATCTGCAGGTACTACTCCGGTTGCTGAAATAAACATCACCATTAGATTCAGAAAATATCAAATAGCTAGAACGCCTGTCCTTAAGTCCAATTTGGACACAAGGGCAAAAATGACATTTCCAGGCCAAAGCGGGGTCCACAGGTGGACCACTTTGCACCGAAAAGCGTGTCAGGGTCAAAGGTCTCCAAATTCCTCAAACTCAGTGTCTACAAGTCAGAAACGATGATACAAATCCAACGGAACTTCCAGAATTGGATTCCGATGAGCCGATCACAAAATCGCCCGTCAAGTGGAGCCTATGGGGTCCACGATACGCGATTTTGTCAACGTTCTCAGAATCGAACCAACTTGGGTCACAGGACCAGCGTATTGCTACGAGTCCGATGGCGCAAGTTTCGTCTCGATCCGACGTGTGTACACAAAGTTACAGCGTGTTCCAGAATAGACGGATATGGGGCGTTGTCGGCGGATACGCGTTGATTCCGGTGTGCACGCACATCCAAATCAACTTTTGCAAAATCTCGTACGTCCGTATCGACAGTGCGCACATATCGGTGAAGACCGCGTGCGACCAAGTCATCCCGTTTGGCGGGGCGCACTCAGTTTTGGGGTGAAACAGGGCGTTGGTTTTTCTGTTTTTGGATCGCGGTTTGCGATCACCACAGGACGTGATGTACCGAGCGGGTTACACGGGCACCGAGAGGGTCATACAGTCTACGCAACGCAACTGACGGAATCGAAAACGGAATTAAGAGGAGAGAAAAATGGGTACCTGAACAGGGCTCCGTGAAGACTGAATTCTCATATCCGAAAGTGTCCTGATCGTGTCCTGCGTCGACCGAGTGTCCGAGTCCTCGGTGACTTAGGGTTAGGGTTTGGGTTGCTGCGACCGGAGATGAGGCGGAGGGGGCGGCGCTGTGGCCGGAGGGACTGGGGGCGGTCGAGGGCGGTGCGGCGACGAGCTGGGAGGCGGCGCAGGCGGCCGGCTGCTGGGCAGCAGGCTGCTGCGGGTCGGGGTCCTGGCTGCGGGGAAGAAGGAAGAGGGAGCGGCGCGTCGGCGGAGCTAGGGCGGCGCTGGCAAGGGCTCGGCGAGGGCAGCGGTGGCGGGGAAGAAGGAGGAGGAGGAGGAGGCCGTCGGGCGGAGATGAGGCTGACCGGAGAGGAGGATGATGGAGGGTGGAGCAGCCGACGGAGGTCTAGGGTTCAGGGGAGGAGGCTGTGCTGGCGGGGGATTCCGGCGGGCGGAGCGAGGGTCTCGGGTTAGGGTTACGGCGGCGAAGGGGGATGAGAGAGAGAGGGTGTGCCGCGGCGGCGGTGCGGACGTCGAGGCGCTTAAATAGGCGCGCCGCCGCGGATCATAGTCGGTTTAGGTTTAGGGTTAACGGGTCCGGGTTCGGGTCGGGTTCGATAGGAATCCGGCCCGACCCGTTATTATTTAAGTATGGATTTGGGTTGTCGGGTTTCGGGTCGGGTTTAGATCCGACCCGATCCAATAAGGCTGGGTTTGGTTCAACTGAACCGGGTCTGGGTTGGTTTGGGTTGGTTTGGTTCAATTGAACCGGGTTTATTTAGGGGTTTAATTAGGTTTATTTATTTAATAGTTTTTAGGGCTTTAAACGGGTTTATGGAGTCCAATAAATTCCCAGAAAATTACCCTATGTCCGGTTTTCCATTTTACACCATAAAATATTATTTCCATAATATTTTAATAATAATTAACAGCAATTAAAAATCATTTAATTATCAAAAGCCTAGGTTTTAGTTACAGAAAAAATCCTAGAAAATTCCAGAAAAATTGTTAAAAACCAAATTAGAAATTCATGAAAATCAGGGGGCTTACAGTGTGGCATAAAATAGAGCTTTAGAGCTGTCCGCATAAAGTAGAGCTTTAAGGCTGTTTTGCGTAAAAGGTTGCTATACCTTCCTGCGTAAAGTTTAAAATACGTTATTTTTAATGCAGCGTAAAGTTGTACGAGGAACTCTTCGTATTCCTCGGATGAATTTGCCAGACAAATCAGTGAACCTGGCATCTGACAAAAGTACTGAACGATGATCGAGAGGACGGCTGTGATGATGATTTTACACAGAGACCCAAGTTGTCATTTAGTGACATATTCTTGATACAAGTTATTTTTAAGCATTCAAAGAATACGCTGCCTTTTCTACCTTGACAGAAATGAGTTTTACGCTCAAGATAAGAAAAAATCAGACGCCACGTCAAAAGCTGTTTCCTGTACAGAGCTCGAGGCATATCTCTGCATTTAATGCACGAGATGGAGGCATATTTCTGCATTTAATGCACGAAAATTTGTTCTAATTTAAAAAAAAATTATGACTGGGAAAGCTAAAACTGTGACTAATACACTCGCATCACCATCATTGCATTTTACGCCAACCAAGCTATTTTCAACTATAGGAGTACGCTGTATGCTATCTCCTCGAAATACGCCAACTCGGCTATATTTGCAAAGGTACATGATAAGGCTATTTAGCCCAGAATACACTCAAGACCTCAGTCGTAATGGATAATTGGCTATTTTTTTATGCTGGTTATCTATTATTCATGAATTATCAAGTTTTACGCAGAGTTTGGCCTTTTACGCCAACAAGACAGTTATTTGGCTTTTACGCCAACTATCTTTACGCAGGGGCAGTTACCTACGTGGCTTGTATGCCATGATCTTCGAGAAGCGGTTATACGCATTACCTTATAAAGGGACATGTGTCATACACAGATTCAGAAGATTATTTGAACGTGGGTAGCAGTTGTCAAAACTGCAGCGTAAAAAAAGCATTCTTCTTCAAAGTTTGGCCTTTTACGCCAACAAGACAGTTATTTGGCTTTTACGCCAACCATCTTTATGCACGGGCAGTTACCTACGTGGCTTGCATGCCGTGATCTTCGTGAAGCGGTTATATGCATTACCTTATAAAGGGACACGTATCATACGCAGATTCAGAAGACTATGGGAACGTGGGTAGCAGTTGTCATAACCACAGCATAAAAGAGGCAATCTTCTTTACAGTTTGACCTTTTACGCCAACAAGACAGTTATTTGGCTTTTACGCCAACTAGGCAGTTATTTGATTTATTTCTATAAATAGAGACCCCTGGTCACAGGGTAAGAGGACAACAGGGGGGATCAAAAAAAAAGGAGAGAACAGAGATAGATGAGTTTTTTGGCTGACAACTTTGGCAATAGGAATTCGATCCTACTTGCAACTTTTCTTTGACCGACTTTTGCCTTCAGTTCAGAGAAAGTTTGAAGCTTCTTCTACAGCACTTCTTCATCATCGTGCAGTCCAAGGAACAAAGTGATCGACTACAGATCAGACTTCTATAGCAATACTTCCCCAGAATTATTTTATTGTACTTAACATCCTCGTATAGGATTACTTGTACTTTTCTCTTTTCTCGTTTGTAAGAAAAAGTTTCATATAAAAATTTTGTTTATCCAAACATACTTGAACTACTGAACCTCGTGATAATTATAGTAGGATTGAGGAATTGTTTGATGATATGGTGCAGGTGATTAATTGGATTAGATGTAACATACCCTTAGTCAACCTTGGTCAACCCTCTAGCTTCGTTTCCATATGAGTTATAACAGAGATTGAACATATGATAGACGTGTGTCACATCTTATTTCAGCCTCGTGATAGTTTATTGATTGAGCTTGTATCTCGCCTCTAGGTACTACGGGACCTGCGGACTTGAACGTTGTACCGAAGCCCCATCTTCAGCAGCCGGATCCAGGCAAGTGTACCTTGCCACCCTGTATTTCAGTTACCAGATATTTTTTAATTTAATATATGCATTGCATATTTTGTTTAGAATTATTACTTTGCGTCGAGGTCACAACCGGGTGCAGACGTTCCTTGGTAACGTCTGGTGACGATTGATAGATGTTCGCAACACCTTGATGTATATACTTGGTTACATCATAACCCTAGGACACATTCAGACACTGTCATCATGCCAGATTTCCTGTATCCTGATAATGACAGCATGACCAGAATCTGGGATGACCTTAGGGTCGTGTTTGTTGATAGTTACTTCAGTATGACAAGACTGCTAGATAGAGGTTCTGGATCAGCGCACACTCGTTGACCGCTTGGGAAGAGGAAGACAGTTACTAGACGTTTAGGCTCCTCTGCAAGCGCTTATATATGTATATATACTATTTCTGTAGTGATCCTGTATCTAGAGTTGTTGTATCACCCGTGTGACTCTTTGTCCGGAGCTGCGGTACAGAGATAGATGAGTTTTTTGGCTGACAACTTTGGCAATAGGAATTCGATCCTACTTGCAACTTTTTTTTGACCGACTTTTGCCTTCAGTTCAGAGAAAGTTTGAAGCTTCTTCTACAGCACTTCTTCATCATCGTGCAGTCCAAGGAACAAAGTGATCGACTATAGATCAGACTTCTATAGCAATACTTCCCCAGAATTATTTTATTGTACTTAACATCCTCGTATAGGATTACTTGTACTTTTCTCTTTTCTCGTTTGTAAGCAAAAGTTTCATATAAAAATTTTGTTTATCCAAACATACTTGAACTACTGAACCTCATGATGATTATAGTAGGATTGAGGAATTGTTTGATGATATGGTGCAGGTGATTAATTGGATTAGATGTAACATACCCTTAGTCAACCTTGGTCAACCCTCTAGCTTTATTTCCATGTGAGTTATAACAGAGATTGAACATATGATAGACGTGTGTCACATCTTATTTCAGCCTCGTGATAGTTTATTGATTGAGCTTGTATCTCGCCTCTAGGTACTACGGGACCTGTGGACTTGGACGTTGTACCGGAGCCCCATCTTCAGCAGCCGGATTCAGGCAAGTGTACCTTGCCACCCTGTATTTCAGTTACCAGATATTTTTTAATTTAATATATGGATTGCATATTTTGTTTAGAATTATTACTTTGTGTCCGGGTCACAACCGGGTGCAGACGTTCGTCGGTAACGTCTGGTGACGATTGATAGATGTTTGCAACACCTTGATGTATATACTTGGTTACATCATAACCCTAGGACACATTCAGACACTGTCATCATGTTAGATTTCCTGAATCCTGATAATGACAGCATGACCGGAATCTGGGATGACCTTAGGGTCGTGTTTGTTGATAGTTACTTCAGTATGACGAGACTGCTAGATAGAGGTTCTGGATCAGCGCACACTCGTTGACCGCTTGGGAAGAGGAAGACAGTTACTAGACGTTTGGGCTCCTCTGCAAGCGCCTATATATGTATATATACTATTTCTGTAGTGATCCTGTATCTAGAGTAGTTGTATCACCCGTGTGACTCTTTGTCCGGAGCTGCGATACGTCTCGTGTGTTTCCATGTCCGGAGCTACGATTTTATTTTGGACAGCCCATGCATCGAACATTGTCTTCAAACGGTGTCTCACTTAGTTGGTTATGCTAGATTACACCAGTGTTGCACTTGCTTCTTTCTGTTATACTTTGGCATGTTGTATTTTTATACCTTGTTACGTCCCTCTAAGGACCTGGTCCCCTGCCAGTTTTACAGCATAGACGATTACGAAGCATTTGGAGTTGCTGAAGGAGTTGCTTGTCTTGCAGGCATTGGTACCAGGTACTCATATCATTTATACCCGTATTTATGGTTATTTTATATTGTTTATTCATCTGATGTTATAACCTAGTTTTTATAGACTCATATTTCTCCTCGAGTCTATTCAAGTTTGTGTGTTATTGGGTGGCCGACTTTAGAACATGTAGCTCATTCTTGTGAATTTTTGTTTATTGTGGATTGGGACATAGATGTTTATATTTACTGGATTATTTAGATAGTTACCGGTAGTTTACAGCATATACATATTCGAGTCGGACCAGAGTCTGGTCGAATGCGTAGCTGGTGTATCGTGTATTCCTGGTCCTACGTACTTTAGGACTGGGGTATGACACTACCTGTACAGAGAGCGTGTGGAGATCTTCACGGACCACAAGAGCTTGAAGTACGTATTTACACAGAAGAAGCTGAACATGAGAAAGAGGAGGTAGTTGGAGTTGATGAAAGACTTTGACATTTTATTGCAGTACTACCCAGAAAAGGCCAACGTAGTTGCCGATGCCTTGAGCAGGTATCCGATGGCTATGTACTTGATTATAGATAGATATTTGTTGGCTGATCTTGAGAGCCTAGGAATTGAGGTGCTAGTTCCAGGTATTGAGATTCAGATATAGGAATTGCAGATACAGTCCGAGCTGATAGATAGAATCAGAGCTGCGCAGTATGATGATGAGGCTTTGAGGAGTATCATAGCACATGTTCGGACAGGTTTATCAGAAGACTTTACTATTGCTGATGATGGGTCTTTACCGCACGATACGAGGATGTGTGTGCCGAGCAGGGAGCTGTGCGAGGAGGTTTTGCAGGAGGCACTTCGCTCTCAGTACTCGATACATCCCGGTGCCAACAAGATGTATCGAGATCTGAGGAAGCACGTATGGTGGTATGGTATGAAGTGTGAGGTAGCACGCTTTGTATCTCTATGTTTAGTGTGCCAGCAGATAAAGGCGGATCGACAGAGGCCAGGTAGATTATTTCAGCCTTTACCTATCCCAGAGTGGAAGTGGGAGCATGTGATAATGGATTTTGTTTTAGGGCTTCCGCGTTCTCCAGGAGGAAAGGATGCGATTTGGGTCATTGTGGATAGGTTGACCAAATCAGCCCACTTCTTACCATTCAAAGTGGGTACATCAACAGAGAAGCTAGGAGAGATGTACGTGCGGCAGATTGTCAGATTATATGGGGTTCCTGTGAGCATCATCTCGGATCAGGATAGTCCTTTCACTTCACACTTCTGGAGGAGTTTACAGGCTAACTTGGGCACTAAGCTTAAGTTCAGTATCACATATCACCCCAGACAGACGGACAGTCTGAAAGGACTATTTAGACTCTCGAGGATATGCTACGTATTTGTGTTCTAGATCTCGGAGGTTCTTGGGAGGATCATCTATACCTGGTAGAGTTTGCTTACAACAACAGCTACCAGGCCAGCATTGAGATATCATGATTCGAGGCTCTATATGGACGGAGGTATCGCACACCATTATCTTGGGATGATGTAGGAGAGAGATCCGTGTTAGGACTAGAAATGGTCGTGGATGCAGCAAAAAAGGTAAAACTTATCAGAGACAGACTTTGAGTGGCACAGGATAGACAACAGCATTAGGCCGACAACTACCGTAGACCCTTGGAGTTTGAGGTATAGGTTTTGTTATTATTGGCTTATGATTGTTTTATTTTAGATTGCGTGTTAAGACAGTTTTATTCTAGGTTGGCGATCTGGTGTTCCTATGGATTTCTTCGACACGGGGCATGACTTGCTTTGGTGGAGGCGGGAAGCTTAGTCAACGTTACATTGGACCTTTCGGTATTCTTGTGAGGGTCGGTGAAGTAGCCTATAGGTTAGACTTGTCACCTGCACTAGAGGAAGTATATGACGTATTCCATGTGTCGTAGCTGAGACGGTACGTGGCAGATCCTAGTCACGTACTAGATCACTCGAAGATCGAGGTTGGTCCGACTCTCAGCTATCCTGAGCAGCCCGTAGAGATCTTGGACTGCAGAGGAAGGTATTGTGGAACCAAACTATTCCTTTGGTTCGTGTTGCATGGAGACATCACTCTCTAGGCGAGTCAACCTGGGAGAGAGAGGACGAAATGCGCGAGCAGTACCCGTATCTCTTCGAGACTTGAGGTATAATTCTTATTGTCTGATTGTATTCTTATGCTAGTTTAATTCAATTTTGAGGATAAAATTTTTTAGGGGGGTATGTAACCCCCCTGATTTTTCAAGAATTTTAATTTGGATTTTTTACAATTTTCTGTAATTTTTTGGGATTTTCTGTAATTAAAAAACTAGGTATTTGGTAATTAAATAATTTTTAATTATTTTAAATTAATATTAAAATATTATAAAAATAATATTTTATGGTGTAAAATAAAAAACTAGACATAGGGTAATTTTTCGGGAATTTATTGAACCCCGAAAGAATGTTTAAAGCCCTAAAAACTAAGTTTAAATAAACCTAAATAAACCCTAAAATAAACCCGGTTTATTTCCAAAATAAACCAAACCAACCCAGACCCGGTTCAATTGAACCAAACCCAGCCCTTAGCGGGTCGGGTCGGATCCAAACCCGACCCGAAACCTGTCTACCCAAACTCATACTTAAACACTAGCGGGTATGGCCAGATTCATGTTGAACCCGCCCCGCGGACCCAAACCCGAAACCCGACCTGAACCCTAATCCTAAACCTATCCGAAAACACTGTTTCGGCCGCCTATTTAGGTCTCAAATTCCGCTCCCCGCCTCGCCTAAACCCTAGCTATCTTTCTCCTCATCCGCCCGCAGCACCAGACTCCGGCGGAGCAGCTCCTCCCTGACCTCGATCCCTCATCACCACGGCCGCCTACCAGAACTTCCCTCCTCTTTCTCCTTCCCCAACTCCACCTTCCTCCGCCCAGCCCCGCTCGACCATTCCCTCGCCGCCCTAAGCCCTGAACCCTAACCTCCCTCGTCTTCCTCCTCCATCGACGGTCACCCCCGGCCGCCCTAACTTGCACCCAAACTCCATCTCCCCTCACCAGCTCTTCCCTAGCCCAGCCGAGCTCCACCACCCCCACAGCCCTTTATCTCTTCCCGCAGCTCCGCCCGACGAATCCCCCAGCCATCGACCACCACCGCCTTCCCTCCTCTTTCCTTCGCCCTAAGCCTCGCCGGGACCCTAACATAATCTCCTCCGTTCAACCCCCAGCTGAGGCCACCACCTCTTCTCCCTCCGCCATCGTCCCTGAGCAGACCTCGACCCATCTCCCCTCTACCTCCTTCCCGCTCCGTCGACGAGCCCCAAACCCCGACGCCCTAGCCGCCCTCGACCTCGCCGCCTCTTCCCTCGACGATCCTCCGCCTCGACCCTCCACCGTCAGCCCTCTCCCCATCCCACAGCAGCCCCCTCGACAGCCCTCGACGACCCGCTGCTGACCTCGCCTCTCCCCAGCACCCGAGCGCCGGCCGCAGACGAGCCTCCGCCCGAGACGCCATCCTCCGGTGAATCCCCCAGTCCCAGCCACGGTGATCGAAACCCTAAACCTAGATGGACACAGCCCGGACACAGCAACCGGACACAGTTTCCCCGTGTCGCATCTCCTCGCGGACACGAAGAACCCAGTTCCATGGAGCCCTATTCAGGTAGCATTTTCTTTCTCCTCGTTGCCCCATTTTCAATTCCGTCAGTTATGATGCGTAGACTGTGTGACCCCCTCGATGCCCGTACAACCCGCTCGGTGCGTCGCATCATGTGGCGATCGCAAACCGCGATCCTAAAACAGGAAAAATAATACCCTGTTTTACCCCAGAACTGAGTGCGCCCCGCCAAACAGGACGACTTGGTCGCGTGCGGTCTTCACCGAAACGTGCGCGTCGTTGATACGGACGTGCAGGATTTCGCAGAAGTTGATTTGGATGTGCGTGCACACCGGAATCAACGTGTATCCGCCGACAACGTCTCGTATCCGTTGTCCTGGAACACGTCGTAACTTTGTGTACACACGTCGGATCAAAACGAAACTTGTGCCATTGGACTCGTAGCAATACGCTGGTCCTGTGACCCATGTTTGGTTTGATTCTGAGAACGTTGACAAAATTGCGTATCGTGGGCCCCGCGACTCCACTTGACGGGCGATTTTGTGATCGGCTCATCGGAATCCAGTTCTGGAAGTTCTGTTGGGTTCGTATCATCGTTCTGGACTTGTTGACACTAAGTTTGACGAATTTGGAGACCTTTGACCCTGATACGATTTTTGGTGCAAAGCGGCCCACATATTGACCCCACTTTGATCAGAAACTGTCATTTCTGCCCAAGTGTCCAAATTGGATTCAAGGACAGACGTTTCTAGCTATTTTATATTTTTTGAATCTAATGGTGATATTTATTTCAGCAACCGGAGTAGTACCTGCAATTTTTGCTGATACCAGAGCTACAGTTGGAGCCAGAACCACAAGCAAGTGTACCTTGCCAACATTGCAGTTCTTGTTACATATTTCCTTGTCTTATTTATATATTATTGTACATGCTTGACCTAGGACCGTGTGACTTACTTAGCGTCCGATTAATAGTCGGGTGCCAACACCGTACGCGGCGTTATGTATTATCATCTAGACATGGATACCGAGACCCTATATTTCTCGTACTTGTCTTATCAAGTACATCATAACCCAGGACACTTGACACTATTCATGAGACAGAATCTTCCTGAAATATTCATGGTGATTCTGTATAGGATACAGATTTTATGACATAGACATTATATGACTTGCTGCATTAGATATGATCTTACATGACATGGACATGGGGCCTCGTGGACATGAGACGTATGATTACATTGGGTGGGGAGAGACACACAGGCTACAGGCTGATCATATGTATAAAACCCCTATTATTGTGAGGCGCAAGACTCTAAACCCGAGCTTGGCCCATTACGAGTTATTACTGCTACCGGCTTCCCGACACAGAGCTTGTAGTAGTTTCAGCCTGAGTTTTAGTGATTCTCTTATCTTGTATTTTACTTAGATGGTTACATATTTACCCTGGTTATTCCATTTACTATTTCACTGCATTCACGTTGGCTTGAGTTATTTTGTACCTTGCTATGTCTCCTGAGAACCTGGATCCGGATTATGTCCCCAGGATTAGCAGAGGAGATCTACCCAGAGTTATACAGTACCGGAGCATTAGCATTAGCAGAAGCAGGAACATGAGCAGTTACTGGAGCAGAACCAGGATCTGAAGACAAGATCATACCAGAGGACTTCTCCTGAGTATTGGCTTGAGATACTCATTTATTTATGTTTCTAATTATTTTATTTCCAGTCGATTGCATTGATGTATCAGACTTATTCTCGGATTATTCTTCGAGACACTTTTATTGAGATATGCTAGTTTATATTTATTTACGTTTATTCTGGCATTTGATCTGTGATTATCTGTTGTAGATGATATTAGAATAGACTATGACTTGTATCATTGGACCTATTTATTGTTGTATTACAGCTTAAGTATGCCCTGATGGATCCATTAAATTGGGTTTGTCCATCGGTGTGTGCTGCTGGCCATTGCCACGTGTCTGGTCCCTCGACATTTTGGGACTGGGGCGTGACATAGTTTTTGTGGTGGCCCATGCAGGTCAACGACTAAATTGTTCGGTTTTAACTTAGGGACCGAACATGCCTGCAATAAGAATATGATAAGTTTTTAGGATCTCATCCACTTGCTTGAAACGTTCTTGATATCTATATCGGATTCGAATTTATTTCTTGACTTGCATCCTGCTTTGATTCCTATGCACCTCTTATAGTTTATTTTGGTTGCAGAATTATGGATCCATAAGCCGACGAGGAAACTAATCCAGGAATACCACAAGGTGTTGTGGTTACCCAAGAAGATAAAGTAACACTAGTGGATGGAGGTCAATCAGCACACCAAAGCAGTCAAGCGAATCAGCATGCCTCGGGAATCCAGCAAGATGACGTTCCACCATCGACGTAGTTTGCTCCACCAATGCCCGTATTTCCACAAGGGCAGGCTATGGACGAACAACAAATGTTTTGAATATTCTATGCAATGATGCAAGCCCATCAGAAGGTTCAGGAAAAAGCTCAGCAAAACCAAGCGGAGAAGTTCATCGACAGATTTAGCTCTGAGCTACGGAAGTTAATCAGCTCCGTTACACCTACCTTAGACTCGGACGTTCTTGCTGCAGCACGACCCATGGAGCACAACACAAGGATAGAGTCCAGCTAAAAGCGGCCGTATGCATCAGCACCAGACCAAGCACAACAAGAAAGAGTTGCAAAGCGACCACAGATGAACTCACCACAGAGAGCATCTACACCACTTGCACTAGTCCTTCCTACTTATCACTACTGTAGCAAAGTAGGCCATTTCGCTAAAGAATGCCGATGCAGATGGGGCCTATGTTTATCTTGCGGATCCAAAAAGCATTCGGTAAGGGATTGCCCTGAACATCGAGAGAAATCAGTGATGATTCATCAACCAGCCACATCAGCACCAGCCGGAGCACCACAGGAAGAAATTGCAAAGAGTTCTCTCATGCACCAACCGCCAGAAGCATCTCTGCAAGTACTGCCTATATGTCAGTATTATCGTAAGAGAGGCCACATTGAGAACGAGTGCAGCCGTAAATTAGAATTATGCTTAATTTGCGCGTCCAACCAACACTTAGCCAAGGATTATCCTCAGCATCGAAAGGGAACACTAATGTTAAACAGACAAGTATTACCAGCACCAAGGCCAGCCTCTTCAGCATTGGAAGCACCGCAAACGAGATTTAAAGGAATCAGACCACCAGCCCAAGGAGGGAATCAGCCGAGGCCACCCCTGGCACCACAAGAAATACTCTTCCAGCAGGCTCAACAGCAGCAGAGGAATCCACCGCAAAAATGTGGACAAGCTTTCACGATGACTTTGGAGGACGCACAGATTCATGGAGTAGCTAATGCGCGTAAGATTTTGTAGTTTTTTTATTTCTAGTATTGTTTTAGTTCGTGCCCTTTAGTTCGTGACCTTAAACTTAACCTGATAGTTTTAACTTGCTAATCACCTAGAATGTTTTATAATTAATAACTTAATATTTTTATAAGTAATAACCTAGTTTTCTAAATTATAGTCTTCAAGATTTTCTTCATCCGAGAAATTGCATAACTTTTAATGCTTAGGGAAATAATTTTTCTTTTGTATTATTCTTACACCCTCGACCTTGATTCCCCTTGATCGTGCTGTGCTTCGAACAATGTTTACAACCGTGTCATCTCTGTTGACCGGTTATTCTTTGATTGCGAGGACGCAATCCTCTTAAGGAGGGTAGATTGTAACCCCCCTGATTTTTCAAGAATTTTAATTTGGATTTTTCACAATTTTCTGTAATTTTTTGGGATTTTCTGTAATTAAAAACCTAGGTATTTAGTAATTAAATGATTTTTAATTACTGTAAATTAATATTAAAATATTATGGAAATAATATTTTATGGTGTAAAATGAAAAACTAGACATAGGGTAGTTTTTCAGGAATTTATTGGACCCCGGAAGCATTTTTAAAGCCCTAAAAACTAAGTTTAAATAAACCTAAATAAACCCTAAAATAAACCCGGTTTATTTCCAAAATAAACCAAACCAACCCAGGCCCGGTTCAATTGAACCAAACCCAGCCCTTAGCGGGTCGGGTCGGGTCGGATCTAAACTCGACCCGAAACCCGCCTACCCAAACCCATACTTAAACACTAGCGGGTCAGGCCGGATTCATGTTGAACCCGACCCGCGGACCCAAACCCGAAACCCGACCTGAACCCTAATCCTAAACCTATCCGAAAACACTGTTCCGACCGCCTATTTAGGTCTCGAATTTCGTGCCCCGCCTCGCCTGAACCCTAGCTATCTTTCTCCTCATCCGCCCGCAGCACTAGACTCCGGCGGAGCAGCTCCTCCCTGACCTCGATCCCTCATCACCACGGCCGCCTACCAGAACTTCCCTCCTCTTCCTCCTTCCCCGACTCCACCTTCCTCCGCCCAGCCCCACTCGACCATCCCCTCGCCGCCCTAAGCCCTGAACCCTAACCTCCCTCGTCTTCCTCCTCCATCGACGGTCACCCCCGACCGCCCTAACCTGCACCCAAACTCCATCTCCCCTCACCAGCTCTGCCCTAGCCCAGCCGAGCACCACCACTCCCACATCCCTTCATCTCTTCCCGCAGTGCCTCCCGACGAATCCCCTAGCCATCGACCACCACCGCCTTCCCTCCTCTTTCCTCCGCCCTAAGCCTCGCCGGAACCCTAACCTAATCTCCTCCGTTCAACCCCCAGCCAAGGCCACCGGCTCTTCTCCCTCTGCCATCATCCCTGAGCAGACCTCGACCCATCTCCCCTCTACCTCCTCCCCGCTCCGTCGACGAACCCCAAACCCCGACGCCCTAGCCGCCCTCGACCACGCCGCCTCTCCCCTCGACGATCCTTCGCCTCGACCCTCCACCGTCAGCCCTCTCCCCATCCCGCAGCAGCCCCCTCGACAGCCCTCGACGACCCGCTGCCGACCTCGCCTCTCCCCAGCACCCGAGTGCCGGCCGCAGACGAGCCTCCGCCCGAGCCGCCATCCTCCGGCGAATCCCCCAGTCCCAGCCGCAGTGATCGAAACCCTAAACCTAGACGGACACAGCCCGGACACAGCAACCGGACACAGTTTTCCCGTGTCGCATCTCCTCGCAGACATGAAGAACCCAGTTCCACGGAGCCCTGTTCAGGTAGCATTTTCTCTTTCATCGTTGCCCCGTTTTCAATTTTGTCAGTTGTGACGCATAGACTGTGTGACCCCCTCGATGCCCGTGCAACCCGCTCGGTGCGTCGTGTCCTGTGGCGATCGCAAACCACGATCCAAAAATAGGAAAAATAAGACCCCATTTTACCCCGGAACTGAGTGTGTCCCGCCAAACTAGATGACTTGGTCGCATGCGGTCTTCACCAAAACGTGAACATCTTTGATGCGGACGTGCTAGATTTCGCAGAAGTTGATTTGGATGTGCGTGCACACCGAAATCAACGCGTATCCGCCGACAACGCCCCGTATCCGCCTGTTCTGGAATACGTCGTAACTTCGTGTACACACATCGGATCGAAACAAAACTTTTTCCATTGGACTCGTAGCAATACGCTGGTCCTGTGACCCAAGTTTGGTTTGATTCTGAGAACGTTGACAAAATCGTGTATCGTGGGCCCCGCGGCTCTACTTGACAGGCGATTTTGTGATCGGCTTATTGGAATCCAGTTCTGGAAGTTCTATTGGGTTCGTATCATCGTTCTGGACTTGTTGACACTAAGTTTGACAAATTTGGAGATCTTTGACCCTGACACAGTTTTCGGTGAAAAGTGGCCCACATATAGATCCCGCTTTGACCAGAAACTGTCATTTCTGTCATTGTGTCCAAATTGGACTCAAGGACAGGCGTTTCTAGCTATTTTATATTTTTTGAATCTAATGGTGATGTTTATTTCAGCAACCAGAGTAGTACCTGCAATTCCTGCTGATACCAGAGCTACAGTTGGAGCCAGAACCACAGGCAAGTGTACCTTGCCAACATTGCAGTTCTTGTTACATATTTTCTTGCCTTATTTATATATTGTTGTACATGCTTGACCTAGGACCGTGTGACTTACTTAGCGTCCGATTAATAGTCGGGTGCCAACACCGTACGCGACATTGTGCATTATCATCTAGATATGGATACCGAGACCCTATATTTCTCGTACTTGTCTTATCAAGTACATCATAACCCAGGATACTATATGACATAGACACTATATTCATAGACATTATATGACTTGCTGCATTAGATATGATCTTACGTGACATGAACATGGGGCCTCGTGGACATGAGACGTATGATTACATTGGGTGGGGAGAGACACACAGGCTACAGGCTGATCATATATATAAAACCCCTATTATTGTGAGGTACAAGACGCTAAACCCGAGCTTGGCCCATTACGAGTTATTACTGCTACCGGCTCCCCAATACAGAGCTTTTAGTGGTTTCAGCCTGAGTTTTAGTGATGCTATCATCTTGCATTTCACTTAGATGGTTACATATTTACCCTAGTTATTCCATTTACTATTTCACTGCATTCATGTTGGCTTGAGTTATTTTGTACCTTGCTATGTCCCTTGAGGACCTGGATCCGGATTATGTCCCCAGGATTAGCAAAGGAGATCTACCCAGAGTTATACAGTATCAGAGCATTAGCATTAGCAGAAGCAGGAACAGGAGCAGAACCAGGATCTGAGGACGAGATCATACCAGAGGACTTCTCCTGAGTATTGACTTGAGATACTCATTTATTTTTGTTTTTAGTTATTTTATTTCCAGTCGATTGCATTCATGTATCAGACTTATTCTCAGATTGTTCTCCGAGATACTTTTATTAAGATATGCTAGTTTATATTTATTTGCGTTTATTCAGACATTTGATCTGTGATTATCTGTTGTGGATGAGATTAGAATAGACTGTGACTTGTATCATTGGACCTATTTATTATTGTATTACAGCTTAAGTATGCCCCGATGGATCCATTAAATTGGGTTTGTCCATCTGTGTGTGCTGCTGGCCATTGCCACGTGTCTGGTCCCTCGATATTTTGGGACTGGGGCGTGACAGGGTAACTTGTTACTACCATATTTCTAGAATAGAGTATTTATTATCATTTACCATATTTATATTTATTATGTTAATAATTGCATGATATATAATTTATATATTATATATTATTGTGTTCATTGATAATATGGTTTAGTAGACTAGACCTAAAACCCACTAGATAAACCCCTATCCTATTTAATTAGCATTTAGTTTAATCTCTCACATGAATTACTAAACTCCTCACAAAATAGTTCTTCATGACAAGCCTTGAAGGGCAAAATAAACTTTGTACATTAGAAACCCTAACCCTAACCCTATGGCCGGCCCTATATAACTAGAGGGAGCCTCCCTCAAAGCCCTCATCCTTTATGAAGAAATCCTAAAAATAGCCTCCAAGAAAAACTATTTCTTTCCTCCACAAATTTCAGAATTTCTAGCCCAAAATCACTCATTCTAGCCCAAAATTCCTCATTCTTCCCTCATTCAAGGAGACCTAGAAGCTTGGGCACAAGGAGACTTGGAGGAGGAAGCTACATTGAAAATCCATCTCCCAATAGGTAAAAATATGGAAAACCCTCATTTAATTCTGTTTTAATTAATTGTTTGGCCATTAGGAACCCACCTATTGATTTAGGGATGACTTTTTAGGGAAAGCATGAGACTTTTTTGGTTTCATGATGATTCTCCATGGTGACATAGGTGTATTTGGGGGTTTTGTGATGCAATAATGCATTTTCCCTAATTTTTGTAACCCTAACTATTATATATATGTATACATGTATATTTATGGAATATACATATATGGTTTATTGCATTTGGGGATTTATGCATGAGGATTTATAATGTATCATGAGTATCCTAGTTTTGTGCGCACTAGGTGTTTGTTATAATGTTTAATAGGAAGAATACCGATTTAAATGATCTAAATCTTATGCATTGATATGTATACTTGTAAATATGAATGTGTATATATATACGTATACGTATTATTGTATATATGTGTATCTATGGGTTGTTGCACAGCCGGGTTCCTGAGGCACTGTGTCTGTGCACTGTGTAGTCAGGTTCATCAGTGCATTGTGCATACTGTGTCAGTGTGTGATGGGGAATTGGTTTGTGTACTATGTTGGATTGATATCTTAGTATATCAGTCGAGAAAGGTGTAGTGAGTGTTGTGTGCTATATGCATAGTGAGTGAGTGTATGTCAGTGAAGGCTCGGGCTAGTAGATACTGCACAGCAGCATCCCTCATCAGGGAACAGCTTGCACAGCATATGTGCACTGATACTGAATTCAGGGTAATGAAGGTAGGGATGTGCTAGAGCTAGAGTATTAGTGAGGGAGTATCTTAGATGTATATGTGTAGGTTATGTGTGAGTGAACTGTGTATCAGTCAGTGAGTGAATGAGTAGCAGTGAGGAGTTATGGCAGTAGGTTCTAGTATATATATAGTGTCATTATGGAAATGCAAGATTATGTGGGTATCATATATTGCTTCCTAAGTTTATATGTATACTAGTGTTAGTTAGTTTAGTGTGTAAGTGTAGATGGGGATGTGACACTGTGCAAGTACCAGTTTGGTGTTTAATTAGTGTATCAGTATACATTAGGTAATGTCTTGTGTTGTTCATAGATGAGTATCAGAGTTGTGCACTGGGAATGCATTGATACTTAAATGTATCAGTATTATGGTTATGTGAGGATAGTGTTGTGCACAAGAGGCATACCATGCAAATAATAGGATATGTGTAGGAAATTAGGAAAGGCAGGAGCAATAGCTCTAACAACAAGGAAACCTCTAGTTAAACTTGTGGGTATCAGTATTTTTGAGACATAATCAGTTAGGGTGTAAAGAAGTAGGGTACTCAGGTTGTGTGGTTATGTGAGGATTTAGGGAGTTTGGTTCCCTATATGTATCAGTGACTCTAGATAGGGAAGACCTAGGCAGTATTTTCACCTTAAGCCAGTAGGATTCAACAGCTAAGGAGATGCAAGCTACTCCAGCTGCACTCGGGCATTTCAGTGCCTCAAGGCAGTGCAGAACACTGCATTCTGCAGTAGAGTAGTTCAGCAGCAGGGGATATCAGCAATGGCAACAAGGTGGTCCATCCCTCGAGCTACTGTGCACTCGGGCATTTAGCAGTGAGGCAGTAACAGCTCCAACAGGGTATGTACAGTCTAGTATCTGGTAGTGTATCAGTTTAATTACTAGCAGTTTGGTCTAGCTAGTATCAGTAGCAACTTTACATCCAACTGTGCAGATTCTTACTGCACAGCACCAGCAAGTAGGGGTGCAAAGCACAGTTCAGCAGGTATCACTGGTATCAGTGCAGGACATTGAGTTTCAGTCAGTTTCAGATGCTTAGTAGGTGTAGCAGAAGTGGGTATTAGATAGTTAGAGAGTATTAGTTAAGTATTGGAGTCATGAGGTAATAGATTGGAGTATTAGGATTTACTGATACAAACTTCTTATATTGAGGTATTGAGGTATTGATACATAGAATATCAAGATATTAGTATTGGGGCATAGGTAGTTGGGTTGAGATATGGTTTAGTTCAGTCATATATACCTAGCATCTAAGTTAAGGTATGAGTAGTGTTATAAGGTAACAGTGGATACCCATAAGTAAGATACGAGGGTATGGGCAAGGTATTGATATGCCAAGGTTTTATGAACTAGTATAGGTATATGAGCTAATATACATATATGATATCTAAATAGCTAGTATGACTTATTATTAGCTAATATAAGACTAATACTAACTAGTATACACTAATTACCTTAGTATAAACTAGAATACCTTAGCATTACTTAGAAAACCTTATGTAGCAAGGTTTTGACCTAGAAATCACATTTTAACCTAGTTAATAACAATTATCATTCCACATCACCAATTGACACTTACATTTTATATATTTAGGTCATTGTGGTCTCATCTTGGACATCGATCCTCACACCTTGCTCAGGATCACAGGCGAGTATATTCTCTGACAGCTTTTATTATGTTGATTATTTCTATAATTCTAGTTGTAGAGTATACTTGATTTTGATACTGTGGATACACGGGTTAGCATCATAGATACCTTTCATGAGGAGTCATGATTGGAATCCATCGTGCTAGATGGGGACGGGGAAATATTAGCAGATTATTTGATAATACCCCACTTCATATGCGTCATAGCTCACCCCATATATCACGTTGGGTGTAGCCTGACCATTTACATACCTCATAGCTTATTATATATGATTAGCCAGACTATTGCTCACATCATAGCTAACCAGATGGTTAGCCTGACCTCACATGTATTATAGCCAATCATATATAACAAGCCTGATCTCGTCACAAGCCGATCACATAATGAACTAATATTTCAAACACATAGCTAGAGATTCCATTTCTTTATTCTATTTCACAAATTTTTAGCATTCATATATTTATGTTCATTGCTAGTTTGTACTATTGATGATTACACATTTTCAAGTATTCCATATCAAATATTTTTTTATCTTGTATTTCCTTTCACTGTCTTATAGTTTTGTCAATATAAATGAAACTATTGTTTAGTGTTTGTGCTTCGCTCCAATCCTGACTGAATAACATTTTTCAGAGGATCTTGAGGAATTCTGTCCTACTCACTATGGCCCAGGTATAGAGGAAGACTACGTACCAGAGATTCTAGAGGAGTCACTCTCCATAGAGGAGACACCACCTGCAGTCGTGTAGACAGTTCTTTTTATGTATTAACTGTTCTAAAACTTGAGACTTTGATTGTATTATTGATGATACTATTTATGTTGGACAGCTAGACTCTAGATTACTGTTATATTTTGGTTGTTGTACTTGACTTATGTCAGTATTTCGTTATCTTTATATCTTATCATGCCAGTTACTTCCTATAGTTTTTATGATTGAGTATATTATGAATTATTGATCAATATATTATTCATTGTCCTCCTTATGGAGTTGAGGTCATTGACATATGACGAGTTATGTTTCGTAGTCTTGAGACCTATACAATGTTCTACAGCCAATGCTCCGGCGTTGGCTGGACGTACCCACGGCTCATGCCCAATTTTCGGGTGCGGGTCGTGACATATAGCAATGGAATACTTCTACTTTTCATATTCGAGTTCTTCCTTAAGTTTAGCGTTCTCCTGAGAGCTCTTGTCAAGACTGGCAAGTGCCTCATGGAGGTTAAGCTTAAGTCTAAAATTCTCGTCTAAATTGTTTGAGGTATCCTTTACTTCACTTAGTAGAGATGTTAGTCTCTCTATTTTAGTTTGAAAATATTGAACATCATTCTTAGCATGCTTGTACTTATTTCTAAGTTTTCTAAAATCATCAAGCAAATCACTAAAAGTATTACCTAGTTCATCAAAAGTAAATTATCATAAGAGTAATTATCAGTTACCTGGTCAGCTAATGCCATGAAGCATAGGTTTGCTGCTTCTCAAGGATTTTCTTCTTCAGATTCACTAACTTCACTTTTGTGCCAAATACTAGTGAACATTTGAGTTATCGTCTAATTTTGTTTCATCTTGAATGCTTCATACTCTTGTGTTAGACGACTTATTTTTGATTTCTTCACTTGGGAGGTTCCTTCATGAGTGACCTCAAGAAGTTTTCATACTTCATGTGAAGTTCCGCAAGTGGAGACCCTGTTAAATTTAATTCTATCTACAGCATAAAATTGAGCATTAATAGCTTTAGCATCAAGACTAACTTATTTTTTTTCGATGTCTGTGTACTTATCATGAGGCTTCTCTACAAGGTTACCATCTATGACTATTCTAGGTGGCTTCTTGTATCCTTCTACTACTATAGCCCAAAGGTCAAAATTAAGTGACTTTAGGTAGAAGCTCATACGTGTTTTCCAGTATGTGTAGTTAGTACCATCAAATAGGGGTAGCCTATTTGTGGACTGGCCTTCACCATTGTTGGTGTGGATAGATCTAACAGTTGACATAAGTCTCTTAGGATATTAAGACAAATATTAAGAGAATTAGCTCTGATACCAATTGAAGGACCGTGAGGCAGCTCTAGAGGGGGGTGACTAGAGTGAAGCGGAATAATCTACCCAATTTAAGATTATCGGAATAAAAGCAGTTGCTAACTAACAATGTATATAAAGACAGTAAAGTAAAGCAATAAAGTAGAGAGAGAAAGCAAACACAAACACCAAGATATATATTGATTTCCCTCTGAGAGGACTAGTCTAGTCTTGAGAACTCAAGCTCAGAGTTTCTCCACTATAATCACCAATAGTAAATCATAAGCTTTGATCCTAAGGATTGCCACTTCTTTACACTACGAGTTTTGATCCAAATTCTCGCAACTTGACAGCTTAGAGAGAGAGAGTAACTGATCGAACAAAGCTCTTTACAACTCAGAAGACTTTGAGACCGAGATCGTACTTAGCACTAGGAAGGCTAGTGAGTTGCTCTTTGGGATAGAAAAGTTAAGGCTTAGAGGTTTGCTCACAATAGGATAGAAGACTTAAGAATAGTTGAGTTGGTTGAGTGAGTAAGAATGAGAATCCCAATCCTATTTATAGGTTGTAGGCAAACATAATTCGGTCAGAATTCGATCAGGATTTAATTCAAATTTCGAACCATTGGGCCAAGAAATCATGAGCTATTGAACTGATTGATTTCATACCAAAAGGGTAACCAAGTTCGGCCCGAGTTTGGCCCGAGTTCGGTCTCCTAGTATGGCAGACTTTGTAAATAAATATGTCCAGATTTGTCGGATAGGTTCTTTGGTTTATTTGAGTGGACTAGGTATCTGGTTTATAGGTTCTTGGTTTTTCTAGTATGACTCAGCATACATCAATCCTAAACTCAAATAAATAAAAAATTATATCTGAATAGATGTTATACAGAAGATATGCAATAGCAGTGTTGAGGCTTCAGATGCGATATATCAATGCATGGTTTAGTTAACTATCAAAATCAAGTTGACTGAGACCTGATGGGCCAACACGACTTTGGCTATGTGATGATGTTTGCTGGTAGAGCGGTATCATGGCATTCATGATTGCATAAGTGTGTTGCCTTGTCGATGATAGAGGCATAGTACATTACGGCGATAGAGGCTTGCAAGGAGTTGTTGTGGATGAAGAAGCTGTTGTAGGAAATAGGGCTAAAGCGAGAGCAATATCCTTTATTTTTGTGATAGCCAGAGTGTAATTTACCTTGTGAAGAACCAGACATTTAATAGTCGGTCCAAAAATATTGATACTCAGAATCATTGGATACGGGATGTGGTTGATAAGAAGGAAGCGGCGCTTGAGAAGATTTATACAGATGACAATGAAGCAGACATATTCACAAAGATTCTTCCAAGAAAATAATTTGATTACTGCAGGCGGATCATCGGGATAATGACCCTCTCTACATAGTTGTGAAGGGAAAGATTTGTTAGAGTGGGTAGGGTTCCCAACCTATGTGGAGAATACCACGGAGTGCGACGAGCACCGTCTGTGTATCAGAGAAGCTCTGGGAGGTGACAAGGGACATTCGAGAAGTCGAAGAAGCTCGGGAACAACAAACAAAGGAGTGGGGAGGGGGCTGTTGGGATAGTAGCCTACTGATTTTGGACCAAACTCGGTCCCCAAGGCCGAGTTTGGGCGGAACTCAGTCAGGGTGCTCCAGAAGCTCCAGAAAGCTGTTGTCTTCATTTACTCACAAACACCGACTCAGGTTGAATTTGTTCCATGTTCGATCGGCAGGCTGAATAATTTTTTTGAGGTATTTTATACACCGTTGGATCGTATCTTACGGTCTAGGTTGGTTGTGGGATTGGGGAGTATAAGTTAGGTTTTTTCTAACCCTAACACATGCAACAAGGAGAAATAAAGGTGGCAAGAGTGCTTGTGCAACTTTAGGAAGAAAAAAGAACGATTGGAGGCCGTTTCGGAGGAGAAGATTAATTTTAGGTAATTTTTCATTGTCTTCTTTCTTCGTGGTGTAATCTATTTTCTATTCTTAAGTGTTGTGGTGATCCGTGTTGGATTGGAAGGAGTTTGTAGAGGGTGTATTTTCTTTATTCTATTAGTGAAGGTTCTTCAGGGTTGGTCTTCGATCGTCCCGTAGTTTTTACCATCTGGGTTTTCCACGTAAAAACTCTTCCTCTACGATTTGTGTTTGGCATTTTTTGGTTTGTACTTTTTTCTCCGTTCTCTCGCATATATTCTCTGGTTTGGGGAACTATTTTTGCACTTTCGTTCCCAACACAACCAAACATAAATACAAAAGTCAACCTACTATTATTCTAAACACCACCTAGAATTATTCCAACTTTATTTTATGCCATCATTCATACTTCAACACACACCTCATAATTAAGGGAAATAACTATTACTAACATATCTCCTAACCCAACAATGTCAAATTTATACTATGTCATGCATATATCATAGTCAAACAAAATTTCTAAAAGACTATTCTAGGAGAATCTTTATAAGTTACCTTCATTTCCAACGCTAGGGTTTGGGGTTGCACTATTGCCATAAATGCACCTGACCTTGTTTATGATGTAGTGCCCCTCCACATTGTTGATGAGTCTGTTATTGGGTTGGTAGAGGAGCCGTGGGATAATATCTAGCATGATGCTCTGGTGATCGACAAAGTAAACAATGACCCAGTTTCTTCTTACATACCTCCCATACATATCCAACCTTCCGCTAGTAAGCACAAGAGGATGTTGTTTTTCTCTACTAATGCTAAACTGGTGCTTTAGCTGGAGGTTGCTATTATTGGCTCTACTAAAAGGGCCTGTACTGAAGATTGGGCATCTTTACGAGCCCCGAGCCACTACCTCCTCCATAATTGTCCATGGCCCTCTTAGGCTTCACCTCCAAGGTCCTCTCCGCATGTTGGGTTATCTACCATAAATATTGCTCCTTCTTATTCATAGAACAGGTAAGAATACCCCTAATGGACATGAAATCATCAGCAGAGGCGAGTCCAGGCCTATCGGTCGAGATATAAACTCCTACGTTTAGTAATTAAGTCTTCAATATCTGCTCATAAGTCTGTGCTTTACTGGCTGCTAATTGTTTTAAATCTCCCAAGATAACCCTAAACAAAATCGACATTCCAGATTTCTTACCATACATTTTGGTGAAGTGACTAAGCCGACAGAACTTGGTTGTATACTGATCTATAATTCAGATCCTTTGCTCTAATGTTGTGAACTAATTCTCTAGAGATTCTCTAGCCATTAGTAGGAAGAATTTTTCTTTGAAGGAAGAATTTTTCTTTGAATAGAGTTTTAAAGTCTTCCAAGTGGTAGTGCATGTAATCTGACCTCACTCTGATACCACGTCCATGCTAGATCCTTCAATTGTACTCCTACTACCTCTATCCATAAGTTAGTTAGTAATCGAACAGATCCTAGATGATTCTCAGTATTCTATATCCACTCATCTATAAATAAAGCTCCTTCGATTCCCTTAAAATCCATCAACCTTATTTTTTTGAAAATCTTTACATTTCCCACTCTTGGCTGTGGGGTAGTCACTTTCTCCATGGTTTGTTGCAAATCTTAAACTAATTCCTTTGGGCCTCCATCGTTCCCTGCAACACTCTTATAAGCTCCCCTTTTTGAGGCACTGCCCTGCTGCTGGTGGGGGAGTCATGAAGTTAGGCATCTTGGGCTGATGAGATGCTGACCCTCCAGTATTGAGATGCTGACCCTCCAGTATAAGGGGAATGGGTGGTTCTCCTAATATCAACCATTCTAAAGACGGAGGAGAAGAAAGAAGAACTTATCAATATAAAGAATAAATTCGAAAGAAAATTCAAAAATTAGAGTCATATTGAAAGAATTGGTCCTAATTGTGAATGAGTATCATAGCATATAGTTACTTCCTTAATTTTTTTCCTACTTGTTTAAGCATTATCGTATAAATATTTCTAGTATAATATTGACCAATGGGTTACTTAAGGTCACTAATCGAATTTCTTAAACCAGACCTGCATGAGCCACCATAAGAACTTGGCACGATTCGCTTCCAAATAATCGAGTATGAGTATGTGTCCAAGCCCAGCCTATGTCGTAGTGTTGGTGGTAGTATGCTGTCTATACCTCCATGATCATAAACATAAAATATTTACAATATTGTATAACCAATTCCACAATATATCCATCCATAAATCCATTAACAAATCTGTACGTCACTAGGTAATTAACTCATTCACAAAATATAGCGGTAGAAAGAGATTATCGAGAAACATATTTAAGTCCACTAAAAGTTCAGTTAATTAATAAATGTCCATATGGCTCAAAAGGAACCATAGGCCAAAAACTAGTAATAACAAATAATGTCTAAGAGTCCAAGTCCAAAATATTTTTTTGGAAACAAACATGTTGAAAAAATAACTACTAAACTACTATGTTACCATCTTGAGTTAGATCCACACCCTCTAAGTGCTCACATATATTACCCTCCAAAGGCCCGTAGTGTGTAGGGTACAAGTTCTCCTCTAAAACTGTAAATGTAAATATCTCTAGTCAGGATTGAGAAAAGTAAATGCAAACGAGAATCACACCAAACAATAAGTATTAACATGATGATACAAGGAAACTAGTAACAAATACGCAAAATTGATCAAGACTCTAATATGGTAAGACAAGTGAGAATAACCAATTCGATACAACAAGAAGGAAAACTCAAAGTCAATTAAAAGTCGTGTAACATGTGTCTTGGAATACTTACTTCGGTATGTGGAACTGTTAAGAAAATATGACTCATCAATTTGTATGATGCATCGACTTCTATCATTCAAGTAGGTAAAGGGTGTATGGCACAACATGGGGTATAAAAAGATGACTATCATTCAAGTTACAGTCCACAACCTCACTTTCTTCTCCCCCATCTCAGCCATAACACAATTTTAAGACTAGTTAAACAATTTTAGCAAGTAACATGGTAATTCAAGTAAAGATTCATATAGGGATTCAAATAGTGCTATAAGTAGTCATGCATAACATAATGAAATTGTGTCATACTCGCAGTGATATAGAATTGAACAACAATATGAAACAAAAATATGAACATGAACAAGAATATGAAACATGGATATCTATACATTAATAATCATCTAAAGGTGAAACCATCTACAAATACTTGCTTAAATTTCTTACGAAGATCAAATCACAATCAAAAGCTACTCGTCAACAAAACCCACTCCATATATTCTCCCAAAAAATATAATACATATTTCACTGTGGCTCTCCTAGCCGACTAAGGACTAGCAATCATACGGCTAATAGGATCCACCTCCCCCCCCCCCCAAATCCTAAGGCTAATAGGCTGCCATGCCACCCTTGGCAGGAGCCGAGTCGGGCCGGGTCAACTTGTGCTCTACTTGGCCTACAGACCCGATGGGTTCTTCCCCTCTCTCTGTCAACATTGACATGTGGTACCCCACCTGTATTGACGCTAATTGTACTGCGGGTCCCCTTGTCCGTATGTAAAGTCGGTACGAAAGGCTGGCTTTAATTGATTTTTAATTTTCTTTAATTTTCTTCTTTATTAGTTAGTTTAATAAGTAAAAAATTAGTTCATCCATAATAATTCCAATTTATTTCTAAAAATTTCCAAAATTTAATAGTAATTATATAAGGCCATTATAGGTGTACAAACCAAGTTTTAGCCAAAAATTATATAGACTTTACCATAAGAAATTTCTCATATATATATATATATATATATATATATATATATATATATATATATATAATCAAACTTTTATTCATAACTTGCAAATGGAATACAAGAGACGTCCCTGACCAACATGAAAGGCCAAACTTGGCAAACAACTAATGAAAAGGACAATAACAAATATCAACAATCCCAAGCTAATGACTGGTCACAACAAACTCCTGATGCACTACTACTCGAACAAACTTGGCACTACAGTTTACGAAGGGAATACGTCTTGGAGGATGACCTCAGACCCATAATACGTTGTGGGATTTCCCTATGGTGGTTCTTGACCTTTCCAGGTTTGCCCCCCTTTCCCTTCCCAAGCCTAGAGTCCCCCTTAATGACAGATACATGATCTGCCATTAGGTGGAATCGAACAACTGCTCGGGACGAGGGAGTCAAGCTCTCCTGACCTGAACCAAGAATAATGATAACAACTCGGGCTGATGAGTCCAGTTCCTCCATCCCTGAGCCTGGACTACAATAATGCAATTGAACACTCGCCACCGAACCTCCCTCGATACGGGAGTCACCGCACCAGCCGGAGCAGTCTGAGAACCAAAGGGTGGAGGATTAAAACCAGAGAGCTCCTCCTCGGCAACGTCCATCTCATTCGCCCAACTGAGGCGGCTGTCCGAGCCCGACATGGGGGGTGCGAACCCGCAAAGGGAGACAAGACCTCTAGGCCCAAACTTTTACCACCGAGCAACAATTGCTGACCTGTAGAAACTCCCAAAGAAACTGGGGGATCAACCTGAGTAGGAAAAGGTGATGAGAGAGGTAGGGTAATGCGAGAGGAACCATAACCATAGAATATCGGAACAAATAATTGAACCGCTGCTAGGAACGGCCTGGCCTCCTTCCAAACTGACACTCGCATCCTCCCTCGCAGCCTCCGCGAAGTGATACAAGGCACCTGCCACATCTAGAACCCCCTCCCTCAAATCCCAAAGGATCCCTGACATAGGGGGAGGCAAGCAGGGATCGGGAGCCCTCGACTCCACAGGACCCCTCAGGCCAGGCTTAGAGACGCTCAAAGTTGATGGCACCGGTTGTAGAACCACTAACTGACATCGCGCTGCACCGATGCCTACCATGGGGGAACTTTCCGTATCCTCGCTAGGGTGGACGATCTCTGCCGCCGAGGGGCACAAAGCAACATCAGAGTCAGACCAGGGGAGAAGATCTTGGGGGGACATAGTTGTGAGTGTCGGCCACAATAAGGCACAAAAACTTCTGCCCGAAGGAGGAAGGAAGGAGAAGAACAAATGCGCCTGCGGAAAGATCTGATGGACTGGTACTATCACCAGACATCCCTCCCGCTGGAATGACAGTCTCCAGCACCACAGCCCCGATGACCACCAACAGAAGGAGAAGGAAGCAGGCATGCCTCCGGTGGAACTGTGGATCCAGGGATCCTGAGAACAAACCCGTCGTCGGGTTAACTCCACCAAGCTACAGGGACACCTCCTGGGAATCGAGACGAGGGGATATGCACAAGGCCGGAGTGATATCCTCTGTACTACCCTCAACCGCAGGGACAGAGGATGTAGACGGAAAACAGTGGGTCTCCAAAACTTGCTTCCCTTTAGTTAAAAGCATCCTTGGACTTGGAGGCGGCTTTACAAGCCAAATTAGAGTGAGCAAGTTTTACTCATACTAGCCCAATCTTTTACTCATACTAGCCCACTACTTCTCCAAACCCTCCCCACCCGACCGGAGCTTTCCCCCCTCCCGCCGGCCGATCTCCGCTGTCCTCCTCCTCCTTGTCGATGGCTCCCAAAGTCTCGAAAGAACCAAGGTAGAAATCCTCATTCTCCTTGTGCTATTGTATTTGCAAAATTGTTCAAAAATTTTAAGAAATCCTCTTGCATTTTGAAAATTTTGAGTGATTTTCTTTCAAATGAGGGCATACTAGTCCTTGGCGGAGTCTAGGATGTAGTTTAGACATACAAGTCCTTTCGAACATGATTTTAGGACGTAAAATGTCGAGACTGCTCGACATTGTCGAGCAGTATCGAGCGGGACTGTAGAATTTCCTACAGTCCCATATAGATTTAGGACTGTAGGAAAATCGACAGTCCTATATATATATAGGACTGTCGATTTTCCTACAGTCCTAAATCTATATGGGACTGTAGGGAATTCAACAGTCCTAAAAGATTAGGACTGTTGAAAATTCTGCAGTCCTGTATACTTACAGGACTGTAGAAATGGCTACAGTCCTCAATGTAAAATTCAATTATTATGTTAAAATTGAAATTAATTATTGTCTGTATATATTAATTTTTGTCTTATAGTCATGTCCCTGGAAAGGACACTGTGGATGAAGATATGAGAAGACGCCCTACTGCGTCGATGCGTAAGGAACGCACAGTTTCGCGAGGCGTCACTATCCGCTAGGCCGAGGCACGCCCTGAAGTGAGGAAACGTCCATTGACGAAGAAGATTGCCCTTCGTTCGAAGAGACATGCTCTTCCTAGTTCTTCTGGTTCTTCTTCCTCCTCCGATGAGGACATGCCAAATGTTCCAAATCGGCCTACTGATGGTTCACGACCTTCTCAGCCTGCAGATAGTCCTGTCGAGAGTCTTCCACAAACTCTCAGAAATCGGCCTACTGATGGTTCAGGACCTTCTGAGCAGGCAGATAGTCCAGTCGACACTCGTCCAAACGGTTGCTCTATGTTACCGTCGATCGAAAACCATATTGCATACCAAATATGGAACAATCCGGTAAGTACATTACGTTATGATAAATTTATATATAGTTGTAAGTTCAAAGTTCATTTTACATGAAGGTTTAATTTCATCCAATTGTTGACTTTTCAGGAGAGTGGTCGTATGTTGACGGTGATCAACCATGGCAAAAAATGCAATACATAGAGGTATGAATTATTGGGAGATGATGTGAAGGCAAAAATCAGTCCCACCGGTCTACAATATTTGGGTAGCTACTCATATACGACGGTGGATAATGCACTGATTTCAGCATTTGTAGAACGGTGGCATCCAGAGACCAACACTTTCCATCTACCCAATGGGGAGTTGACGATTACCCTTGATGACGTCCATCATATATTGGGACTTAGGGTTGATGGTCGTCCTATGCAGAATCATACTTTTGATGACTCGAGCATCGACTATTACGACAATATTGTGGATCATGTATCAGGGTGTCTGGGAGTTGATTCCACTAGTTTTACTAGTCTTCGAGAATTCAAGAAGTCCTACGGACTTCCTCTAAAATATTTGGAGGAGATATTCGCTGAGCCGGCCCCCGAAATTGATAATAGCGAGGCCCGCGGATATATGCAGTTCATCTTAGGGGCTGTCGACATTACCGATAAGTCTGGAACGTCCATAAATGCCAAATATCTCCTCGATTTTGACAACATTGAAACGGTGGACGAAATTTCTTGGGAAAGCGGTATACTGGCATACCTTTACCGCGTGCTTGGTGCGGCATCCCGTGTGGGTTCGAAGACAATTTCCGGATGCCAGACTCTACTCCATGTATAGATATATCTTTGTCAACTTGTTTACATAAATTGAAATTGTGTTATTTATTTTTGGACTAATATATTTCCGGTAACGTGAAGGCATGGATATACGAGTACTTTCCAACCCTGCAGCGGGCGAAGCTGAGCCTAGGGTATGACGAGAACCTGCCTAGAATGTGCCGATGGAAGCCTACTAAAGAAGATGCCAAACGTTCTCACACTTTGGCCGCTCTACGGCATGCACTCGAAGATATGACGACAGAAGAGGTGAATATAGACCTAATTTTGTACTTAATTGGTATTAATTTACTACGTTATGCTAAATGAAATTATGTTAAATTTTATGTGGTGCTGATTGTATGGGATCCATACCGTGATTTGCGACAGACTACCCGTCCGTTGCAACCAGTCGCCTTATATCACGGTCTTATCAGTTGTCATGAAATCAAGGAGGCTTATATGTCGGATAGAGTGCTACGTCAGTTTGGCTACGTACAAACTGTCCCTAGGCGAACTTTGCAAATGATAACTCCTCCGCGCGGTACAAAACCGCTAAACTATATACCTGCACATTTCAACTGGGTATCGGACTTCTTCACCGAGTGGCAACGCCACGTCATTAGAGATACCGACCGGCTAGCAGCAGTCAATATGGCGGAGTGCAGCGACGACTACCTCGCCTACTACGTCGGTGTCGGACTACCGACCTTGTTCCAACGCGGAGGGGATATTGTGCGTGTACCGTCAGATCTTCCTCCCAAATCGGTCTTGTATACTACACTGGTCAAGATGGTGAGCCTACTTGTAGACCTTAAGTTTGATATTTGTAACTGTGGCTAACAATTTTTTTTATTTTTCATGAATAGGCAAGGAAAGTTAAGAAGTTGGGAAGAAGCCTCGTCAGTTGCCAGGGTTCCAATTATATGACAATCAATGACGAACTCCAAAAAATCGACAACGCTGAAGAATATCCTTTCTTGGATATTAGAGAGCAACGCACGAAGAGGCGCCATGATGTTTGAACAATCATTTGAGTTGTAAAAGTGTGACTGAATATGACCTTTGAGAATTGTCAAAATTTGAGCTATAAAAGTTGTAAAAGTTTGATTGAATATGACTTTTGACGATATTGAGGATTTGAGTTGTAAAACTTTAAACTATAATTTTGCCTAGTTGTGACACTTTGAGTTAATTTTGCCATGTTATGACACTATGAGTTAATTTTGCCTTATTGTTACTATTTTGATCTGTATAATGTGCATATTGGTCAGTGGGTTAACTGTATATTCAATCCTAGTTTACACTAGGACTGTCCAATATTGACAGTGGGTAAACTTTAGGACTGTCACAATTTTGACAGTCCTAGTTTACACTAGGACTGTCAAAATTGTGACAGTCCTAAAGTTTACCCACTGTAAATTGTGACAGTCCTAAAGTTTATCCACTGTCAATATTGGCACATTTATATAACTTTAGGACTGTCACAATTTTGACAGTCCTAGTTTACACTAGGACTGTCAAAATTGTGACAGTCCTAAAGTTATATAAATATGCATATTGACAGTGGGTATACTTTAGGACTGTCACAATTTTGATAGTCCTAGTTTACACTAGGACTGTCAAAATTGTGACAGACCTAAAGTTATATAAATGTGCATATTGACAGTGGGTAAACTTTAGGACTGTCATAATTTTGACAGTCCTAGTTTACACTAGGACTGTCAAAATTGTGACAGTCCTAGTATCCTGGCAGTTTTCCATAATGACAGTCCTAGTAGCAATGCGCAATATACAATCAAAATCTTCATAACTCATTTCATTACACAACATACAACATATAGTTCAATATACACTTAAACATACATGGATCAACACAATATACATTTTCAATATACAGTATCAATCGATTAAAATATCAAAGTAGTCGTCCGACATGATTTTTGGATCCTCCATCTTCATCATCTTCTTATAGGCCGCCATTGCATCCTTGTAGGGTGTCGTCCATGCGATCGCTTCCTTAGGTGCGTGTTTATACCAAAGCGTAGAAGGTGGCGGAATAGGAGAATGAGCGATCAACCTTGGGATGATGAAGTGTTGTCCGACAAGCCCAATGCAACATAGATTGGATACTCGGTGTTCGGCCGGGGGGGCACACATTGGAAAGAAAGTATTGTTAATACCTTGTGAGATAATTACAATAGGTAACTTATACCTATTAGAGAAGACGTAAGCAGCAGGCGGGACATCCATGTAATGGTCAGGTCCGGTAACTGTTTTCGTACAAGGTATGCCTGCCAACAAATCTCCAACAATTTCTTCGCCAAGTATCTGGCTATAGAAGGCTAGTCGCGACTCCAACTCCTCGTACAGCTCTGCCCTAACCTGTCTCCATCCTGCTTCCACTGAATAGCCTAGTTGTCTTGCTAGTGCATGGTATCCACAGTAGCCATCCACAGGAACATCAACAATAGACCAAATGAAGTTCCGTATCTCAGGTAGAAAATTTTCAATGTATAGACTATAAGAAATAGAAAAGTTTTCAACACCCTCCGCCGTACCTGCATCTATCGTTTTCTGTTTCTTCCTCCTCCGAATAGTTAGCTTAGGAGTTCGAACAACGGACTTTGCCTCCAAACTGCGTTCGATATGTTCAAATAAGGATGGATCTTTTTTAGTTGACTCCTCCTCCTTCTTTTGGCTCTACTCTTTCTTGAGTATGGTCTTCCCTTAGGAGTTCGAACAACGGATGGCTCTTGCAATCGAGTTGTTGCCGGGACTGCAATCTCTTGGATTTTAAACTCAATGGATCTTCTCTCCGGTTCCGATGCGCCACACCACCTTGCGTGAAGTAGTTTGACTTGGGGCAACGCAAAGAAATCATCTTGCACTTCCACTGCCGGCATTATCGACAGCTATCGCCAACGTTGATCAATACCATCTATTGGAATAGGTATAGATTCACGACGGTATTCGTTGATTTCATGTGCACATGGAAGTCCGAGTGAATGTCGATATGAACAACCGCAAACCTCGGGATCATAACCCACCGACTTCGACCTACGAATCTCCTCAAACAATAACCCCAAGGCCTTGTGAGATACCACATGGGTTAAACCATCCAAGAGGTGTTCTTGCTTGTATTCATGCTTTGCAATATTGAGGCTCATCTCATATGATGCTACAATATCGTTCACCGTGGCAATAGTCATCAAATGAATCGATTGCCAAACAGAGATAAAATTACCGACCGATGAGCGTAGATATCTTTTTAAACATGAGTGTGCTCCTTCGACCCAGTTCGTCGTGATCGTGCCATAATGCTTCACCATGTTGGTCCATGCTAAGACGAATTGCTCTTTATGTGGTTCTAGCCAAGTATCTTTGATATAAGATATGCATGTCGGGTTACTTGGCTCCCACTTTTGTTGGAACATGTACCATGCTGCGTCGTAACTGTCTGTAGTACTTGCTCGCCATACAAGACTCCAATCACTGTAGAATTCTTCGAAGTGAAGCATGTCAATTTTACCGTCCACTGTTTCAAATTTTTTCTTGCATTGAGCATGGATATTTCTATTTATATGCCAAGTGCATAGTAGTCTATGCGCATGAGGAAATACAATATCTATAGCATTTATCAACGCATATTCTCTGTCAGTAACAAAAACAGACGGCTCTTTGTAACTTGTGTAAAGGGATTGTAGTTTCCTCAACGCCCATGTGTAATCCTCTACTGTCTCACTCTTCATAAAACAAAAAGCGACTGTAAATATTTTTCCCGTTGACGTAAACCCGACAACATGCAAAAGAGGCATCTTGAACTTGTTGGTCTTATATGTACAATCAAGGACCAACACGTCTGCGAAGGACCGAGCCATATGTGTGCAATAAGGATGAGCCCAAAACAATAAAAGGAGTTTATCAGTTTGTGGATGTCTTCTATGGTACTCCACGTAGTGATGCTCTTCAAGCAACTTCAATACTTGCTGCATCGCCATTCTTCCTTTCATACTATTATATTTCGCTCTGGCCAAACTATTATAGATCGTCCTCATGGTAGACTTGTTCCCATCTTATTTTTGTCGCACAGCAGAATAAATTTGTTTCGGTGCAACTCCTGAAAGGAACAATTCTTCAACCAACTTTTTCTCATCCTCCTTCAACCATGCCACGTAGGCATGACCCGTAAGTGTCCCTGGAATAGGATGATTGTGTCTTCCATTCTTAACTTCGATTATCTACTTCACATCTTCAACTTTTACAATCAACACCTTCAATGGACAACCACATTTTCTCGTCCCAATATTTTTCTTAGGGATTTCTTTTTCAACAAGACCCTTTTTTATGATGCTCCCTAAACACACCTCCTCTTTCGCATCCAAGCTCCAGATATTTTCGGCCCGGCCGAGATCGGATGGATCATGCAATGACAATAACTACGTTATGTCGTCTTCCAACTTCTCTGCACCACTCCAATGCTTCTTCATGGCTTGCAAATTCAATATCCGTTGAGAAAATATCATCCACATCAACACCAACAGCAGGATGTACCACAATATCTGAACAAGGTTGGTCCTATAACCAATATAAAATAATATAAAAATTAATAATTCATATAATTATCCAGGACTGTCACTATTTTGACAGTCCTATTTTTATATAGGACTGTCAAAATTATGACAGTCCTACTTTTATGTAGGACTGTCGAATTTATGACAGTCCTATATTTATTTAGGACTGTAGAATATTTGACAGTCCTATATTTATATAGGACTGTCTAATTTTTACAGTCCTAACTCGTGACTGTCAAATTAGGGTTGTCATTTTACGTACCGTACGTGCTTCGGAACAACCAACTTGTTCTTCGGAACGTCCGGAGTGCATATTTAATGAATTGGACGATCCGACTTCGTCATCGAACATTTTTTCATGCATTGTTCCTACATTAATCAAAATAAACTAAATCTTTTTCGGACAATTGTAAAACTTATTCAACGTAGGTTGTCGAAAACATACCGGAAGAATACTCCTCCAACCACAACTAGCTATTTCCAAATTTAGGTTTGGGCTTGGTGGAATGAGGGTTTCTTAAGTCTAGGTGGAATGCCAAAAATAGAAACCCATTTCACTTTTATACTTTGGTGTGGGGTAGCCCCAAGTAACTATGAGAGTGGCAAACTTGTAATTTTTTGTAAATTTCCAATGGGCTAGCCCATAGTCAAATATGCAGTGTCCTTAGAAATGAGACTGTCAAAATTTTGACAGTCCTACAAAATGTTAGGACTGTCAAATTTTTGACAGTCCTTCCAAGTGGTAGGACTGTCAAAATTTTGACAGTCTTGATTATAACAGTGGGCTAGCCCCGAGTAACTTTCATAATGGCAAACTTGTAATTTTTTCTAATTTTTCAATGGGCTAGCCCCGAGTAAAATGTGTAGTGCCCTTATAATTTACCGTCAGAAAGCGCAGCCGGATGACGTGTAGCGCCCTGTTCTCCCGATGCGGAGAGCGCGGCTAAGAAACACAAGACGGTATCGTTCGATCGGGATAGATTGAATTAAGAACTCGTCCTCGTTATGGATTTGTTTCTTCGGAATCGATTCCCATATTCAGTGGACTGCGCCCCAAGGATCGGCTTAGCGGCAGAGTCAGGAGGGACCTCTCCGCTGCTATCTTTTATTGCCTCGGTTTTTGATGTCGCTTGTTGCTTTCGTGCTTTGAGTTGGTTTTGGGAATTGCTTGTTTTCCTTGAACGGTTTCGATGGTTTTCATTGTTTTCGTTCATTGACTTGCACTTCTATTCCGAGAATGGAAAGAGAGGAAGAAGTATTAATCGAGCTGTTCGTGTGCAGGTGAACGAGCAGTAGGCGGCTTGCGAGCGGAGTCGTGAAGCGCCTTTTTCCTTCTTTTTTCCAAAATCTAAGTGAGTGGCTACCAACCCGATTAGCTAGCCCTGCTTCCAGCTTCACTCCTTGCCCCGATCAAACGATACCAAGTAATAATAAAAGAAACCAAGATAAAAGAGAATAGACTTGGTTAATACTGCTTGTCAATCAAACTGTGAACGGTTACTTACTTGCATGCTTGTTCGTTTGGGACATTTATCATATGCATAAATACAAGTTAGAATGTTTGTTCTTCTTTAAATTATGCTATGAAATATACTGAATCAAGAGACTATGCAACTGAATCATAATACTGCATGAACTGTTAGCTTAATGAAACAATACCGATTCGATCACGGACAACTTGTGCACAAGGTCACTGGTTCCTGCGGACGGTCGCTGGGGCACTGGCACCGATCCGATCCGGACGGAACTCACTGTAGTCTACTGCATCTGAACGGGATGGATTGCAGCCACTACTGAATCTTCGCTGTATTCTATCCTCGTTCAAGACTAAACGGTCCATTATGGCATCCTAGCCAGTGATCCCCTGTATATTTAAACCTGTTGCATACTAACTTGTGTCTTCGTGGCAGGGAAGGCAAGGTAAGTATTGTGCAGGTAATTCAGACGGTCAGGTAAAATCCACCGAACGGTGGCACGTTCATTTCAGTAAATTCAATATGCTGCTTACTTGTAAATGAACTAAGGCAAGATAGAAACCCATAAAATATACATGCTTCACTAAACAACGTGTTGATTGGTATAGTCAGGCTAGCTCGCCTTCACCAGCATGTTTCGATATGCTGACCCTCGTTGGAACAGGTTCTCCGCACCAAGGCGAACCGAGCGAGGAGCCGAAGTCGTCTACCCGATCCAGTCCAACTGTTGGCGCACCTTCACCGCGCCCCTGGAAGCCTTTTGAAGTCCGAAGCTGCAACTCTTCATACACAAATGCAGCTCCGTGGCAAAGCGATCCTCCAGCCTAGAGGTCCTTATCATTTTGAGTTTATAAAAGGATGTAATGTAAAGGACTGTTATCTCATTTTGAGCCAACCCTTTTGTAAGCCGTTCGGCATATTAGCTAACTCGTTCAGGAGTTTGTAATAGATGTTCATTATCAATAAAGAGAACTTTTCTATGTTTCAAATCTGTGTTTCAATTTATCTGCGTACTCTGAATATGTGCTTGCTATGCAAATCATTAAAGCCTTGTGCGGGCGCAACTCCAGGCCCGCACGGCGGTCACGATTCGGGGGACGTCTCAAGTGATTCTACGGAATTGGGTCGTGACATAGTGGTATCAGAGCACAGATTCAAAGTTCCTTAGACTTCGTGCTGGAAAAGTTCCTTTAACGATCAATTCCTGTGCGAACTCTTGAACTCGCTAGGCCAAAATGAGATACGTTCATGCAATAAGTCCATAATACATTATGATCCTAATGTAATTTACCTTCTTTTGAAGGAATGGATCCAGCGCAATCTGCAGCGCAACCACCGATCGAAACACAAGAGAGCAGTTCGGGCAATTCGGGAAGCTCTCGAAGCCAAAGAGGCATGTCTCAAGTCGACCCGCTTGAGCGGGTAATGCAAATGTTAGAATCGCAACGACAACGAGACGATGCTCGCCAAGCCAAGCTCGAGAGTAATCTAGAGACCCGATTCTCAGTCCAACAGAAGCAGGTCGATGCCCTGCAACAAATCGTTCAGACTTTGGCTGCCAACCATTCCGCCGCAACAGCAGCGACTCCGGTGGAACAGCCCGTGCTTGAAGTGGAGACGCCTCAAATTCCATGGCCGAGGGATGTGACTGCCTTCAACTTGGGCCATTTCAAGAAAGTCTGCAATACCCCGTTCAACGGGACTGAGGACCCAGTGGTAGCTCTAGATTGGCTAGCCGAGATTGAAGACCACTTCACTCTGCTAGAGGTCCCCGAAGATAAGCGCGTCGCCTGCGCGCAACTACAGCTCCGCCTCAACGCACACGATTGGTGGGACGTGCATCGACGATCTCTCCAATTTGATCACGGAGAGGAGGCGATCTCGTGGACGACCTTTCGTGCCGCGTTCGAAGAGGAGTTTATACCGCCTCCAGTACAACGTCAAATGGAAAATGACTTCGTGCAACTGAGGCAAGGCAGGATGACAGTTAAGGAGTATTCTGCCGAATTCAACCGACTCTCCAAATTCGCTAGGGCCTATTTACCTGATGCAGCGAGTCGAGCTAGAAGGTTTGAAGGTGGTCTCCGTCCTGCCATCCATTCGCACGTAGTCAATAATCAGTACGGAACAATACGTGAAGTCATGAATCATGCCCTATCCCTCGAACCGCAGTATCCTCACGTTTCCACTGGCGCTGTGCATACCTACAATCACAAACGCCAAGGCAACGATAGAGGAAACACCGCTACAAAGCGCCCTAACTACGGCGGTCCACGGAGAGGTAACCCAGGGCAACCGTGTGCATATTGTAAGAAACCAGGGCACACAGTTGAAAAGTGCAGCAAAAAACTTGGGCAATGCCTCATTTGTGGTGATCCAGATCATACCGTTCCTGCCTGCCCACTGAGCCGCCTTAATAATCCCTAACGGTAAGTTCTACCCTAAGTTTCGGGACGAAACTTCCAATTAGTTGGGTAGGATGTAGCGCCCCGTTCTCCCGATGCGGAGAGCGCGGCTAAGAAACACAAGACGGTATCGTTCGATCGGGATAGATTGAATTAAGAACTCGTTCTCGTTATGGATTTGTTTCTTCGGAATCGATTCCCATATTCAGTGGACTGTGCCCCAAGGATCGGCTTAGCGGCAGAGTCAGGAGGGACCTCTCCGCTGCTATCTTTTATTGCCTCAGTTTTCGATGTCGCTTGTTGCTTTCGTGCTTTGAGTTGGTTTTGGGAATTGCTTGTTTTCCTTGAACGGTTTCGATGGTTTTCATTATTTTCGTTCATTGACTTGCACTTCTATTCCGAGAATGGAAAGAGAGGAAGAAGTATTAATCGAGCTGTTCGTGTGCAGGTGAACGAGCAGTAGGCGGCTTGCGAGCGGAGTCGTGAAGTGCCTCTTTCCTTCTTCTTTCCAAAATCTAAGTGAGTGGCTACCAACCCGATTAGCTAGCCCTTCTTCCAGCTTTACTCCTTGCCCCGATCAAACGATACCAAGTAATAATAAAAGAAACCAAGATAAAAGAGAATAGACTTGGTTAATACTGCTTGTCAATCAAACTGTGAACGGTTACTTACTTGCATGCTTGTTCGTTTGGGACATTTATCATATGCATAAATACAAGTTAGAATGTTTGTTCTTCTTTAAATTATGCTATGAAATATACTGAATCAAGAGGCTATGCAACTGAATCATAATACTGCATGAACTGTTAGCTTAATGAAACAATACCGATTCGATCACGGATAACTTGTGCACAAGGTCACTGGTTCCTGCGGACGGTCGCTGGGGCACTGGCACCGATCCGATCCGGACGGAACTCACTGTAGTCTACTGCATCTGAACGGGATGGATTGCAGCCACTACCGAATCTTCGCTGTATTCTATCCTCGTTCAAGACTAAACGGTCCATTATGGCATCCTAGCCAGTGATCCCCTGTATATTTAAACCTGTTGCATACTAACTTGTGTCTTCGTGGCAGGGAAGGCAAGGTAAGTATTGTGCAGGTAATTCAGACGGTCAGGTAAAATCCACCGAACGGTGGCACGTTCATTTCAGTAAATTTAATATGCTGCTTACTTGTAAATGAACTAAGGCAAGATAGAAACCCACAAAATATACATGCTTCACTAAACAACGTGTTGATTGGTATAGTCAGGCTAGCTCGCCTTCACCAGCATGTTTCGATATGCTGACCCTCGTTGGAACAGGTTCTCCGCACCAAGGCGAACCGAGCGAGGAGCTGAAGTCGTCTACCCGATCCAGTCCAACTGTTGGCGCACCTTCACCGCGCCCCTGGAAGCCTTTTGAAGTCCGAAGCTGCAACTCTTCATACACAAATGCAGCTCCGTGGCAAAGCGATCCTCCAGCCTGGAGGTCCTTATCGTTTTGAGTTTATAAAAGGATGTAATGTAAAGGACTGTTATCTCATTTTGAGCCAACCCTTTTGTAAGCCGTTCGGCATATTAGCTAACTCGTTCAGGAGTTTGTAATAGATGTTCATTATCAATAAAGAGAACTTTTCTATGTTTCAAATCTGTGTTTCAATTTATCTGCGTACTCTGAATATGTGCTTGCTATGCAAATCATTAAAGCCTTGTGCGGGAGCAACTCCAGGCCCGCACGGCGGTCACGATTCGGGGGACGCCTCAAGTGATTCTACGGAATTGGGTCGTGACATGACGAGCCCTGGAACCCAACATTGCTTAAAATTATTTAAAATTATGTTATCGGCAAGTTTAATTATTTAAAATTACAGGAAGAAAAGAAATTTTTTTTCAAACACCTCTCTCTCTCTCTCTCTGTATATATATATATATATATATATATATATATATATATATATATATATATATATATTTGCTTAATTATGAAATAACTATAATAATTTCTTTTCTTCCTGTAATAATTATTTAAACTTATGGAAAAAATCTAAGGCCTAGTATATGGCTAAACGAACCATTTACTAGAGTTTGGTCTCAAACTAATATCATAGCTACTCACAGTAATTCTTATGGTTTATCGATTTACTACTTTTTTAGCAGATTTTTTTTTCAATATATATATATATATATATATATATATATATATATATATATATATATATATATATACTAGTTTATTTATATATTAGTTTAATTATGAAATAACTATAATAATTCCTTTTCTTGTTGTAATAATTAACATTTAAATTCTAAAAATTATGAAAAAAAATCTAACGTGCAGTACAGGGCTAATGAATCATTTAATATAGTTTGGTGTCAAACTAATGTCATAGCTGCTCACAGTAATTCCTACAAGTTTATTGATTATACTACTTTTTTAGTGGAAAATTTTCTTTTGATTTTAAAATTATTCTACAAGTTTTATATCACCCATAAATCATTAATAAGAATTATTATATGATCCTAGAGTGTTTGGTTCTAGTCTTATCTTATTATTACTTGATTATAGGCCTAGGAACGTTTCTGTATCCACAAAACACAAAATTTATCGCTCTTTCCCATTTCATAATTTGTTAATGTTTTATTTAGGGTTTTTTCTCGATACAAAATAAAGTTTTAAATTTTTTCCAATTCTCAATTAGAGTTTCTAGAGTACCAAATGCTACAACAAGGTTGGGAGCAACTCCATGTATTGGCTCCCCCAAAACTGGATTATCTACCATGTCTATAAGTTCCATATTTTAGAATTTTCATAATTTCTTTTTTAAGTTAATTAGGTTTTGAAACATTATATTGGAATTTATAAATGAAATACATTATATATAATACTTAATAATATAAATTTCTAAGTAATAAATAATTTACTTGATAGAGTTTGATACAAAATAAATAAAAATACTTTAATTTAGTAATTCTAAAATCAAAACCTTCATTATTAATGATAATAATAGGAATAATAACCTAATTCTAAAACCTAGTTAGATCTAACTAAATCTTAAACTTTATATATATACATGTGAATGATAAATGTTAAAACCTTAATATAAAATGTATAGTTAGGTATAAATAAATATATAATCCTAAACTTTTGGTATCACAACCGAATTTAAACTAAATATAGTTAATTATGATCATTTCTACTCTTATAAGTAGACTTGAAAACGACTCAAAATTTAGTCGTATAAGCCGTTTATAAATCCTCATCATTTATTAAAAAATAATTATGGTAAAATAACTAACTTTCTCTCTTTTCTTCAGCACAAATTTATTTAAATACTAAATTTAAAATTAAATTTAAAATTTTTTAGAAACTAAAATTATTTTTAATTTAAAGAAAAAATATCAAAAATATTTAAATTTTTTAATACATCTTAATTCAAATATATTTAAACTATTTTTTAACAATTTTATAAAAATTATTTGTTTTATGTGCAACACACGTGAATTTACTAGTTAAGTATATATGGTGACTTGATATAACATGTAGAATACTCTAGTTACGTGTGTGTGTTTGTGTGTGTGTGTGTGTGTGTGTGTGTGTGAGTGAGAGAGAGAGAGAGAGAGAGAGAGAGAGAGGAGAGAGAGAGAGCATCTTCTCCGTACCACCCCTCAACCCTAGTTAGCCAGTTGGAGTAGCCCATACCAAAGTCAGCAGACTCGCGCCTCCTTTGTGATGAGCTGCTCAACAGAGTTAAACCCAACCTTGCCACTGACTGTCTCACTGTTGGCACCAAGCAGTCTACGACGACCCACCCGATGTCTCCAATTTCCATTCAGTCAATTGCATCAACCAGTGCAGCCGTTATTACTAGTGCATGCCTATTTTGTTACCCGGTAGGTGGAAAACGACCACCGAGCTTGTGTGTTGACTCTCGAGTAGTGATTGACAAATGTTGATTGTTGTGCGACCCCCCTTCCTACTTGATAACGCTAGCTATACTACAAATCCAGCTAGGAACATTTCCGCAATTTAAGTAAAATAGCAAAAGAATTATTTTAAACTTTTTATTAGCCCCTCCATCAATTATTGATTTCAAACTGTCTCTGAAACCTAAATAATTGCAAATATATCCATTAAAACAATTACTAACTAAGAAACTATGACCATTACATTAAATTATATTAAAGTTCATTAATATTGGTGATAGTTGGCTTTTAAATAAAATTCACCTTAAGGTACGCACAAAGTCATTATTAAAATTCTAGAGGGACTGTGCTACTATATATAAAAAATTCTTAAAGTTATCGTGTTAATTGAACTCTAAAACTCAAACAAGAATGAGCAAAAAAGCAAAGTCAATATTTTCAAATTATTATAAAAGATGAATCAAAAAATTATACATAAAAGTTTTTAAAATATGTAAAACATTTAATTAAGAGAGATGACATTTGAACTCATAACCTCTCAATTGAAAGCCCAAAGTACTAAGACTAGAGCTAGCTTATTCTTTATATATTAGAGGGCCAAACTAATATATAGTTTAAAATTGCAAAAAGAAGGTTCTATATAGTAATCAATATTTTTACAAAAATTTGGGGGACTTCCATCTTGGACCCTATATAGATCCACCCATGTTCACCTTTTGAGAAGATTATTTTGTTATTAACTAAATAGTAATTATTAGTTTAAATTATATATTATATTTATGTATACATATAAATACCAATACTATTAGTAGAATAAGACTTTAAGCATTAGTTTATTTATTAAACTCTTCATTAAGATTAACCAAATGTGTTAGAACTTTTCCTTATTAGTGAGCCACTAGCTTGATATTAGCTTGATAAAAAGCTAGTAAGTATTTAAGTGAATATCATTAGTTCGAAGATTGATAGATTTTTTTAATAAAATCTCAAACATGTCATAATTAAATCCTCTAAATCTACTAGAACTAAGTATAAGTATTTCATATAGATGCCATAAAATCCCAAACCTAGGATTAGGAAATATAAGGTAGTAGGGCTATCATCCTTAAATGACTAAATCAAGATTAGACCGAATAAGCAACCTACCTGACATGGAATCTGATTGATGTTGTGTTTGTGATCTTGTGGGTTAGATTCTAGGATTCGACTAGACCATAAATCATGGATATTATGGATCGAGTGATCTGGAGATGTCAATTATCATTTCGCTTGAAGGAAATACAAGTACTTGTTCAATGCTATCATATACATTTACTTTATATTGTTCATAATTCAATTATGCATGCTTACCTTTTGTGTCATAACTGTTTACACAATATGAGTCTAGAGTATCATATTCTTGTTACGTATACCGCATATTGTATCATGATCGTATTTCATTATTACAGTTACCGTGATCGTCTTATCGTGATTGTGAGATTTGAAATTTGGGGGAAGTATAGTCACTAGGCACGTATACCTCATCGTGTGACATTCTTATGAACTTGAGAAGGTGTTATATATACTTATTCTTGTGACATTAAAACATGATTTGGTGACCTTCTCAATCACTCATAAGTATGTGTTAGCCCCTTACCCATGTATAGACTTTCCACATGTTGAAAGTTGTAGTATGTGTTAGCCCCTTACCCATGTATAGCCTTTCCATATGTTGAAAGTTGTGCTTCCAAGACACGTGAGCACATGAACACTAGTATAGATTCTTGTTCATATTAATCTCATATTGTGGTACTTATTATTTGCTTCTATCAGTTCCTTTTATTATTACATGTTTTAGTTGTGCGCTTTGTCTATATTTCTACTGATCATTGGTTCTCATGTTTAGTATTTTACTTGCTTTATATTGTACTTGTATTTTGCTGGCTTTGACTTGTACTTGCCCTAATTTTGACTGGATACATTGACAATTTTAGGCACTGGCTACCCTAAACTATGGACCCTTTGGTGGAGATGGGAATACATTTTGAGGTGATCATAGATAGTTTCTTTGAATTCAAATGTTTAGCGATTTTTTCTCGAATTTTGATTTATATTTAATATTGGATTTGTAAGTTCATTATTTTGTGAATGTGCAAAATATGTTATTTTGATATCATGGATTGAATAAATGGAATGATGATTGTTATTGAGGTATAAACATTGTACTACAGTCGATACCGTAATGTAGGCTAGGCATGTTTACGTACTCATATCCCAAAAGTGAAAACGGATCGTGATAGTGTCCTTTGAAAATGGCTTGAGAGTGATGGATCTAACTCAGTCAATCATCAGTCTTAGAAGGCATATTAGAATCCTGAATATTATTCAAGATGATCCAAGACAAATACCATGTTCCTACTTTGGTTGACCTTTCCTTCTACGGGGTCATAAAGTCTATACTCAAACTCATTCAAAAAGTAGCCGATAAAGATGCATTGCCTCATCTTCAGCTCAAGTTTGGATCTCTTGTTCTTTGGTCCATGCACGAAGGCCTTACATCCAAATACTCAAAGGTGACTATATGATGACTCATTATCGTACCATAGTTTTTCACGAACATAACCCTGCAAAGGAGCACTAGAAGATAAATTAATAATATAAGCAACACTGATGAGAGCGTTACCCAATAAATATCCGATAAGTTTGATATTGAGAGTAAATATCGTACCCTCTCTATCAATATCATGTTCATACACTCCGCTACGCAATTGAGATAGGCGTCTTTGGTGGGAATTTCTCGTATAAGATGCCTTGCTCTTTGAAATAAGCATCAAATGGACCAATGTAATCGTTGCCATTTTTGACCGGATATACTTTTAATTTCTTGCACATCTCCCTTTCAATGGAGGATTAAAACTCCTTGAAAGTAGGAAGCACCTAATCCTTAGTCTTTATAACATACCCCAAACTTTTCTAGAACAATCATCGATAAAATATATAAAATAAGAACCATCATTAATATATTTTACTTTTATTGGGCCGCAGACATCCGAGTGAATCAACGTGAGCAGCGCTAGCTTCCATAAAGATGGGTAACTTTGGAAAGATACCCTATACTTCTTTCAAACCATGTAGTGCATAATTTTCTCTAATTTTGTAGACTTCAACAATGAAATTACCTTCCTATTTAATAAGTAGCTCATTCTTTTTTTGCTGATATGGCTTAGCTGCCTGTGCCACAGCTCAGTAAATGCATTACTAACCGCGTTCACCTCCCGATCTCATGTGCGCTCCTTTCTATATAGTAGATGCTTGACTTCTTGCTTATTTCTTGCTTCATCTATTAACCACCATCGAACCTTTGGAACGTTTCTATTGGTCGTTCCAGAAAAGATTGAAAAATCACTCATCACCCAACCTTCTAACCGACACTAGATTGAAATAGATATTGGGACATGAGGAACATCTTCGAGCATAAGAATTGCTCCTATATTAATCTTTAAATGCACATCTCCTATATCCACATCCTTTAACATGTTTTTCTCGTCCATTTTTAACATTCTACTGTCTCCTGTTGTGTATATGACAAATAGTTCCTTATTGTGAGATACATGCACCAAAGCCCATGAGTCCACTAACCAAGAATTGTCACCGCAGGAAAGGTTTATAATAACATCATCATCAACAATAATGAAATTGCCTCTATGCACTAAGGCGACCACTGTAGTGTTCTCACTTTTCTTCCTCTAGTCATCCTTTTTCTCTCTTCTAAGAAGAATAATTTTGCTTGTGTGGCCCTTCTTGCCATAATGGTAACATTCGGAGTCCTTGTATCGAACCTTGAACTCTTGTCCATGACTATTGCTTTTACTCCTTCCTTAGCTCTCTGAAACAAGCTCTTTGAATGAGATATAGATGAAGTGCCTTGAATTTTTTTTCCTACATCTCTTTATTCAATACCCCACACTTAGCAAACTGTAGACTAATTATGCCTTCTAGATTATAAGCAATCAAGGACACTTTTTTTGTCTCCCACGAGTCTGGCAAAGTATGCAACAACCAAAGTACTTGTACCTCATCGTCGAACTTTACTTACATAAAGGATAACTTGTCAACCAAACCCTAAAAGTCACTCAAGTGATCTGTAATGGTCGAACTATCCTTGTACCTAAGACCCATCATCTGTCAGATCAGAAATAACTTGTTTACCCATATCTTCTTCGCATACAAGGAATCAAGCTTCTCCCACAAAGTCTTTACATGCTCAATATTGACAATGTGAATATATACATTTTTATCCACAAATTGTCTTATATACTCATATACATGTATATATATGCTTAAAATTCTAGTCCTTATCGAATTTCTCACTGGCTTCTCGAAAGCAAATACCGAAAGATACAACTTCTTGATGTACAACAAATCTTTTATCTTACTCTGCAAATAGTGATAATTGGAACTATTCAGGTTTATCATGCGTGTTGGCTTCATATTCATCTCTTATAATCGGTTTGGCTGTCAACTCCTGAACTGACAACCTTGCTCTGATACCACTCCGTTGAGAATGAATGCGAAAAATTGTCCCGTCAAACCAATATAACTTGGAAAGGATCGAAAAAATCGCATAAACCAATTACGCCAAAAATTTGCATAAAAGCACAAACAAACACAAGTCTTTTATGTGAAAAATCCTGATGGAAAAATTTACAGGACGATCAGAGTTTACCCAAAAAAAAATCTCCACTAATAAAATAAAGGAAATACACCGACTCCTTTATAAACTCCTCTATAGATCCACACGGATCACCGTAATACTTCAACTAGATGAAAATAAATTACAATGAGTACAAAAGGATTACCGAAGATAAGGAAGAACCGTTGTAGAACTCCTCGAAGCAATCTTCCTTTGAATAAACTCCCGAAACTCCGAATTATCTCTTCCTCTCATAAAATGGCTACCTTGAGAAAACTCTCTTTAGATCATCTTCTGATGAGTTTAGGGTTAGGAAACACCCATATAAAGCACCTAACTTTTGGAAGGATATTGACCATTGATTACGATCCAACGGTGTTAATAAAACGTCTAAATTTCATTTTCAGTCCCGATACTAGTATACTAGCATAATACCATATGTGATATATTGGCGGTATACCAAAATTGCTCTTTGAGTCAAAATAATTCTAGAATGAACTGCTACATCACCAATGTATCGATGGTATACCGGCAACGGTATACATATGATATACCGCTGGCAATGATACAATTTTTTTAATAGTCTAACACGCGCTTAAATTATATCACCTTGATTGCCTTCGACTTTTCGAACTTCTCCGACACTTGGATGATGCTCATCGCACTATGGGTTGTCCTCCATATAGGTTGAATATTCCAACCAATACTGTTGGTATATTATAATATTCTTGGTATATTTGTTGGTATATTAGAATATTCTTGGTATATTTGTTCAGATATTAGAATATTCTACAGGGAGTTTTAATAGGGCATTCATGTAAAATGAAGGGTTGTAAGGCTATAATTAGCCAAGAGATTATCAATAAAAAATATAACAATTATTCCAAAATATTCTACAAGGTATCATAGCCCAAATCCTAGCCACCACCTCCCAAATCCTAGTCGCCACCACCGCTACCACTGCCACACCGCCCGCCATCCACCGCTGCTATATCGCCCGCCACCAGCGCTGCCGCACCGCACGCCCGCCACCACCGTCGTCGCTCGCCCGCCACCACCACCGTGAAGCCGGAACTTCCGCAGATCCTTCTATCGCAGTTTTTGACGTCTCCCACAGGTCATTCCAGACGGACATCGAAGGTCTAGATCTGATGGGAGAGAGACATGATTGGGTCTAGGAGAGGACGAATAGGGCAAACATGAATTATGTCACGTCCCAGTCCCAAAATACCGAGGGACTAGCTACGTGACAATGGCCAGCAGCACAGCTCCAATGGGCAAATCCAATTTAATGGACCCATTAGAGTGCACTTAAGCTGTAATAATTATAAATGCAAGTCTAAACCATCTATCTCAGTATAATTCTAATCTCATCCATAAAAAGTAAACACAAGTCAATATGATAGAGCAGTCAAGATAATAAATAAAAAGAAATATAATCCATCAATAAGTCCAAATAAAAAATATCGCGGGGAACAACCCGATAAAATAAGTCAATACATAAATTAAAGAGTCAAGATATGAAATAACTGGAAGCATAAATAACTGAGTATGTAACAGAATACTCAGGAGAAATCCTCTGGCACAACCTCATCCTCTGGTGTCAGTACTGCTCCAGCGTCACCTGTCCCATATATCTCGGGGTATTCCTCCTCAGCTGTACCTGGGACATAATCCGGATCCAGGTCCTCAAGGGACATAACAAGGTACAAGAATAACTCAAGCCAAATAAAATACAATATATATAAAAAAATTAGATCCACAGGGCAAGCTATGTATACAACTATGTGAAATACAAGTTGAGAGCATCACTAGTACTCAGGCTGACACCACTACAAGCTCTGTGTCGGGGAGCTGGTAGCAACAAGTAATATCACGAAGGGCCAGTACATGTGCCAAAGCTCTAGTACAGAGACTAAGGCACTCTCCAGTAACATAAGTATATATATAATAAGTCTGTAGCCTGTATGTCTCTCTCCACCCAATGTAACCTCATGTCTTATATCCACAACACGCAAGATTATAACCTCTAGCTAGTACAATGAGTCATAATGATATCTATGTATATGCAAGTCTTGTGTCACGATTACTGTAAGCCTATACAAAATCACCATAAATAACTCAAGAAATATTTTGTCTTATGAATAGTGACAAGTGTCCTAAGGGATAACGTACTTGATAAAGCAAGCACGTAAATATATATAGGATCGTGGTATCAACTCTCTAAGTGATGTTATACGACTCCGCGTATGGCGTCGATACCCGAATATTGTTTGGACATTAAGCAATGTCATACGGTCCTAGGTTGAACGGTGCATCACAGAAAATAACTCAAGCAAATAATATCAAAGAAACCACTGCAAGTTTGGCAAGGTACACTTGCCTAGGTTCTAAACTCCTTCAGTTATTCCTGTAAAAGTAAAATCTCCAGGTACGCCTCCAGATGCTGAAACAAACATTATCATCACTCTCAGAAAACTTAAAATAGCTAGGATTGACTATCCATAAGTCCAATTTGGACACAGGGGCAGAATTGACAGTTTCTGGTCAAAGCGGGATCCACATGTGGCCCACTTCGCTCCGAAAAATATGCCAAAGACAAAGTTCTCCAAATTCATCAAACTTAGTGTCTACGAGTCTAGAACGATGATACAAATCCAACAGAATATCCAAAATTGGATTCCGATGAGCCGGTCACGAAATTGCCCATCAAGTGGAACAGTAGTGCCCACGAAACAGGATTTCATCAACGTACTCAGAATCGAACCAAACTTGGGTCAAAGGACCAGTGAAATGCTACGAATCTGATGGCGCAAATTTTGTTGCAAAACGATAAGCACACATAAAATTATGACGAATGTCAGAACAGACCAATACGGGATTTTTTCGACGAATACGCGTTGATTCTGGTGTGCACGCATATCCAAATCAACTTTCTCGAAATCTTACATATCCGTGTTGACGATACGCACCTTTCAATATAATTCGCACACGACGAAGTCGCCTCGTTTAGTAGGACGTGCCTCGTTTCAGAAAATTTTGGTTTTAGAAAACCAAGTTTTTGGTCAACTTTAACCGCGAATAAATTACAGCATACAACAAATTAAAATAAACTAATTAAAGGGATTAAATCTCGGTTATGTTGTCTAAATTACTGTTTAAGTGGAATTTAAAAATATTAACTAGATTGAAAGAAAAACGGCCATGAACGTGGGTGTTTGGGACAGTTTTCTGAACTACAAATTGGATCTTTTTTTTTGTTTTGCGTCGCGAATTACGACCGACACAGAACACGATACACAGAACTAATTATACAGGGTTCCAGAGGATCATGTGGTCTTCGCATAGGATTCGACAGATCGACATTTGGATTATGTGCAAAGAGTTACAGGGGTGGAAAGTAGGGTACCTTGCTACTGTTGTTGCTCGGGAATTCAGGCGGGTTGTGCGGCGGCTACTTTGCGGCGGTGGCGCGCGGCAGTCCGGCGGCTGACGGCGGCGAAGATGGTCGGGATTGAGGGAGGAGTTGTTGGTGATGAGGGTCGGCTAGTCTGGGGGTTGTCACTACCCCATTTCCACAGTCGGGTAGTTTTTTAATTTTTTTTAATTTGGTTAATTGTGTATTTATTATAAATATTTGTATTAATATTTAATTGTTGGTTGTATTAATTTTTTTATAGTTATTTTAGTGTTTTGGCTAGCCTGGACCCATGTCAGACCCTAGTAGACCCATGTTCGACCCAACCAACACCCTTGTTAGACTTATTTCTTGGCTTAGAATAGTTATTATATTTTTATTAAGTTAGTTGGAGTGATTAGGAGTTAATTTGAGTGCTTTTGGAACCCCAAACCCAAATTCCAATTAGCATGACTAGAGAAGAGGCAGCGAGCGTTCAGCAGCACAGCAGAGTGTAGCAGCAGCCTCGCAGCGTTTGCAGCGTTTGCAGCGCCGCGGCAGCAGCGAGCAGCAGCAGCAGCAACAGCAGCTTGTAGGCGCAGCGTGCCGCGGCAGCACCGCGGCAGCAGCGAGCAGCAGCTACAGCAACAGCTGTGTGCAGCAGCAGCAGCACGGCAGCTATGGCAGCAGCACGAGCGCGTTTCAGCGCGCGTGCGCACGCGCGCGAGCTTGTTTATCCCCCTTTTTTATATGTGTATGAGTGTATATATATAGAGATGTATATATATATATATATATATATATATATATATATATATATATATATATATATACATAGATATTAGTATAGATATACATATATATGATATGTGAGATGGATATATATATATATATATATATATATATATATATATATATATATATATATATATATACATATGTGTTTATATATATATATATATATATTAGCCTAGATATATAGCTAGTAATATATATATATATATATATATATATATATATATATATATATATATATATTTATATATATATATGTTAGATAGTTAGCTATGGTTAGTGTTAGAGAGGGAGATAGTTGGGTATCTCAATACCTCGAGATACCCAAGGTATTGAGGGTAGTGAGGTAAGGTATTGAGGTAGCCTAATACTAAGTTATATATATAGAGATATATATATATATATTGATGTTATATATATATATATATATATATATATATATATATATATATATATATATATATATATATATATATATATATAGATAGATAGATAGATAGATAGATAGATAGTTAGAGGGCAAGGTATCCGGGTAAGGTATCTCAATACCTTGAGATACCAAGGTAATGAGATAAGTTGGGTATCGGGAATGAGGTAGTTGCCTATACACTAGGTTGTATATATATATATATATATATATATATATATATATATATATAGTTAGATATATGTTATATATATATATATATATTATTATATGGTAGTATATATTATAGATAGTTAGTTAGTTAGTTAGTTAGCTAGTGTTAGTGAGAGGGTTATGTGAGTATCTCAATACCTTGAGATACTCAAGGTATTGAGCATCGGGGCAAGGTATTAAGTTTTTGCCTAAGTTTGAGGTTAGAATTGGTTTTATATATATAGTTATATATATATATATATGTGTGTGTATGCTAGTATATATTTTAGAGGGTATAGGCGGAACGTATAGCGTAGGTTGAGGTATCGGATATCGAGGGTATCCCGGTATCTCAAGGAGGCGAGTTTGATGGTTTATTAGCTTAATGACCTAGTTTTAACCTAGAATTTTAGGGACACCCTAGTTTGACCTAGAGTTGACCGTAGTTGACCCGGTTGACCGCCAAAGTCAACTTTTGACCTAGATTTGACCCAGAGTTGAATTTTGGATCAAGAGTTGACTTTTTGACCCAGATTTTACCGGTTTGACCCGTTTGACCTAGAACGACCATATAAGCTTGTTTTTAGCTATTATATATATCTGTTTAACTCATTAGAACCCTGTTTAATCTTGTTTTTTGTAATAGGTCCTTGAACACCAGTTCAGATCGCTAGTTGCTCAGGACATCAGGGGAGTACATTCTCTGATAGTTTCCATTATCTGATAATTATTATGATTCAGCTTCTAGTATAGTATCATATAATTTTTTGGCACGACACGAACTAGTATTTCTGGATTCATTTACTTGCGACACATATATTTCATGTTTCTGGCCTCTATTCTGGAATCACCTACAGGCATCACTCATGTTTCTGGCTGAACTCATACTTGATTTACGTGTCGGGTCTTGGATTCACTTATACTAGTCGGGGCGGGGAAATACTCGAGTAGACATGTAAACATTCCCATCTGGAATCACTGGAATCACCCCCTCTAGTCTAATATGGAATGATAGCAGCCGCACACCCAGTGTGCGGTGAGCCGTACTTACCCCTAGCCGTTTACATGTCGAAACAGGTATTTCAAAGACACGAGTTCATTCTTTCTAGTCTGGACTCTCTTGCATTTCTTGCTGGTCTCACTTATAGTTCTGGACTTGACTCATTACATGTATTCTTGCTGGCTCACTACACGTTCTTGTGCACAGACTTGATCTTAGTTTAGATTTCTTGTATCTTGCAGTTATTACTATCTTGCTTCTGATATTCATGCATCTTTACCTTTATGCACCAGTGATATGTATATATTTCTTGTTCATACTTTATTTCCTTCACCTTGCTACTTGCTACAACTGCTTTATAGTTTTTATCATTTAACTGGAACTGTTGTTAGAGGTGTACTTGCTCCAGTCCTGACTGGACATATTTTCCATAGTATTCGGAGGATTTGTGTCCGACGTTTTATGGACCTCAGCCTGTCGATGGTGCAGACAGGGACCCCCTAGTTTATGAGTGATTTCCGGATTGGTAGTCGGGATCACTAGGACCTCAGTTGTTGTTTTTATTAGCTTTTGGTACCGGATTTGTCTTCGATTTTGGATTGAGACCTTGTATTATATTTGATTTTGGATAAATTTGTATTATTATTATTGATGTTGTGGTTGTTTTAGTAGCAGTTATTTTAGACTTTGTAGTCGTTAGACTTCTGTGTTATCTTATCGTGCTTAGATTCGTGATTGAGTACTTGTGTTATCATTATGATATTGCTCCTCCGTTTGGAGTTGAGATCTTAATAGGTACCTATATATTGATTGCGTGAGATTGTTAGCTAGATAGTAGACCTAGACAACGTTCTACCACCGATGCTGCGGCATAGGTTGGACGTACCCATGACTCATGCCCGATTTTTCGGGTGCGTGTAGTGACACATTTTTGGTGGCGGCCCCATGCAGTTCTCGATTCGCAATTAGTACGATGTCGTGGTGGTACAACAATTTAGTTGTACTGCTGCGAGCCTGCTCTAGGATATAGGATCTAGGATGAGAGTGTACTCAATCACGACTAGGAACAATTTTAATCTAATTATTCTGAAATTACTTTCTTTTGAAATATTACTGTCCTCCTTTGATGATATCGTATCTTGCGCCGTATTGACTTCTTTTGATCTGTGTTCAGGATGCCTCCTAAGACACGATCCCATCATACCGTTCCAACAGTTGCCATCGAGAGGTTTGCTACCTCTCGTCCAGCTCGTATTCAGGCAGCTGCTACCGCTCCACTCACCACTCCTGCGGTTGAGGGAGCATCTGCTTCTCTCGGGGATCCTCCTTCACCTGTCGATCTGAGGACTACCCCAGTCATTCCGGTGGTTCCTCCACCACCTCCTGCATCAGTAGACGCCGCACAGTTGTTTGCGTTCTTTAGGAAGATGATGGACGCGCAGCACCGCCAGGTGGATGTGATGAGGCTGGGCATTAAGAACGCCGACTAGGTGGCCATGACGGCAGTGGATAGAGTGGCACAGATTCAGCCACAGGAAGATCAGACTCAGCATCCGAGGCCGGGCAGTATCATTGACTTCCAGAGGATGCGGTCCAAGGAGTTCCGGGGTACAGAAGGGATCTTGTACGCGGACGACTAGATAGAGCAGATTGAGGGGATTTTTTGGCTGGCACAGATTCCAGACAGTATGTAGATAGAGGCAGCAGGCAGTCAGATGTTCGACCTCGCTTTGATGTGGTATCGTACAGATACGTGGATTGCGACCCCAAGGCTTACTTGGGAGGCTTTTAAGAGGCTTTTTAAGGAGAAGTTTTTCCCAGATGTGGCGCTCAGTGCTTTGGAGAGCCAGTTTGAGAAACTCGTCCAGGGGAGCATGCTAGTGGACGAGTACGCAGCGGAGTTCTGCCGTCTGGGCATATTTGTGGAGGGCTTGAGTGAGGCAGCTAAGGCGAAGAAGTTTCGCAAGGGCTTGGTCACGGCAGTCAAGTCTTTTACTAGGAGCGACCGCGAGGCAACTTTCGATCAGATGGTAGGAGACGCTCAGAGGGCAGAGGGTGACTTGGAGCTCAAGTCCAAGAGAGGCAGGGATGATTCAGGCAGTGCGAGTGGTAGTGCGGGACCGACTAAGCATCCCTATGTGCAGAAGGCAACGCAGCAGGGTCAGGATCAGAGGGTGCCCACTTGTGCCTACTGCAGGAAGGCAGGACACACTTGGGATGTTTGTAGGAGGAGGCTGAAGGTGTGTTTGTTCTGTGGATCCGCTGCTCACCAGATGCAAGATTGCCCCACTACACCTCCATTTGGTGGATCACAGGATTGGAGAGTTGGAGCTAGGCCATCTGTGGCACAACATCATGCCCCATACCACCAGAGGGATATACCCCAGCAGGGTAGGGCTTATGCGTTGACGGTCGAGGAGGCCGATGCTACGGGTGTCGGGTTAGCAGGTCTGTCTCTTTGTTCTTCTTCCTATCCTTTTCCATTTCTTGTGGTGTGCTTCATTAGTACCTGTTAGACTTTCTTTGTGCTGTGGTAGATAGTGTAGTGGCCCTGATTGAGACCATGATAACACGACCAGTAGGACCATGATCTTGCATGTTGTTTAGGTAGAATTTCTTGACTGTGATTGTTGGGGGTTTGACCTAGAGGGAGTGCGATCGACTTTAAATTTCGAGGACAAAATTTTCTAAGGAGGATAGGCTTGTCACTACCCCATTTCCGGAGTTGGGTATTTTTATTTTAATTTGGTTAATTGTGTATTTATTATAAATATTTGTATTAATATTTAATTGTTGGTTGTATTATTTTTTATTAGTTATTTTAGTGTTTTGGCTAGCCTGGACCCATGTCAGACCCTAGTGGACCCATGTCCGACCCAACCAACACTCTTGTTAGACTTATTTCTTGGCTTAGAATAGTTATTATATTTTTATTAAGTTAGTTGGAGTGATTAGGAGTTAATTTGAGTATTTTTGGAACCCCAAACCCAAATCCCAATTAGCATGACTAGAGGAGAGGCAGCGAGCGTTCAGCAGCGCAGCGGAGTGTAGCAGCAGCCTCGTAGCGTTTACAGCGCCGCGGCAGCAGCGAGCAGCAACTGCAACAGCTGCAGCGTGAAGCAGCAGCAGCAGCAGTAGCAGCATGCAGGCGCAGCGCACCGCGGTAGCGCCGCGGCAGCAGCGAGCAGCAGCTGCAGCAGCAACGGCGTGTAGCAGCAGCAGGGCAACTATGGCAGCAGCGCGAGCGTGTTTTAGCACACGTGCGAGCGCGCGAGCTTATTTATCCCCTATTTTTTATATGTGTATGAGTGTATATATATAGAGATGTATATATATATATATATATATAGATAGATAGATACATAGATATTAGTATAGATATACATATATATGATATGTGAGATGGATATATATATATATATATATATATGTGTATGTGTATGTGTGATATTTATATAGATACGTAGATATATATATATACATATGTGTTTATATATATATTAGCCTAGATATATAGCTAGGAATATATATATATATGTTAGATAGTTAGCTATGGTTAGTGTTAGAGAGGGAGATAGTTGGGTATCTCAATACCTCGAGATACCCAAGGTATTGAGGGCAGTAAGGTAAGGTGAGGTAAGGTGTTGAGGTAGCCTAATACTAAGTTTTATATATATATATATATATATATATATATATATATATATATATATATATATATATATATATATATATATATAGCTAGATAGTTAGAGGGTAAGGTATCCGGGTAAGGTATCTTAATACCTTGAGATACCAAGGTATGGAGATAAGTTAGGTATCGGGAATGAGGTAGTTGCGTATACACTAGGTTGTATATATATATCTATATAGTTAGATATATGTTATATATATATATATATATATATATATATATATATATATATATATATATATATATATATATATATATATTAGTATATGGTAGTATATATTATAGATAGTTAGTTAGTTAGCTAGTGTTGGTGAGAGGGTTATGTGAGTATCTCAATACCTTGAGATACTCAAGGTATTGAGCGTCGGGGCAAGGTATTGAGTTTTAGCCTTGGTTTGAGGTTAGACTTAGTTTTATATATATAGTTATATATATATATATATATATATATATATATATATATATGTATATATATTTGTGCTAGTATATATTTTAGAGGGTATATGCGGGGCGTATAGCGTAGGTTGAGGTATCGGATATCGAGGGTATCCCGGTATCTCAAGGAGGCGAGTTTGATGGTTTATTAGCTTAATGACCTAGTTTTGACCTAGAATTTTAGGGGCACCCTAGTTTGACCTAGAGTTGACTGTAGTTGACCCGGTTGACCGCCAAAGTCAACTTTTGACCTAGATTTGACCCAGAGTTGACTTTTTGGACCAAGAGTTGACTTTTTGACCCAGATTTCACCGGTTTGACCCGTTTGACCTAGAACGATCTTAGAAGCTTATTTTTAGCTATTTTATATCTGTTTAACTCATTAGAACCCTGTTTAACCTTGTTTTTCGCAATAGGTCCTTGCGACACCAATTCGGATCACTAGTTGCTCAGGACGTCAGACGAGTACATTCTCTGACAGTTTCCATTATCTGATGATTATTATTATTCAGCTTCTAGTATAGTATCAACTGATTTTCTGGCATGACACGAACTAGTATTTCTGGATTCATTTACTTGTGACACATATATTTCATGTTTCTGGCCTCTATTCTGGAATCACCTATAGGCATCACTACAGGCATCACTCATGTTTCTGGCTGGACTCATACTTGATTTACGTGTCGGGTCTTGGATTCACTTATACTAGTCGGGGCGGGGAAATACTCGAGTAGACATGTAAACATTTCCATCTGGAATCACTGGAATCACCCCCTCTGGTCTAATCTGGAATGATAGCAGCCGCACACCTAGTGTGCGGTGATCCGTACTTACCCCTAGCCGTTTACATATCGAAACAGGTTTATCAAAGACATGAGTTCATTCTTCCTAGTCTAGACTCTCTTGCATTTTTTGCTGGTCTCACTTATAGTTCTGGACTTGACTCATTACATGTATTCTTGCTGGACTCACTACACGTTCTTGTGCACAGACTTGATCTTAGTTTAGATTTCTTGTATCGTGCAGTTATTACTATCTTGCTTCTGATATTCATGCATCTTTACCTTTATGCACCAGTGATATGTATATATTTCTTGTTCATACTTTATTTTCTTTACCTTGCTACTTGCTATAACTGCTTTATAGTTTTTATCATTTAATTGGAACTGTTGTTAGAGGTGTACTTGCTCCAGTCCTGACAGGATATACTTTTTCTAGAGTATCCGGAGGATTGGTGTCCGACATTTTATGGACCTCAGCCTATCGATGGTGTAGACAGGGACCCCCTAGTTTAGGAGTGATTTCTGGGTTGGTAGCCGGGATCACTATGACCTCAGTTGTCGTTTTTATTAGCTTTTGGTACCAGATTTGTCTCCGGTTTTGGATTGAAACCTTGTATTATATTTGATTTTGGATATTGTTGTATTATTATTATTAATGTTGTGGTTGTTTTAGTAGCAGTTATTTTAGACTTTGTAGTTGTTAGACTTCTGTGTTATCTTATCGTGCTTAGATTCGTGATTGAGTACTTGTGTTATCATTATGATATTGCTCCTCCGTTTGGAGTTGAGATCTTGACAGGTACCTATATATTGATTGCGTAAAATTGTTAGCTAGATAGTAGACCTAGACAGCGTTCTACTGTCGATGCTGCGGCGTAGGCTGGACGTACCCACGACTCATGCCCGATTTTTCGGGTGCGGGTTGTGACAGGGGTTTTATAGGATGTCAGGATGGGAGTTATGGGGAGACGAAGATGAGGGGGTACAGCGGTCTTGGAAGAGGAGGGGAGGGGTCGCGCGGGCTACGGGGGTGGGGGTTGGTGTCTACTATAGCAGCAGGTCAGGTTCGGGTCGGGTTTGGGTCTCGGGTCGGGTTTGGGTAGGATCCGGGTTCGATTTTGTTTGAGTTGAGTTGGTTTGGTTAATTTGGGGTTGGTTTGGGTTAGTTTGAGTTGGTTTAAGTTGATTTATTTAAAATAATGCATTTAGCTATTAAAAAATTAGTTTTAGACCCCAATAAATTACAAAACAATTACACAATATTCTATTATTAATTATACATCAAAAAAAATAATTTTTATACTATTTTAATAATTGATTTAATACACAAAAATATAAACCATGAAGAAGCATTTATTATAATTAACTAAAAATAATAAAAATTTCTATAATAATAATTAGTAAAAATTTTAAATTAAATTTTCAAAATCAGGGTGTTTACAATCTATCCACCTTAAAAGAATTACGTCCTCGCAATTAAGAGAATAAAACATAACTGATCAAGAAAATGTTTGCTCTAGAAGAGATAACGCGGTTGTAAGACATGTTTGTTGAAGCACGACACAAAGAATAAGGAACCATGAACGAGAAAACATCAAGAGGAAGGGTGAGGGTTTTGATCAAGCAGAACACGTAGAAAAATAATAAAAACTTTTCCCTAGGCAATGAAAGATAAGTAACTCACGAGTAAAGGAGCCTGATTAGAGTGAAGATCAACTACAGCTTATGAAATATTGGGTACCACTAACAAGTTCATACAATCATAATACTTAGTTTAGTCTAGGGAATGGAACTAACAGACACATGCTAAAGTATTACTAGGAATATTCCCTATCATAGATAGCTATGATAAAACTAAATCTTACTCATATTCGCTACTCCTAGAGTCTGTGCCTCATCTACTGTCATCGCAAAAGCCTGTCCACTTTTCTGTGGTGGTGTCCTCTGCTATTGTTGGGCCTGCTAGAAGAGTGCTGCCTGTGGTGCCAAGGGTGGCCTCGGCTGATATTCTTCCTGTGCTGGTAAAGCTTGTCGGTTTACCATCGGTGCTCATTCTCGACGCTCAGGGCAATCCCTTACTGAATGCTGACTGGATCCGCAAGCTAAACATAATCCCAATTTTACTCTACACTCCCTCTTAATATGACCTACCTTGCCACAATAGTGACAAGTAGAAAGGGCTAGGGATCTTGATACTGCTCTTTGTGGTAGTTTTATTTGGGGTCTCTTTGTAGCTCCTCCCTTCTGCGCTCGGTCTGGTGCTAGTGCATGCGGCCACTTCTGGCTGGACTCTCTCCTGATAATGCGCTCCATGCGTCGGGCTACAAAAGGATGTTCATATAAGAAGTAGTTACAATGGAGCAGATTAAGCTCTGTAGCTCATAGCTAAGTCCGTCAAAGAACTTCTCTGCCCGGCATCGCTGGGCCTATTAATGAACATGTTGTTGTGCTTACATCATTGCGTAGAATATTTGGAATATCTGCAGACCATCCATCGGATGTCCTGGTGAAAAAAAGGCATCAGTGGAGTAAACTACGACAGTGGTAAAATGTCGTCTCGCTGGAACCACGAGGCGTGCTGATATGCTTGATTGCTTTGTTGAGTGGATGGATCTCCATTTAATGGCATCACTCTATTGTAGGTGACCACAGCACCTTGTGGTGTTCCCGCAGAAGTCTCATCGCTGGCTCGTGGATCCATTACTCTTCATACAAAGTAAACTATGAGAGGCGCACAGAGGAATCAAGGCATGATACAAGTAAAGAAATTAATTCGAATCCGATATAGAGGTCAAGAACGAATCAATCAAGTGGATGAGATCCTATAATTTATCATATCCTAATTGCAGGCTTGCTCGGTTCCTTAGTTGAAACCGAAGCAATATAGTCGTAGACCTGCATGGGCCACCACAAAAATCATGTTACGTCCCAGTCCTAAAATATCGAGGGACTAGCCATGTGACAATGGCCAGCAGCACAACTCCAATGAGCAAATCCAATTTAATGGACCCGTTAGAGTGCACTTAAGCTGTAATAATTATAAATGCAAGTCTAAACCATCTATCTCAGTATAATTTTAATCTCATATATAGAAATTAAACACAAGTCAATATGATAGACCAGTCAAGATAATAGATAAAAAGAAATATAGTCCATCAACAAGTCCAAATAAAAAATGTCTCGAGGAATAACTCGATAAAATAAGTCAATACATAAATTAAAGTGTCAGGATATGAAATAATTGAAGTATAAATAATTGAGTATGTAACAGAATACTCAGGAGAAATCCTCTGGCACAACCTCGTCCTCTGGTGCTAGTACTGCTCCAGCGTCAACTCATGTCCCGTATATCATGGGGTATTCCTCCTCTGCTGTACCTGGGGACATAATCCGGATCCAGGTCCTCAAGGGACATAGCAAGGTACAAGAATAACTCAAGCCAAATAAAATACAGTATATATAAAAAATAGATCCACAGGGCAAGCTATGTATCCAGCTATGTGAAAAACAAGTTAAGAGCATCACTAGTACTCAGGCTGACACCACTATAAGCTCTGTGTCGGGGAGCTGGTAGCAACAAGTAATATCACAAAGGGCCAGTACATGTGCCAAAGCTCTAGTACAGAGACTAAGGCACTCTCCAGTAACATAAGTATATAGCCTATGTGTCTCTTCCACCCAATGTAACCTCATTTCTTATATCCACAACACGCAAGATCATGATGATATCTATGTATATGCAAGTCTTATGTCACGATTCCTGTAAGCCTATACGAAATTACCATGAATAACTCAAGAAAGATTCTGTCACATAAATAGTGTCAAGTGTACTAAGGTAGAATGTACTTGATAAAGCAAGCACGTAAATATATATATATAGGATCGTGGTATCAACTCTCTAAGTGACATTACACGATTTTGCGTACGATGTTAACACCCGAATCTTGTTCGAACGTTAAGCAATGTCTCACAGTCCTAGGTTGAATGGTACATCACATAAAATAACTCAAGCAAATAATATCAAAGGAACTACTGCAAGTTTGGCAAGGTACACTTGCTTGGGTTCTGAACTCCTTCAGTTGCTCCTGTAAAAGTAAAATCTCTAGGTACGCCTCCGGATGCTGAAATAAACATTACCATCACTTTTAGAAAACTTAAAATAGCTAGGATTGACTAGCCATATGTTCAATTTAGATACAGTGGCAGAATTAATAGTTTCTGGTCAAAGTGGGATCCACATGTTGCCCATTTCACACAGAAAAATATGTCAGCGACAAAGTTCTCCAAATTCATCAAACTTAGTGTCTACGAGTCCAGAATGATGATACGAACCCAATGGAATATCCAGAACTGGATTGCGATGAACCAGTAATGAAATTGCCTGTCAAGTAGAACCGTGGGGCCCATAAAATTGGGTTTCGTCAACGTTCTCAGAATTGAACCAAACTTGGGTCACCGGACCAACGTAACGCTATGAATCTGATGGCGTAAGTTTTGTTGCGAAATGATAAGCACACACAAAATTATGACGAGTGTCAGAATAGACCAATACGGAATTTTTCGACGGATACATATTGATTCCGGTGTGCACGCATATCCAAATCAACTTTCACAAAATCTCATACGTCAGTGTTAACGATACGTGCCTTTTGATGCAATTTGCATACGACAAAGTCGCCTCGTTTAGTGGAAGGAACCCCGTTTCAGAAAATTTTGGTTTTAAAAAACCAAGTTTTTAGTCAACTTCAACCGCGAATAAATCACAACATACAACAAATTAAAATAAACTAATTAAAGAGATTAAATCTCGGTTATGTTGTCTAAATTACTGTTCAAGTGAAATTAAAAAATATTAACTAGGTTGGAAGAAAAATGACAATGAACATGGGTGTTTCGGACAGTTTTCTAAACTATAAATTGGGTCTTTTTTCCTGTTTTGCGTCGCAAATTATGACCGACACAGGACATGATACACAGAACTAATTATACAGGATTAAAGAGGGTCATGTGGTCTTCGCATAGGATTCGACAGATCGACATTTGGATTATTTTGTAAAGAGTTACATAGGTGAGAAGCAGGGTACCTAGCTACTACCGTTGCTCGGGAATTCAGGCGGGTTGTGTGGCGGCTACTTTGCGACGGTGGCGCACGACGGTCCGACGGCTGATGGTGGCGGCGATGGTCAGGATTGAGAGAGAAGTTGTTGGTGATGAGGGTCGGCTAGTCTGGAGATTTTATAGGATGTCGGGGTGGGATTTACGGGGAGACAAAGAGGAGGGGGTGCGGCGATTTTGGAAGAGGAAGGGAGGGGTCACGCGGGCTGCCGGGGGGGGTTGGTGTCTACTGTAACAGGTCGGGTTCAGGTCGGGTTTGGGTCTCGGGTCAAGTTTGGGTAGGATCCGGGTTCGGTTTTGTTTGGGTTGAGTTGGTTTGGTTCAGTTTGGGTTTGTTTTGGTTGGTTTGAGTTGGTTTATTTTAAATAATGCATTTAGCTATTAAAAAATTAGTTTTAGACCCCAATAAATTCTAGAAAAATTATACAATATTTTATTATTAATTATACACCCAAAAATATATTTTTTGCACTATTTTAATAATTAATTTAATACACAAAAATATAAATTCATGAAAAAATATTTATTATAATTAACTAAAAACAATAAAACTTCTACAATGAAAATTAATGAAAATTTTAAATTAAATTTCAAAAATCAGGGTGTTTACAAATTGTGGGATGGGTGTGAGGTGATCGGAGAAGAGGATGATCGATTGAGGAGATCATCAAGAAGTTGGACTCTACGGAGGTCGCAACGTTGATGAAGCAGATGAAACTGTCGGCTGGTGAGAGCGCGACAACATTGGCGAAGTTGGAGCTTCCATCAATCTATCTGAAGCTTGATGGACCAGCCACCTACTTAAGTTGGTCACGACGGGTGAGGAGAACCCTCGCAAGGAAGAGCCTGAAGGGTTTTTTGTCAGGAGAGAAGACAGAGCCGAATGAGGGCTCGGCAGGACACGATGTATGAAAGTCCACTCATATGGTGGTATATATTTGGCTCGTCAATTCTTTAGTCTAATCGATCACCACCATAGTGGATGGCCTTGAGATGGTAAAAGACGTATGGGAGAAGTTGAGGAGAACCTACGATGGTGTGGGGAATAAATTGAGGGTTTGCCAGATCAAGGGGAAGATCGACGACACCATATATGGAGAGAAGATGGTACATGAGTATGCTACCGAGTTGGAGCATCTGTGGTTGAATTATGATCACTTCTCAGATCGGACGAGCTGTGAGGATCCTAAGTGTAAGAAGAGATATGTATGTCTGCATGAGAGGACGATGAAGTTTCTTAAGGAGCTGGCCGCAGTATTTGCTCAGAGGACAGCACTACTTCTAGCCCAACCGAAGATTCCTACACTTAAGGAGGCTATCTCGGCCATGATCCAGGAGAAGACTCATATCAAGTACAGGCAGGGACATGTGATCCTCCTGAAGTAAAGACAACACTGGCGGTTGCCAATTCAGATGGCACAGGACCTAAGGGAGACCCCTAACAGTGTTACAACTACGAAAATGTTGGCCATCTGAGGTATGCTTGCACCAAACCACCCAAGAAGAGAGATTCAGGTGGCGGACATGGATAGTTTGGACGATGTGGTCATGGTCATGGGGGTCGACAGGGTGGTCGATGAGGTTATCGGGCAAACTTGTTGGTAGCAGAAGGCGAGGAGGGAGCTAATAGTGCCTATACTGAGGAGGATCAGGCACTACTGGGCCTGCTGAAAGTACTCAGGAGAAAGCAAAGAGCATCAAACGATAGAGACAAGAGGAGTAGGACTGAGGAGGCGTACACCTCAGTCTTCACCAGAGGCAATACTATCATGTATGCCCATCTATCGGAAGGTACTGATGACTCACTTGCCATTGCATCTATGTCTTCCCTTAGATCATCGGACTGAATTGTTGATTTGGGTACGTCTTGACAGGTGACAGAGAATGCTAGTGAGTTCTCTTTCTACACTCACCTAGCATATATAGATAACATTCAAACAATCGATGGTACTTTCTAACCAGTGGGCGGTAAGGGTACTGTCAATTTTACAAGTTCAGTAAGATTATCCAATATTTTACATGGTCCTTCTTTTCCAGTCAGTCTTTTGTCCATTCGTTCTATAATCCTCCAACAAAAATGTATTATCTCTTTTGATATTCCTAAGATGGTCTTCTAGGAGAAGGAGACGGGACAAAGACTTATGACTGGCACTTGGCATGATAGACTGTGGTACCTGGATCAGGAAGGACTGGATTCGGCATTGGTGTCTATGGAAGAAAAGGCAGAAATGGGAGGACCAAAGATGAGTGCCTAGAATACACTAATACTCCATCACAGGCAGTTGGGGCACTCCTCTTTTGGTATTTTGAGTAGGTCGTATCCATCTATTTATGAGAAGGCAAATAAGAAAAAACTAGTATGTGATGCATGTGATTTAGGCAAACTTACTAGGAGCTCATATATTGGTACGGGCCATAGAAGCTCTTTTGTTTTTAATATTATACATGGGAGCCGTGCGCCACAACTACTATGAATGGTTACAAGTATTTTGTCTCTTTTATTGATTGTTCCTCTCGTGTCACCGGGCTATATTTGATGAAGAATAAGAGTGAGATCTTTGTCTATTTTTGGGACTTTTATAAATATGTCCAGACTCAGTACAGAGCAGTGGTGAAGGTACTAAGGTCTGATAATGGAACAGAGTATACCAACAAAGCACTTGAGGAATACCTGTCAACCCAAGGGATACAACATCAGACCACCTGTGTATGCACACCAGTACAGAATAAAGTGGCTGTCATGACCCGTACCCGATGTAGGGGTACAAGTCAAAAATAATGCCCAGCCTACGCCGCAGCATCGGCGGTAGAACGCTGTCTGGTTAATCTATCTAACAATATAATAAACCACCAACAATGATAATATACTCAATCACAGATCTAAGATAAAAATGAGCACGAATCAGATAAAAAATAGAATGGTCACAATACAACTCATGAGTCTAAAATAATACATCAATGAGTCTGAAAGAAATAATAAAATAAACTAGAGACAAATCCAGTACAAAGAATACTAAGAAGCTACTACTCCCGACTGTCTCAGTTGGGATAAGTCCCTCCTGAGCCAAGGTTTCAGACTCTAGACCCACAACATCCTGAGGTCCAAAATGGGTAGGGTACCATTCCTCAGTGTCATCTGGAAAAATATATCCAGTTAGGAAAGGAGCAGAGTACATCTCTAACAGCAGTTCTAATTAATGATAAAAACTATATAACAGTAAATAGATGTGAATATGCAAGATGCACAATAGATACAAGAGATATATATACAATAAGAAAATACTGGAAATAATACAATAATGAGCAATATGTCAATGAGCAAGAATACTAATGTCTAAGTGTGTGAGTACTAGCTTTATCATGTGATCGGCTTGGGAACTTGATACAAGAGATACAAGATTTATGGCCTGGCTAATCATACGTGCGGTGTATGATTAACACTATTTAAGATACAAGATGGATATGATCACATATCTACACTACATACTCCCCACCCCGACTGGTATAATAGATCCAACCATGGTACGCTATGGAATATGATTCCCCAAGAAGATAGCTAGTCTCCCCGAGAATCAGTGTCTGTACATGTACAAGATAATCAATGAAATAAGACTTGCATAAGATACACCAAATAACAAGGAATAATATCTCATGACGAGATCCGAATATACCAATCCGTGTAACCATCGTGTCAAGAAAATATAGATATTTACACTAGATACAATGAACATAGAGGATATCATAAATAAGAAACTATTAAAGAATGTACTCGCCTGAAGTCCAATGAATAGTCTCATAGATGTCTGACACGGTGCCTCGAAGACCTAGATATGGAATACAACATCAATTCAAGGTTTTGGAAAGAGAATAAGTTAAACTAGTCAACTTCTAGGTCAATAAGTCAATTCTAAGTCAAAAGTCAACTATGGTCAACTATGGTCAACTATAGTCAACTATGGTCAACTATCTATTTCTAGGTTGCACAAGTCTAACACAAATATTGTGTCAAGATACTAAAGTCTAAGCCATAAAAACCACATCTTAAATATTAGGATACCGTATCTCCGGATACGTAAATTCCAAGGTAACACATTACTATATATATCAAACAATTATTTATAATAATATAGAATTATAATTACAACATTAATTAGGTACCGTGGTTTTGAACCAACTTGGTATCACAATATTAAATCAAATCTTGGTACCCAAACTCAATACCTTGGGTATCCCCAATTACCTTGGTTCCTCAAGGTAATTCCTAATACCTTGTTATATTAACTACCCGTATATACATATACTACATATACTAAATATTATACATATAATAAAATTAGCAATTAAGAATACATTACATCAATATTAATACTAATATATATATATATACATATATCTATCTATAAGTATATAATCATATATATATATAATCTGCCAACTGTCGCTAAAAGCTGTGCTGAAAACCTGATATTCTGATAGCTGCCCTTATTGTGACGGTTCTGACTGTCGCTGAAGCTGCTGTCGCTGCTGCTGCTGACTTTCCCACTACTGCTGCTGTTTTGGTGATGGTTTGCAGCCGTCACCGATCTGCTGTCGCTGCTGCTGCCTATGTTTCTCGCTGCTGTTGCTATATTAATAACAGCGGCTGCTGTCATTAATGATGCTGCTACTGCTACAGCGGCTGCTGCTGCTGATTTAAGTGACAACGACTGTCACCAATGCCTCCGTCGCCAAAGCACTGAAATATATATATATAAACATATATATATATATATATATATATATTTATATATATATATATATATATATATATATATATATATAAACCCCAGAATAAATATATATATCTATATATATAAATACCAATAAAACTATACATACACCCTCATTATTATGTACATAATTACTATATAGCAACAACACACACACATAAACATATTTATAATTATACATATATGTATATATATATATAATCATATAGCAACTATATATAATATAATTATCCAATTAAACACACACACACACACACACACACACACACACACACACACACACATATATATATATATATATATATATATATATATATATATATATATATATATATATATATATATATATATATACTACACAATATCACCTAAAATCAACATAGTATCATATATATATGTATTGTTACAACCATATAGAATATATGTACCTAACAAACACATATAATAATAATAACATACATATATATATTGTAACAACATATATACATATTTACACATAATATATATATTATAACATATATATTTATACATGTAGAAGAATGGCTACATAATATATATACTCATAGTACATACATAATATGTAGATCTAGGATACAAGAAGCACAATTATATATACACTATAATATATATATAATATATATATATATATATATATATATATATATATATATATATGCACAAATACAATCTTCATGAATTAAGAGCACAAGAATTAGATCTACATATAATTACACAATATATGGAGAGTATCACACCGTATCCCACTAGATCTAGGATACGCATGTGACACGAGTCCACCACACATCCAATTGTACCCCGAAGGACACAAACAAGTCACATATATTATTTATGAATAATACGAAGAGTCAAATATAGATCTACGTGTCCGTGTCAAAATATGACATGTACAAAGTCCCGTGTCGGAGAAAAACCCCCAAAATTAACACGTATCACCAAATTATTGGGATACGACCTACACGTACCCAATTGTGGACTCGACACTAGTCCCAAACACACAAACACATGCCAAATTGATCTATAGGATCAATTGACACACACAACAATTGTCAATCTCGGAATTCCCCCCAAATTGACACAAAAAGTACCATAACTTTCTCAATAGGCCTCCTATGAACACAAAACCAAATCCTATGGGTAGCCTATGCATATGGATTGATTTTCCATGGTTAAATCTCAGATTTAGAACCTAAATTAAGGGAAAAAACTGAATTATACCTATTAGGAGATGGATTCCCAATGAAACCTCCAATTGAGATAAAATTGCCTCCAACTTATAGATCCTTGCTTCTCTTTATAGATCCTTCTTCCTCCTTCGAGATCCTTGCTTCTCAAGTCTCTAATGGTAATTTGGGAAGGAATTGGAATAAAATTTGGTAGGAAAATAAAATAGGAATGAAGGAATTTGGTAGAGGAAATTCTAGATCTAGTTTTGGAATAAAAAGAGGAGAGAGAATCCCCCCTTTATAAATAGACCGGACCCTATTTCCCCTCCCTCAAGCTACTATAAAATGTCTATTATACCCCTTGGGGCCTCTCATGAAGAAATAATTAAGGAAAAAAGCTTCTAGTCTAATGATTTAATTAATTTAATCCATCTCCTTAGCAATGGGCTTTCTAAATGGGCTAAGTTCTAACCAATTAATTCATGTTGGTCCATGGGTCTAAACCAACTAGTTAGATCCACTAACACAAGTCTAAAATAAATAACTAACATCTAATAACAATTAAATAATATAATAAATAATTATTTATCAAGCACAATATTTAATTAAATAGGAAATTACTAAAATACCCTTTCCTAGAAAATGTGGTAGTGACAAGACTACCCTCCTTAAAATAATTTTATCCTCAAAATTCAAAAATAAAAACTACCTCAAGAAAATAACAGAACAGAACTAAAGAATCATAACTAACTATGATAGAACATAACAATGAACAGAACATAACTAGGAAATAACATACCTCAAGGCACAAACAAATATGGATAACACTCTCGTATTTCATCCTCTCTCTCCCAGGTAGCCTCCCCCGGAGAGTGATGCCTCCATGCGACGCACAACAAAAGAATAGTCTGGTTCTTCAGTACCTTCTCTCTCTGATCCAGAATCTCAACTAGCTGCTCTGGATAGCTAAGAGTAGGGCCCACCTCTATCTCCTAGTGATCCAATACATGACTAGGATCTGCCACGTATCATCTCAACTGCGACACGTGAAACACATTGTGCACTCCCTCTAATACAGGTGGCAAGTCTAGCCTATAAGCAACTGCACCGACCCTCTCTAGAATAGTGAACGGTCCAATGAATCGCGGACTAAGCTTTCCGCCTCCATCGAAACGAATCATGCCTCATGTCGGAGAAATCCTCAGAAACACCAAACCACCCACCTAGAACAAAACACCACCTTAAGAACTTAATCTATAACAAACAAACGATAACAAGCACAAAACAAAATCTAAACTATACCTCAAACTCCAAAGGTCTCCGGTAGCTATCGGCCCAATGCCGCTGTCTGTCCTGCGCCACTCTAAGAATGTCTCTGATCAACTGAACTTTCTCTGCTGCATCCACAACCATCTCTGGCCCAAGCAAAACTCTCTCTCCAACATCGTCCCAAGACAAAGGAGTACGACACCTCCGACCGTACAGAGCTTCAAAAGGTGACATCTCTATACTGGCCTGGTAACTGTTGTTATAAGCAAACTCTACCAAATGGAGATGGTCCTCCCAAGAACCCCCAAAATCTAGTACACAAGTGCACAATATATCCTTGAGAGTCTGAATAGTTCTCTCTGACTGCCCATCTGTTTGGGGATGATATGCAGTACTGAACTTGAGCTGAGTGCCCAAACTCTCCTGCAAATCCCTCCAGAAATGAGAAGTAAAACGACTATCCCGATCCGAGACTATGCTGACGGGAACTCCATGTATCCTAACGATCTGCCTCATATACATCTCTGCCAGCTTCTCCGTAGACAAATCCACATTGAAAGGCAAAAAGTAGGCCAACTTGGTTAACCTATCAACGATGACCCAAATTGCGTCTTTCCCTCCTGGAGATCGTGGAAGTCTAGACACAAAATCCATAGTAATGTGCTCCCACTTTCACTCTGGAATGGGTAATGGCTGAAGTAAACCTCCTGGCCTCTGCCTTTTGGCTTTCACCTGCTGGCACACTGAGCATCTGGATACAAACTGTGCCACTTTCCTCTTCATGCCATACCACCACACACTCTCTACCATATCCCGATACATCTTGTTAGCACTTGGATGCATGGAATACTGAGAGCGATGCGCTTCCTGCAATACCTCCTCACGCAACTCTACACTAGGCACACACAATCTATCTCCATGCCTCAAAGGTCCATCCTCTGTAATAGTAAAATCATCCTCCAATCCTGCTCTCACCTGAGCTCTGATACTCCTCAGAGATATATCCTTATACTGTGCGGCCTTGATCCTGTCCATCAAATCTGAATGTATCTGTAATCCCCATATCTGCATAGCACAACCAGGAATAATCACCTCAATGCCAAAGCTCTCCAAGTCCTCCAACAAATATCGATCCTGCGTCAAGAACATAGCTACCGGATACCTGCTCAAAGCATCGGCAACTACATTAGCTTTTCCAGGATGATATTGCAAAGATATATCAAAATCCTTCATCAGTTTCAACCACCGGCGCTGCCTCATGTTCAACTCCTTCTGTGTGAAAACGTACTTCAAGCTTTTGTGGTCTGTGAAGATCTCCACATGCTCTCCGTACAAATAATATTTTCATAACTTCAGAGCGAAGATGACTGCTGCCAACTTCATATCATGGGTAGGATAGTTCTTTTCATGAGGACGCAATTGCCTGGATGCATAGGCAATCACTTTCCTATTCTGCTGAAGAACACAACCCAACCCTTTCCCCGATGCATCACTATAAATAGTGAAACCTCCAGACCCTTATGGCAACGTCAAAATAGGAGCAGATATCAACCTCTTATTCAACTCCTCAAAAGCAACATGGCAATCCTCCGTCAAAACAAACTCCATATCCTTCCTTGTGAGTCTGGTCATCGGCTCGGCAATCCTCGAAAAATCTTGCACAAACTTTTTGTAGTAGCCTGCCAATCCCAAGAAACTCCTGATCTCTTCTACCGAACTCGGGGTCTTCCAAGATTCTACTGCTGCGATCTTCTTCGGATCCACAAAAATACCATCACCAGTCACAACATGCCCCAAGAACTCCACCTTGTCCAAGAAAAACTCACATTTTGACAACTTTCCATACAGGTTCTCCTTCCTCAGCACATCTAACACAATCCTCAAATACTCCTCATGCTCCTCCCGTATCTTCGAGTATATGAGTATGTCGTCGATGAATACCGCCACAAACTTGTCAAGGTACTGGTGGAACACCTTGTTCATCAAGTTCATAAATACCGCCGGTGGATTAGTCAAACCAAACGGCATCACCATAAACTCGTACTGACCATACCGAGTTCTAAAAGTATTCTTCGTTATGTCCTCTGGCTTCACCTTCACCTGATGGTAGCCTGATCTCAACTGATCAAACAGATCATCAATCCGTGGCAACGGATACTTATTCTTGATAGTTAGATTATTCAGAGCCCTATAATCAATGCACATGCACACCGATCCATCCTCTTCGGTACAAACAATACCGGAGCTCCCCACGATGAAGAACTCGATCTGATAAACCCCTTATCCTGTAATTCGTCCACCTGCTTCTTCAGCTCGACCAGCTCGTTGTTGTTTACTCTATAGACATGCTACAAAATTAGTTCTGCACCAGGCACCAAGTCTATAGAGAATTTAATATCTTGATCTGGCGACAAACCTGGCAATTCCTCAGGAAACACATTGTAAACCCCCTCACCCAAACTAGGTATTTTCTGTATATTTTATATTATTATATTTATTATAGATTATTTTAAATATTTAATTTCTTTAGAGTATTCTCTTGGTTAATTAGAAAATAATTTTTTTGATATATTTACTTATATAAATATTTATTTAGAATCATTTTTAGGCTATTTTAGATTTTTGGAGATTTTTTAGAATTGTTAGGTAATTAAAACATAGGAAATATAAATTTTTAGGACTTCTATGATTTACTATACGACCATACTTGCATGTTGTTCCTATCAAATATTTATTTTAGTTTCAAATATTTAATTATATTTTTCTGTAATTTATTTAGAATTTTAAGAAATTTATTTAGATTTTTAAAATTATTTAGGATTTATTTGGATATATATAGTCTTAATATTAGATAGATGTTAATTTAGTGTTAATAGATATTAATAAGATTATATATAAATTATTTATATTATCTTTAATTCTATTTAAGATTATAAATTATTGAGATAAATTCAAATTCTATTTTAAATTAATTCAAATCCTGAACCTACTAGAAAAGCAACTTCATGCATATCCTATCCTTATTTAAATTCATCATAATCCTGTCCAAATTAACCAATCCTATCCGTATTTAATTAAGTAGTGTACACCATTATAAATACCTCATCCTTCATATTTTTCTTCCCCAAATTCTTCTCTTTTTCGTCCAAAAATAGATAAAATTCGTCATAAATTCAGCCTCATTTTCTACGACGAATTAAAAAGACGATATCTCCTAGCTCCAGACTCCAAACGTGCTCCAGTTTTTTTGTTAGAACTATATCAAGGTTAGTTTTCTAATTATATAATTTATTTTAATAATTTATGAACCTATTTTTCCAAAAAATTCTAAAAGTAACAATTGTCCGAAATCAGACGTGTTTTGGTATTTTCGAGATTTCGGGAGATCCCGAACTCGAAATTATAAACCGTTTGAAATTTCGGAAAGCTGACATGATAAACTTCAAGAAAAATATTTTTATAGAATTTAAAATATAATTTTATTCTACTGTAAAATTTGTGCAACGTAGACGTAAATAGGAAACCAACGAAAACTGTCATATGTGCGCCCTTGTGGCCATAACTCTTTACTAACTTGTGATTTTATGAAATTGTCTATTCCAGTGTTTATGTAGCATTAAAATATATAGGATTCCATACACAAATACAGGATTTGAGTCGGTTGACTTTTTGGTCAACGGATTGCCTCGATTTGCGTGCCACGGATAACAAATCCTTAAAGTTAACTTTCTTTGGACCAAAATTAGAGCTTAATAATAAAATTAGATTATAATAAGATTAAAATACTATTTTAGGTTATTTTATTCAGAATTAAAATAGATTTAAATGGAGGAACCTATTCCCCTACTTTTGTAACCTAACTTGTTTAATTTATTTGACGGGTAGATCGGACGACGCCTTGAGTTGGGATTTCATCCTTTTCTTACCAGGCAAGATACCTTGCCAAATTGTTTACAGTATTTTACATGCTTAGTATATTTCTGTATATTTATTGCATGTGTAGTTTCTTTCAGTCATTACTATATTTTAGATATGTTGACACACACTTGACACTTAGTATCATAGAGGACAATCATTAGGCGTATGGGCTTTTAACCACTCTAGTAAACCGTAGTATATAGTTCACACTACGGGCGTGTGTCGCGCTGGTCGCTACCCCCACGGTATGTCAATTTTTAGAGTCTCGCTGGTCGCTACCCCCGCGGTATGTCAATTTCTGGAGTCTCGCTGGTCGCTACCCCCGCGATATATCGATTTTTGATGTCCATTGACGTGTGTGTGAGTTATGAGGTTGATCGAGTAGCCTACCCTTGCCCATACGTCAAAAAGTTGTCCTCATTTGCATTCATATAGATTGTCTTGTGCAGCGTACTTATTTATTTTCAAATTATATGCATGTTTACTTTATTCAAGTTGACTCGCTTTTCAGTATCTTATTACGTCCCTCTGAGGACCTGGTCCTCTGCCAGGTGTATATGTTCTTAAGTATTTGCAGGAGCGCAGATTTGGATGGTTATATATGTTTTGTGGATGTCCTCTCTTCGAGCCCATGATTGCTAGCTGGTATTCTTATATGATGTTATTGTGTTGTACTTATTTTGTATTTGCTCTTACATTCGAGTTGGTAGTGGATTTGTTTCCATCCAACTATCATCCTTAGATACTTATGTTGAGATCTAGTTATATAGATGCTGGTTATTCATTTATATTGATTTTCTGTGGATGAGATTTAGATTGTATCCTGTAACTTGTGACATATATTTATACCACTTGTGGATTTTATATTCATATTACAACGTACGTATGGGTTTGGTTTCTATATATTGGAGTTGCCATATCCATGCAGCTGGCATGCTTACGTGTTCCTAGTCCTACGTACTTTTGGGACTGGGGCATGACATATTTTTGTGGTGGCCCATGCAGGTCGAGAGCATATTGTCTCGGTTATGTTATTGTACCGAACAAGCCTGCACCTAGGAATAGAGTATAGGATCTCATCCACAATTGACTATGATTCGCTCTCCTTCCAATCCATTCTATCTGAATAATTGCATCCTGCTTGATTTCTGTACTTCCCTAATAGTTCTTTGAGTATAGCCTTCTGCTAGAATATAGGAACCCCTGTTATTAGGATGATAATTACGGTAGCACACCTATTAAGAATACAACGAGAATATAGATACACCACTAAGTTTAGAATATCCAATGAACCCTAGAATACCTTATCTATAGATTAGATTACCATTACCCCTTGATGTATTATGAAGACTTGAGAGTAGTATAGACGCTACTAGAGTTAGTTAAAAGTTTTACCATAATGTTTGACCCTAGTATTGAGGAACCAATAGAAAACCAAAATTGAATATTAGGACTGAACCTAACCTTCATAGTTAGATAGTATTGGAGAACTATAAACTTAGATCATTGTCTTATTAGTAGCATACAGTACCTTAGAAAGCCAAGAGCAATGAATATAACATTTCTCTTGATCATACCTCGAACATAGCAACTAGCATACCACTCCTCCTTAGAGAACCATGATGCTATCTAGAGCCCTCTATTTTAATTTCATATATTGTTCCTCTGCGACCTTAACGTTCGCTAATTGTGCGATAACAAAATTTTGTTCTTCTACCTTCATCTTTCAACTCGTGCCAACTGACACTTCTGATTGTAGGCCAGGTGATTTATTCTGTGTTAAGGACATATAGTTGCCGGGATTATAGTGGTTAATGTTAAATTTTGAAATTGTACGCTTAGTAGTAGAACTTGATGGGTTAAGCTATTCTTGTAGATTGAGACCTGGTGCTTATCCCTTAGTTTTAAATTACGTAACTTGTACCACACCTCAATACGAGTTATATTTCCTTTTTCCCTTGAAGGCCAGTAATTTTTCGTTCTTACTTGACACTTGCTCTATAAGCGCTATGACTAAGACTTAAGACGACCATGACCTATGTAATATAAAAGGATACCCTAATAAGTACCAAGACCCTTTCTCGTAGACCTTAATAGGAGTTTCTACGGTATCCTTAAGATAGTACAGTATTAGTTTATTGTTTTAAGTTGGGCAGTGTGCCTCACAACCTAGTATCACATAGTCTTTTGACCTATTATTAAAGTGTAATTGAATGACATTAACTGTATGCTAGCTTAGGACGACAGTGTTTTTTTCAGACTGTAGAACTTAGAGGCTATACCCCTACTTTGTCGACTATCGACTTAGACAAGGAATTAGTATGACAACTGTAGAGATTATGGAGTCTTATCTTGTGAACTTGAATTGTTATGTACCTTCTTTTATCATAATCCAGCGTATTTATGTTTGCTGTACTACCTTGACTTATGCTGCTATTATAGCCTAGTTTTTGCAAGCTTATTCTTTTATCGAGCTTTCTCATGACATATGTATTATTGGGTGCACACAATGATACAATTACCTAATCAGAATCGGTGTATTAAGGTCTAGCTAACCTTAGTGCGCTTGGTTCGCTCTTCGCATGACTACTTTACGTGGATTGAGATGTATGGTAGTAGACGGATATACTTGCCCCTAGACATGTCTGACACATCGTATTGGTTACATACCTGTACTGATACGAGCATGTAAATAGAAAGTTACCAAAAAATAGAATTTTAATCTACAACTGTCCTGACAACTCTCTTTTCGAATTCTTTAATCTCTTTGAGCCTCGTACTTGTATTCTATCACCTTCACCTTGAATTTTTTATTATTGCTCTCCGTCTTTCCCTATTTCGGAAAGACGAACGTTCGTGCTTAGTATAAGTTTGATACACGAATAGTACTAGATATACCCTATAAATCTAATCAGATGACTTAGTGACTCTCTTTTATAATTGATTAAGGGCATACCATAGGTGATATGTTTGGTGTTAAAATTTCTGAGGATTGAATAACATGATTAAATAATTTAAAAAATAGTTTTCTTAAAAGTATAGCCTTATTTGATAGGTGGGTAAATTCTAAGTTGGGTAGAAATTGCATTGTTAAACTTGAGGTAAATTCTTTTAGATTGTGATCAAGTGAGATTAGATAGAGCGAAACCATGTCCTATTTTAATTTTGAGGACGAAATTTTTGTAAGTTGGGTAGATTGTAAACCCTCTCACCCAAAATAGGTATTTTCTGTATATTTTATATTATTATATTTATTATAGATTATTTTAAATATTGAATTTCTTTAGAGTATTCTCTTAGTTAATTAGAAAATAAATTTTTTGATATATTTACTTATATAAATATTTATTTAGAATCATTTTTAGGCTATTTTAGATTTTTGGAGATTTTTCTAGAATTTTTAGGTAATTAAAACATAGGAAATATAAATTTTTAGGACTTCTATGATTTACTATACGACCATACTTGCATATTGTTCCTACCAAATATTTATTTTAGTTTAAAATATTTAATTATATTTTTCTGTAATTTATTTAGAATTTTAAGAAATTTATTTAGATTTTTAAAATTATTTAGGATTTATTTGGATATATATAGTCTTAATATTAGATAGATGTTAATTTAGTGTTAATAGATATTAATAAGATTATATATAAATTATTTGTATTATCTTTAATTCTATTTAAGATTATAAATTATTGAGATAAATTCAAATTCTATTTTAAATTAATTCAAATCCTGAACCTACTAGAAAAGCAACTTCATGCATATCCTATCCTTATTTAAATTCATCATAATCCTATCCAAATTAACCAATCCTACCCGTATTTAATTAAGTAGTGTACACCATTATAAATACCTCATCCTTCATTTTTTTTTCCCCCAAATTCTTCTCTTTTTCGTCCAAAAATGGACAAAATTTGTCATAAATTCAGCCTCATTTTCTACTAGTTATGACGAATTAAAAAGACATTATATCTCCTAGCTCCAGACTCCAAACGCGCTCCAATTTTTTTTGTTAGAACTATATCAAGGTTAGTTTTCTGATTATATAATTTATTTTAATAATTTATGAACCTATTTTTCTAGAAAATTCTAAAAGTGCCAGCTGTCCGAAATCAGATGTATTTTGGTATTTTCGAGATTTCGGGAGATCCCGAACTCGGAATTACAAACCGTTTGAAGTTTCGGAAAGCTAACATGATGAACTTCCTGAAAAGTATTTTTATAGAATTTAAAATATAATTTTATTCTACTATAAAATTTGTGCAACGTAGACATAAATAGGAAACCAACGAAAACTGTCATCTGTGCGCCCTTGTGGCCATAACTCTTTACTGACTTATGATTTTATGAAACTGTCTATTCCAGTGTTTATGTAGTATTAAAATATATAGGATTCCATAAACAAATATAGGATTTGATTCGGTTGACTTTTTGGTCAACGGATTGCCTCGATTTGCGTGTCACGGATCACAAATCCTTAAAGTTGACTTTCTTTGGACCAAAATTAGAGATTAATAATAAAATCAGATTATAATAAGATTAAAATACTATTTTAGGTTATTTTATTCAGAATTAAAATAGATTTAAATGGAGGAACCTATTCACCTACTTTTGTAACCTAACTTGTTTAATTTATTTGACGGGTAGATCGGACGACGCCTTGAGTTAGGACTTCATCCTTTTCTTACCAGGCAAGATATCTTGCCAAATTTTTTACAGTATTTTGCTTGCTTAGTATATTTCTGTATATTTATTGTATTTCTGTTTATTTATTGCATATGTAGTTTCTTTCAGTCATTACTATATTTTGGATATGTTGACACACACTTGACACTTAGTATCATAGAGGACAATCATTAGGCGTATGGGCTTTTAACTACTCTGGTAAACCGTAGTATATAGTTCGCACTACGGGCGTGTGTCGCGCTGGTCGCTACCCCCGCGGTATATCGATTTCTGGAGTCTCGCTAGTCGCTACCCTCGCGGTATGTCGATTTCTGATGTCCATTGACGTGTGTGTGAGTTGTGAGGTAGATCGAGTAGCCTACCCTTGCCCATACGTCAAAATGTTGTCCTTATTTGCATTCATATAGATTGTCTTGTGCAGCGTACTTATTTATTTTCAAATTATATGCATGTTTACTGTATTCAAGTTGACTCGCTTTTCTGTATCTTATTACGTACCTCTGAGGACCTGGTCCTCTGCCAGGTGTATATGTTCTTGAGTATTTGCAGGAGCGCAGATTTGGATGGTTATATATGTTTTGTGGATGTCCTCTCTTCGATCCCGTGATTGCTAGCTGGTATTCTTATATGGTGTTGTTGTGTTGTACTTATTTTGTATTTGCTCTTACATTCGAGTTGGTAGTGGATTTGTTTCCATCCAACTATCATCCTTAGATACTTATGTTGAGATCTAGTTATATAGATGCTAGTTATTCATTTATATTGATTTTCTGTGGATGAGATTTAGATTGTACCCTGTGACTTGTGACATATATTTATACCACTTGTGGATTTTATATTCATATTACAGCGTACGTATGGGTTTGGTTTCCATATATTGGAGTTGCTATATCCATACGGCTGGCATGCTTACGTGTTCCTAGTCCTACGTACTTTTGGGACTGGGGCATGACACACATCCAAGAACTCTGCTATCAACGGATATGGCAACTCCTTGTCTTCCACCATAGCTTCACAAATAATGTCTTCTCCCTGCTCTGCAGCTCCTCTAGCAAACTCGAACTCTGCCTCTTCTGGAGGACCAAATAAAACTCTACCTCCTCTACAATCTATGCTAGCACGGTGCCTACTCAACCAATCCATCCCGAGTACAATGTCGTAGCTCGGAAGTGGCATTACAAGTAGACACACACTCAACTTCCGGCCTCCCAGAGTAACTCTCTGATCCTTTCAAATATCATTAACCAGGATAATGCCTCCCCCGGTCATGAACTTGCAAGTCCCAAGCAAAGACTCAGCTACCAAACCATGCTTCAGAGCAAAAAAAAAGATACAAAACTATGGGAAGCACCACTATCAAACAAAGCTAAAGCTGGAATGGAATAAATATGGCGCATGATGTAAGACACTCAAGAAAAGGACTGATTAAGAGATCAAGTATCAATATCAAAGGAGAATAGTTGAATCAAAAGAATTTTCCTAGGTGTGATTGAGTATCTCAGCCTAAAATCCTATATCCTATCGCAGGCTCGCAGTAGTACAACTAAATCGTCGCACTACCACGACATCGCATAACTTGTAAAGCTAGACCTGCATGAGCCACCACTAAAAATGTGTCATGACCCACACCCGATGTAGGGGTACAAGTCGGAAACAACGCCCAGCCTACGCTGCAGAATCAGCGGTAGAACGCTGTTTGGGTAATCTATCTAACAATATAATAAACCACCAACAATGATAATATACTCAATCACAAATTTAAGATGGAAATGAGCACAAATCAGATAAAGAATAGAATAGTTACAATACAACTCATGAGTCTAAAATAATACATCAATGAGTCTGAAAGAAATAACGAAATAAGCTGAAGACAAATCCAGTACAAAGAATACTAAGAAGCTACTACTCCCGGGTCAACTGTCTCAGTTGGGATAAGTCCCTCCTGAGCCAGGGTCTCAGACTCTAGACCCACAACATCATGAGGTCCATAATGGGTAGGCTACCATGGTTTTGAACTAACTTGGTATCACAATATTAAATTAAATCTTTGTACCCAAACTAAATACCTTGGGTATCCCCAATTACCTTGGTTCCTCATGGTAATTCCCAATACTTTGTTATATTAACTACCCGTATATATATAATACATATACTAAATATTATACATATAATAAAATTAGCAATTAAGAATACATTACATCAATATTAATACCAATATATATATACACATATATCTATCTATAAGTATATATATATCAATATTAATACCAATATATATATACACATATATCTATCTATAAGTATATATATATATATATATATATATATATATATATATATATATATATATATATATATATATATATATATATATATAATCTGCCAACTGTCGCTAAAAGCTATGCTGAAAACCTGATATTCTGATACGCTGCCCTTATTATGACGGTTCTGACTGTCGCTGAACCTGCTGTCGCTGCTGCTGCTGACTTTTCTACTGCTGCTGCTGTTTTGGTGACGGTTTGCAGCCGTCATCGATCTGCTGTCGCTGCTGCTGCTTATGTTTCCCGCTGCTGCTGCTATATTAATGACAGCGGCTGCTGTCGTTAATGATGCTGCTGCTGCTACAGCGTCTGTTGCTGCTGATTTAAGTGACAGCAACTGTCACCAATGCCTCCGTCGCCAAAGCACTAAAATATATATATATATATATATATATATATATATAAACCCCATAATAAATAAATAAATAAATATATATATATATATATATATATATAAATACCAATAAAACTATACATACACCCTCCTTATTATTATATACATAATTACTATATAGCAACAACACACACACATAAACATATTTATAATTTTATATATATATATATATATATATATATATATATAAATATATATATATATATATATTCATATAGAAACTATACTATATATACTATAATTATCCAATTAAATATACATATATATATATATATATATATACATGCTACAATATGTATATACTACACAATATCACCTAAAATTAACATAGTATCATATATATATGTATTGTTACAACCATATATAATATATGTACCTAACAAACACATTTAATAATAATAATAACATACATATATATATTGTTACAACATATATACATATTTACACATAATATATATACTATAACATATATATTTATACATGTAGAAGAATGGCTACATAATATATATACTCTTAGTACATACATAACACGTAGATCTAGGATACAAGAAGCACAATTATATATACACTATAATATATATATAATATCTATATATATATATATATATATATATATATATATATATATATATATATATATATATATATATATATATATATGCACAAATACAATCTTCATGAATTAAGAGCACAAGAATTAGATCTACATATAATTACACAACATATGGAGAGTATCACACCGTATCCCACTAGATCTAGGATACGCTTGAGACACGAGTCCACCACACATCCAATTGTACCCCGAAGGACACAAACAAGTCACATATATTATTTATGAATAATAAGAAGAGTCAAATATAGATCTACGTATCTGTGTCAAAATATGACATGTACAAAGTCCCATGTCAGAGGAAAACCCCCCAAATCAATACGTATCACCAAATTATTGGGATACAACCTACACGTACCCAATTGTGGACACGACACTAGCCCCAAACACATAGAAATATTCCAAATTGATCTATAGGATCAATTGACACACACAACAATTGTCAATCTCGGAATTCTCCCAAAATTGACACAAAAAGTACCATAACTTTCTCAATAGGCCTCCTATGAACACAAAACCAAATCCTATGGATAGCCTATGCATATGGGTTAATTTTATATGGTTAAATCTCAGATTTAGAATCTAAATTAAGGGGAAAAGCTGAATTGTACCTATTGGGAGATAGATTCCCAATAAAACCTCTAATTTAGATAAAATTGCCTCCAACTTGTAGATCCTTGATTCTCTTTGTAGATCCTTGCTTCCTCCTTCTAGATCCTTGCTTCTCAAGTCTCTAATGGTGATTTGGGAAGGATTTGGAATAAAATTTGGTAGGAAAATGAAATAGGAATGAAGAAATTTAGTAGAGGAAAATTCTAGATCTAGTTTTGGAATGAAAAGAGGAGAGAGAATTCCCCCTTATAAATAGGCCGGCCCCTATTTTCCCTCCTTCAAGCTACTATAAAATGTCTATTATACCCCTTGGGGCCTCTCATGAAGAAATAATTAAGGAAGGAAGCTTCTAGTCTAATAATTTAATTAATTTAATCCATCTCCTTAGCAATGAGCTTTCTAAATGGGCTAAGTTCTAACCAATTAATTCATGTTGGTCCATGGGTCTAAACTAACTACTTAGGTCCACTAACACAAGTCCAAAATAAATAAATAATATCTAAAAATAATTAAATAATACAACAAATAATTATTTATCAAGCACAATATTTAATTAAATAGAAAATTACTAAAATACCCGTTCCTAAAAATGTGGTAGTGACAGTGGCAGAAAGGAAGAACAGACACCTTCTGGAGGTGGCAAGGAGCATGATGATCGCCATGATTGTCCCACAGAGTTTGTGGGGGCATGTAGTATTGGCAACAACTCGATTGATCAACTTGATGCCCTCGAAGGTACTGAGATGGAAGTCTTCATGTGAGATATTGCAAGAAAATAATAGTGGGATACTCCCACTAAAGGTATTTGGCTGCTTTTGTTTTGTGAAGGACAAAAGACCGTATGTTGGGAAACTTGACCCCAGAGCAGTCAAGTGTGTATTTGTGGGCTATTCGGCGACTCGGAAGGGGTACGTGTGCTAGAGCCCAGTAGAGAAGAAGAAGTTTGTGAGCATGGATGTTCACTTCAGGGAGTTTAAGCCATACTACCATCAGGAGGGAACCTTATCCACGAGTAACTCACCTGATACTGAGAGTATAAGATAAGAGAGAAAGATTGGTGAGAGTGTGGTGACCGATTTTGGAGTATGGCATGGAGGAACGTTTGAGGAGGAGCAGGAGAGTGAAGAGGACAGGGGAAGGCGATGAGAGGTATTAGGTGTCACGACCCGCACTCGGAATAGGGGTACGAGTGCGTGGGTACTTCCAGCCTATGCCGCAACATCGGCGGTAGAACGATGTCTAGGTCACAATACTATCTAATATAGCTCACAACCTGTCAATGATATCAACTCCAATAAGGAGGATAATGAAATAATATCTCACAATAGCTCATAAATGTATACTCAATCACCAAACTATAAGAATATAAATGGCGCGATAAAAGATAAGAATGACATAGTCAAACACAATATCTCAAAATATAGATAAAACACAGTCTAGCTGTCCAACATAAAGTCTCCAGCAGTCTCAACATAAACTAAGAATAAGTCTAAACATAAACTAAAATAACCTCAAATAAGTCTCAGTGCATAAAATAAATACTGCCTAAATAACTGCAGGTAGTGTCTCCTCTAAGATCTCTGGTGTGTAGTCTGTATCTATACTTGGTCCATAATGTGTCGGACACCAGTCCTCTAAGTCGTAGTCTAGAAAAATATTTCCAGCCAGGATAGAGCAAAGTACATCTCTAACAGCAGTTCTACATCAATAATATAAACTATGTAGCAGTAAATAGATAGAAATATACAAGATGCATATACATGTACAAGAGATACACAATAAAGGAAATACTGAAAATAAATACAAGAATAAACAATATGTCAATGAACAAGAATACTAATGACTAAGTGTGTGAGTACTAGCTTTAACATGTGATCGGCTTGGGAACTTGTACACGAGTACTGGACTGGCTAGTCATACGTGCGGTGTATGACCAACACTAACATGAGAACAAGACTTGTACATGAAGGGTATGCTCACATATCTACACTAAAATACTCCCCACCCCCGACTGGTATAGTAGATCCAACCATGGTATGCTATGGCACGGGATTCTCTAGGAAGGTAGCAAGTCTCCCCGAGAATCAGTGTCTGTACATGCACAAGATAACTAATAAAACAAGACTTGTACAAGATACAGCATATACAAGGAATAACATCTCATGACAAGATCCGGATATACCAATCCGTGTAACCATCGTGTCAAGAAATATGGATATTTATACTAGATACAATGAACATAGAGGATATCATAAATAAGAAACTATCAGAGAATGTACTCGCCTGGGGTCCTTAGCTGTCAATACTAATATCCTGCTCCTGAAGTCTCGCAGGACGATCCAATGGTCCTATACACATATAATATAATACAATATAGCATCGGCCATTATACTAGCACATACACAACATAATTACGCTGAACTCAGCAGCTACACTAGGGTGACACTGGTCAACTAGGGTCAAGTGTGTGTCTAGTTGCATGGGTGTCGCATCTACAAATGCTGTGCAAAACAGACAGTCAAAATAATACGGGTCTCGCCGGTACGTCAGTGTAAATATGTCAGTCAACTCACATTACTCAGGGTTACAGGGTCATGTGTAACTACGGAATATCCGCAGCTATACCTAGGGGTCATACAGCATGTACATATTGCAGTCATAATTAACCTTATCATTTAATTACTTATAATATGTATATACATACCATATATTTATATATGTATATAACAATCAATAATTATATGTATACCAAAAGAATACATATACTAAATATATATATATATATATACCAAGTGAATAATATATACTCTCTCTCTCTCTCTCTCTATATATATATATATATATATATATATATATATATGTATATATATATATATATATATATATATATATATATATATATATATATATATATATATATATATATATCAAATATGTACATACTAAACATATACTAATAAGTAGTATATACATACCAATTATATACATACACCCATCAAAATATAATATACGTATACGCGTACATATGCGTACACAACAAATCACAAGAGAAAATACTCTTCATCTTGGCTTCGGCGTGCACGTGTACGGGATCGGCGATGACAACGATGATGATGATGTTGATGACGACGATGATGATGGAGGTGATGATGATGGTGATGAAGGTGCTGGTGGTGCATGGTCGAGTCTCAGGCGAGGAGGACAAGTCCGTGGTGGAGGAGAGAAGAAGGTGGAGGTATCGAGGTGATAATAGTGGTGGTGGTTCAGTCGAGGGGAGAAGGACGAAGGAGGTGGACAAGGAAGAGGGGAGGAGATCGGGCTGGCTTTAGGCGATGGCGGTGCAGCGTTCAGTTCAGGTGAGGAGGTCGGCGGGAACAGCAGTGTCGGGTTGGGTTTCACGGTGCAGTCGACGGGGAGAGAACGACTCTGGCGTGACGAGGAGGGAGATGACAGGCGGCTACGGGCTTCAGGCCAGAGCGGGTACTGTCGTGTGAACTCCGACGGGTCGGGTGGTCGATGGCAACAGCTTCACGGTGGGTTGGCGAGTGCAGGAGGCTGCGATGGGTTCAGGTGCAGACGGTCGGCTCCGACGGGTCTGGATCGAGGTGAGGCTGAGAACGAGGCGGGTCGAGCAGCGGGTCAGCGGGATGCACGGCGAGGCGGGTCAGCGAGGGTGGTGGACAGTAAAGGGCTGCTCCGGTCGGGTTCTCCGGCGAGGAGCTCATATATTGGTGCGGGCCATAGGAGCTCTTCTGTTTTGATATTGTACATTCTGATATCTGGGAGCTGTGCGCCACAACTACTATGAATGATTACAAGTATTTTGTCTCTTTTATTGATTGTTCCTCTCGTATCACCGGGCTATATTTGATGAAGAATAAGAGTGAGATCTTTGTCTATTTTTGGGACTTTTATAAATATATCCAGACTTAGTACAGAGTATGGTGAAGGTACTAAGGTCTGATACTGGAACAGAGTATACCAATAAAGCACTTGAGGAATACCTGTCAACCCAAGGGATACAACATCAGACCACCTGTGTATACATACCAGCACAGAATAAAGTGGCAAAAAGGAAGAACAGACACCTTCTGGAGGTGGCAAGGAGCATGATGATCGTCATTAATGTCCCACAGAGTCTGTGGGGGCATGTAGTATTGGCAACAACTCGATTGATCAACATGATGCCCTCGAAGGTACTGAGATGGAAGTCTCCATGTGAGATATTACAAGAAAATAATAGTGGGATACTCCCACTAAAGGTGTTTGGCTGCATATATTTTGTGAAGGACAACAGACCGTATGTTGGGAAACTTGACCCCAAAGCAGTCAAGTGTGTATTCGTGGGCTATTCGGCAACTCGGAATGGGTACGTGTGCTGGATCCCAGTAGAGAAAAAGAAGTTTATGAGCATGGATGTTCACTTCAGGGAGTTTAATCCATACTACCATTAGGAGGGAACCTCATCCATGAGCAACTCACCTGATACTGAGAGTATGAGGCAAGAGAGGAAGATTGGTGAGAGTGTGGTGACCGATTTTGGAGTATGGCATGGAGGAACGTTTGAGGAGGAGCAGGACAGTGAAGAGGAACAGGGGAGAAGATGAGAGGTGTTAGGCCCACGGCTCAGGGAGAGTTACTTATCTACAGCAAAAAATAGAAGCAAACTGCAGGACCAGTACCTATAGTGCCAGTCCCAAGTCCCTTGCTTGGGTCCGTCTTAATTCCTGAGACACCTATACCACTACCACCAGATTCTCCTTCAGATGATATCATTCTTCCTACTCCTCCATACCATTATCAAGACGGAGGACCACACGCAGCAATATGGAAAATCCTCCTGATAAATATAGTTGGGACCTTTCTCAGTTTGTTTCATATAATAACATCTCTTCTTCTCATGGAGCATTCATTGTATCTTTGGATAGTATTACTGTACATAACAATTGGCAGGTTGCCAAAATGATCCAAAGTAGAAAGCGGGGATGCACGAGGAGTTAGGCGCTCTTGAGAAAAACCACACTTGGGAACTAGTAAAACTGCCAGAGGGGACGTAAGCAGTCGGATGCAAGTGGATCTTTACTGTAAAGCAGAATCCAGATGGAAAAGTAGAGAGCTACAAGGCTCGACTGGTGGCAAAACCAGACGTACATCATTGACTATGATGAGACCTTTGCACCAGTGGCAAAGATGAACACCGTCAAGACCCCAATTTCTTTGGCAGCGAATGGTGGATGGAAGCTACACCAACTGGATGTGAAGAATGCATTTCTTTATGGGAATCTAGTGGAGGAAGTGTACATGGAGATACCACCAGGATTCTGCATTGATAAGACAATGGACAATGTCTACAGGTTGAAGAAATCTCTCTATGAACTGAAGCAGTCTCCTTGAGCGTGGTTTGACAGATTTAGGAGGGCGATGATAGGGATGGGATATCAGCAGATCAATGCTGATCATACTATGCTTTATCATCGGAGTGGATGCCACATCACCATGCTTGGGGTGTATGTAGACGATATGATTATCACAGGAGATGATGAGCAGGAGATTGCTCGACTCAAGGGAAAGCTTGGCAAGGAGTTCGAGGTGAAGGACCTTGGCCTTCTGTCACTATCATATTCTAAAAATAGGGGTATTTTTGTCATTTTATATATTACAAGTATTGTGTATATTTATTTTTAAATAATTGTATGATATGTGTATATATATATGTTATATGTATAGTGTTCTTTAATGCATGAGCTAGTAGACTAGACCTAGAAGTCCACTAGATGAACCCCTGACCAAATTATATCATTATGGATTTAATTCACATTTTTGGGAATTAATTATTCAGGTTGTAAGTTATTATTGTGATTTTGTTTAATTGTTGTGCCTTACCGTTGCTTCGATATTGGGAGTGCTATAATAGCTTTTGCCTTCCAACAAACTTCACACCATTGTCCTAGACGTGCCCGTCTTCCATTCTAACCTTTGTATAACAAATAAATATGCCCTATTGTGCTTCATTTTAGTCGCACAATATTCGTCGTAGACATTATTTTTAAATTCCAAATAAATTCAACTTTGTATCTTTGTACGTTTCAATCGAAATTGGAGACACAATCTTGACTCATTTTGTGCAACCCAAATTATGACAATATTCTATTCTGAGCTTCTACGTTCATGACACTTATGTCCTACCTAATTTTAGCCCCATGTACTTCCAATTAATTTTAGAACACCATTTACATTAATTTTAATTAAATTGGTGTAAGAACCCAACTTGACCCAAAACTAGACCCAACACCAAACCAAACCCCCACTCACACTCTCAAGACTCATACTAAACACCACACACCCTTTTTAGCCACTACATCACACCAAACATGGTATTTTTCCTTATTTAATCCCAATTTCCACTTTTGTGCAATTTTCCAATTGTTGAGGATTTTTATGCAAAAATGCAATGAGGTGTCACCATCATATTAGCCAAAGCCAATGAAGAAAACCTCCTTCCTTAATCATACCGGTCCAACTATCTCTCCCTCTCTCCCCTTTTTCTTTTGTTTGTACACTCCTCTTCATGTGAAATCATGGCCCTCCATTCAAATTGGAGCGTCATCTACACAACACACACTTTCCTATATGTAATCCCTCATCCTAACCCCTTTCCCAATACCAACCCCATCCCAAGGCACATGGCCGGCCCAAATTCCTAGGGCAACATCAACCCATTTTCTTCACATATATATGTATTTTTCTACATATTTTTTATCTTCATCACCACCACCACAACCGAACCCTAACCCTAAACCCTAGCTCACCCCGGCCTTCTCTGCCGACTTCCCTCCACCGAGCAGCAGCCCTCGCCGGATCCTCCACTTCACCCGACACCCCTCCGCCCCCATCCCGCCAGAGCCTAACCCGTCGTTCTCCCCACGACAGCAGGCCTCTTCCCCGACCATCTCCTCCGGTCTGAACTACGACATCCCTGCCAGATCAACCTCCCCGTTCTCCTCTATTTTAACCTGAGTTTGCTGCTCACCAGCGTCGATCCCTTCGTCTCAACCTTCCTCGATACCCCGCTCGTCCCTGGCCCCCGAGCCACAGCAGCTGAGCACGACCCCGACTTCCCCTCCTCTCCCTCACCGTCGACTTCTCCACCCCGATCTCCTTCTCCTTCGCCCACTGTATTCATCTCCATCCCTCCACCACCGGTCATCACCTGCACTCCGCTCACCCCCGACGAGCTCACCATCACCATCACCATCTCCTACACCCCCTGCCAACCTCGTTGCAGCCCTCCTCGCCTGAGCCTTCTCCGGCAGCATCATCAACATCATTGTCATCATTATCATCATCATCATCACCATCATCATCATCATCGTCGTCGTCGTCATTGTCGACCCATCCCACCTCGTCGGAGATGACCTACAGCAGTCACCCTCGATCTCGTGTACGTGCACGCTAACGTACAGGTTTGACTCGCCTTCATTCATATTTGTGTGTATTTGCATATGTGAATAGTATAGGGTTTAGCATATCGTTTCATGATGGTTCAGTTTAGTTGATTACAGACCTGTGTTGTTGAACCTGATGACGAGTGCGTGTGCGTGCGTGTATGCATATAATAATTAGTTGATATATATATATATATATATATATATATATATATATATATATTCCATGAAAATTAAATGCTAGTAATATGTATGACTGTAATATAATTTCATATGGCCATAAGTGTTAGTAGTAGGTATCCCATATTTACAGTTGATCATGTGACCCTGAATACTAGTGAATCAACTGCCATGTGTATCTAACCTACTAGCTGGACCATGTGTTAGTGTTAGCTGACTGTCTTTCTATGCACAACATTGAGGATATGACACCCGTGCATTTAGATGAATCCTTGACCCTGCTAGATGACCCGTATCACCCCTAGCGTAGCTTCTGAGTTCAGCATAATTATGTTGTGTATGTGCTAGTATAATTGCTGATGCTGTATTATACTATATTATTTATATATAGGACCATTGGATTGTTCTGCGAGACTACAGGAGCAGGACATTGGTATTGCCCGCTCAGGACCCCAAGCGAGTACATTCTCTGATAATTTTTGTTATTTGATAATTTCTATAATTTAAGTATTTAAAAATGTTACATCTGATTCTTGACACTCTACACGGACTAGTATATAGATTGGATCTTTAGTCATGAGATGTTACATTGGTTATCGTATTGATATTATATACGATATTGATATTAGACATTATACATGATATATTGGACATTGATCGTGTATCGTAACGTGTCATGGTTGGATCCACAGTACTAGTTGGGGGCGGGAAAATTGCTAATGAAAGATGTGATCAAATCCCTATCGTACAAGTGTAGATATTGTTAGTATTAATCATACGCCTCACGTATGATTAGCCAGGTCATGTAGCTATCGTACAAGTTTCCAAGCCGATCATATTTTAAAACTACTATTTCAAACACTTAGAATAGTTAAAGTTCTTCATCTCAGTTCATATAATACATCACCCGTATATGATATTGTAGCTCTTTCTCTTTATTTCATATATGCACTGACTGTACCATATTGCATATATTGTCTGTTCTCTTTATTTTGTCACTGTATTTATTTATTGTCTTCTCTCAGTATATAGCATCATCTATTTATTGTTTTATAGGCCTTATCAATTAACTGGAACTGTTATTTGGATTGTACTTCGCTCCATCCTGACTGGAAATATTTTTCTAGACTGCGACTTAGAGGACTGGTGTCCGACATATTATGGACCACAGGGAGAGTAGCTGCAGCCTTGGATCTTGTAGTTCAGTTGTAATTCCGGGAGGTCTAGCCGGGATCACTAGTTAGTCAGTTATTTTTGTTTAGCAGATTATGGTACCAGATTTATTTCTGGCATACTTGATACTTTGATGTTATTATTTGAGTTAGACTATTTTGTTTAGACTTGTCTGTATTTCGTTTATGTTTTTTGATATCTTATCGTGCTTTAGTTCTGTGATTGAGTATTTACATATTATATTGTGATATCTGTGTCTCCTTATGGAGTTGGATACTCGTGTGAGATTGATTAGATAGTATTGTGACCTAGACATTATTCTACCGTCGATGTTGTGGCGTAGGCTGGACGTACCCACGTACTCGTGCCCAAATTCCAGGTGCTGTTCATGACACATTTTTAGTGGCAGCCCACGCAGGTCAGACTTCACAATTAGAGCGATGTCGTAGTAGTGCGATGTCTTAGTTGTACTACTGCGTGCCTGCGATAGGATCTAGGATATAACATAGTAGGATGAGAGCGAATACTCAATCACAACTAGGATCATTTCCAATCTATTTATATTGTTATCCTTATTCCTCCTGAATATTTCTTCCTTTAGAATTTTTACTGTCCTTCCTTGATGATATCGTATCTATTGCCTTAAATTATTCTTTTCGGTCTGTCTTCAGGATGTCGCCGAAGACAAGATCTATGGGAGTGGGAACATCAACTTCAGAGGGGTCTGCCACCTCTCGACCTGACAGACAGACATCCAGAGTTCCTCCTTTGCCACCTGTTTCGAGGGTTGCCACAGCTGTAACGGAGAACCTTCCTCCCCCACCAACTCCACTTCCCGGAGGTATGCCCGTTGATGGGGCACATATGTTTACTTTGATCCAGGCATGGTAGATACCCAGAGAGTGATGGTAGAAACTCAGCATGTTCAAGCTGAGGCTCAGAGGGTGCAGGCAGAAGCGCAGCAGGCACAGACAGAGCTGATTAAAGAGAGCATGGAGAACGCTCACCAGATGGCACTACAGGTAGTTGAGAGAGTTGCCCATCGTTTCCTGGCCAGCAGCAACAATAGAGACCAGGCACTATAATGGACTTCAAGAGGATGATGCCTCGAGAGTTCAAAGGTATCGAAGGGATACTCTCTGCTGACGATTGGTTAGAGGATATAGAGAGGAGCCTGCGATTGGCCCAAATTCCGGAGAGTTTGCAGATAGAGGCGGTCGGCAGTCAGATGTTCGATATCGTACTAACGTGGTATCGTACGGAGCCGAGACTTACTGTACAGGGACTTACTTGGGAGACCTTCAAGCAGCTTTTCAAGGAGAAGTTCTTTCCCGACGTGGCCCTGGGAGCTTTGGAGAGTCAGTTTCATGACTTGGTCCAAGGAAACATATCGGTCGACGAGTATGCCACAGAATTCTGTCGTTTGAGCCATTTTGCATCGTCTATGATTCGGGACCTAGGAGATCGAGCTCGAAAGTTTAGAAAGGGGCTGACAAGAGAGATTAGGTCGCGCACTTCTGGTCGTTGTACCGCTACCTTTGAGGATATCTTGATGGATGCCCAGATTGAAGAAGAGGATCTGGATCTCAAGCCTAAGAGGAGTCGCAATATTTTTGGAGATACAAGTGGTACTGCAGGACCGGCCAAGCATCCCCATATTCAACAACAACCGAGGATATTTCAGTATCAATAGCAGTACCAGGCACCGGTTCGTGTTCAGCAGGATCAACAACAGCCTTCGAGAGAGACACAACAGACTTGTCATTTCTGAAAGAAGCTAGGTCAGCTTTGGGAGAGTTGTAGAGCGAGGATAGGACTTTGTTTGCACTGTGGCGCTGCGGGACATCGAGTGAGGGATTGTCTTCTAGTTCTTATTTTCCCGGCCAGCGAGCAGCTATAAATCATAGAGATCTAGTTAGGCCACATGTGGAACCGTAGATTGCTCAGCACCCGCGAAGGGAGCTACCCCAGCAGGGTGAGGCATTTGCGATGACGGTCGAGGAGACCGATACTGCTGGTGATTTGTTATCAGGTTATGTTCTGTTCCTTCCTTCTATTCCTTTTTCGCCTATTTGATTGATTGATTGATTCCTTTGTACCGATGCTTGTATCAGTGATTTTTCTTGTTATAATATAGTTAGTAGTACACCCTGACGGAGACTACAATACCATGACCAAACAGACAATAACCATTCATGTTTTCTCTAGATTGCGTGTTGTATGACTGTAGGTAGGATTTTTTTAGACCTTGATTATTGGGGGTTTGACCGTAGTGAAGATTAATAAAGAGGTAATGACTGGATAGAGAGAGACAAGGTGCCTTAAACTTTGAGGATAAATATTAATTTAAATAAAGAGTTAAGAACTTAATATGAAAGAATTAACGATTTTATAAATCATTAATTTTTATGAAGATTACGATATGATTGAATTTGTCATTAAATTTTGAGAAATTTAAGAAGATTATCATTATATTTATTTGACTGCAAGATATAAATTAAATTTTTTATATTTTAAATATTGTATTTGAAGATTTCATAAGTATTATAGTATTTGAGTATTGTGTAAAAAAACAATCGAGGAATAATATCACAAATGGATTAGTGTTGAATTCAAATTTTTGGGATAAGATTTCAAATTTTATAAATATGCATTGATTAGATTTAAAATTTGAGGATTGGATATTAAATTTTTGTCTTTAGTTATTAACTTAAAATTTTGGAGGAGATTGTGATAAGAATGGAATTTGATTTTAAATTTGAAGATTTTCAGGAATATGATAGTTATAGAATTTTGAAGATTTTGTGAAATAACAATATGGATTTACTTCATGATTATATGGTTTGATGAATTTAAACTTTGATGATAAAATAAATAAATACAACTATTGAGGATTTTAAATTTCGAGGATGAATTTTTTTTAAGGAGGGTAGACTTATCACTACCACATTCTAAAAGTAGGGGTAATTTTGTCATTTTATATATTATAAGTATTGTGTATATTTATTTTTGAATAATTGTATAATATGTGTATATATATATATATATATATATATATATATATATATATATATATATATATATGTTATATGTATAGTGTTCTTTAATGCATGAGCTAGTAGACTAGACCTAGAAGCCCACTAGATGAACCCCTGACCAAATTATATGATTATGGATTTAATTCGCATTTTGGGAATTAATTATTGAGGTTGTAATTTATTATTGTAATTTTATTTAATTGTTGTGCCTTACCGTTGCTTCGATATTGGGAGTGCTACACTAGCTTTTACCTTCCAACAAATTTTACACCCTTGTCCTAGACGTGCCCGTCTTCCATTCTGACCTTTGTGTAACTCATAAATATGCCCTCTTGTGCTTCATTTTAGTCGTACAATATTTGTCGCAGACATTATTTTTAAATTCCAAATAAATTCAACTTTGTATCTTTGTGTGTTTCAATCGAAATTGGAGACACAATCTTGACCCGTTTTGTGCAACCCAAATTATGACAATATTCTATTCTGAGTCTTCTACGTCCATGACACTTGTGTCCTACCTATTTTAGCCTCATGTACTTCCAATTAATTTTAGAACACCTTTTACATTAATTTTAATTAAATTGGTATAAGGACCCAACTTGACCCAAAACTAGACCCAACACCAAACCAAACCTCCACTCACACCCTCAAGACTCATACTAAACACCATACACCCTTTTAGCCACTACATCACACCTAACATGGTATTTTCTCTCATTTAATCCTAATTTCTACTTATGTACAATTTTCCAATTATTGAGGACTTTTATGCAAAAATACAATGAGGTGTCACCATCCTATTGGCCAAATCCAATGAAGAAAACCTCCTCCCTCATTGACCGGTCCAACTATCTCTCCCTCTCTCCCCTTTTTCTTTTGTTTGTACACTCCCCTTCACGTGAAATCATGGCCCTCCATTCAAATTTGAGCATCATCTACACCACACACACTTCTCTATATATAATCCCTCATCCTAACCTCTTTCCCAATACCAACCCCATACCAAGGCACATGGTTGGCCCAAATCCCTAGGGCAACATTAACCCATTTTCTTCACATATATATATGTATTTTCTACATATTTTTTATCTTCATCACCACCACCACAACCGAACCCTAACCCTAAACCCTAGCTCACCCTCGGCCTTCTCCGCCGACTTCCCTCCACCGAGCAGCAGCCCTCGTCGGATCCTCCACTTCACCCGACACCCCTCCGCCTCCATCCTGCCAGAGCCTTACCCGCCGTTCTCCCCACGACAGCAGGCCTCTTCCCAGGCCATATCCTCCGGTCTAAACCAAGACATCCCCGCCGGATCAACCTCCCCGTTCTCCTCCACTTCAACCCGAGTCCGCCGCTCACCAGCGTCGATCCCTCCGCCTCAACCTCCCTCGACACCCCGCTCGTCCCTGCCCCCCGAGCCAAAGCAGCCGAGCACGACCCTGACTTCCCCTTCTCTCCCTCACCGTCGATTTCTCCACCCCGATCTCTTTCTCCTCCGCCCACTGCAGTCATCTCCATCCCTCCACCCCCGGTCATCACCTGCACTCCGCTCACCCTCAACGAGCTCACCATCACCATCACCATCTCCTACACCCCCTGCCAACCTAGTCGTAGCCCGCCTCGCCTGAGCCTCCTCCGGCAGCATTATCAACATCATCGTCATCACCTTCATCATCATCATCATCATCGTCGTCGTCATCGTCATCGTCGACCCGTCCCACCTCGCCGGAGACGACCTGCAGCAGTCACCCTCGATCTCGTGCACGTGCACAATAACGTGCAGGTTTGACTCGCCTTCATTCATAGTTGTGTGTATGTGCATGTGTGAATAGTGTAGGGTTTAGCATATCGTTTCATGATGGTTCAGTTTAGTTGATTACAGATCTGTGTTATTGAACCTGATGACTAGAGTGCGTGTGCGTGCGTGTATGCATATAATAATTAGTTGATATATATAGATATATATATATATATATATATATATATATTCTATGAAAATTAAATACTAGTAATATGTATGGCTGCAATAAAATTGCATATGGCCATAAGTGTTAGTAGTAGGTATCCCGTATTTACAGTTGATCATGTGACCCTGAATACTAGTGAATCAACTGCCTTGTGTATCTAACCTACTAGCTGGACCATGTGTTAATGTTAGCTGACTGTCTTGCTATGCACATCATTGAAGACATGACACCCGTGCATTTAGACGCACGGTTGACCCTGCTAGATGACCCGTATCACCCCTAGCGTAGCTTCTGAGTTCAGCGTAATTGTGTTGTGTGTGTGCTAGTGTAATTGCTGATGTTGTATTATATTATATTATTTATATATAGGACCATTGGATTGTTCTGCGAGACTACAGGAGCAGGACATTGGTATTGCCCGCTCAGGACCCTAGGCGAGTACATTCTCTGATAATTTTCGTTATTTGGTAATTTCTATAATTCAAGTATTTAGAAATGTTACATCTGATTCTTAACACTGTGCTACACGGACTAGTATATAGATTGGATCTTTAGTCATGAGATGTTACATTGGTTATCGTATTGATATTGTACATGACATTGATATTAGACATTATACATGATATATTGGACATTGATCGTGTATCGTGACGTGTCATGGTTGGATCCACAATACTAGTTGGGACAGAGAAATTGTTAGTGAGACATGTGATCAAATCTCTATCGTACAAGTGTAGATATTGTTAGTGTTAATCATACGCCTCACGTATGATTAGCCAGGCCTTGTAGCTATCGTACAAGTTCCCAAGCCGATCATATTTCTAAACTACTATTTCAAACACTTAGAATAGTTAAAGTTCTTCATCTCAGTTCATATACTACATCATCCGTATATGATATTGTAGCTCTTTCTCTTCATTTCATATATACACTGACTGTACCATATTGCCTATATTGCTTGTTCTCTTTATTTTGATACTGCATTTATTTATTGTCTTCTCTCAGTATATAGCATCATCTATTTATTGTTTTATAGTCCTTATCAATTAACTGGAACTGTTATTTGGGTTGTACTTTGCTCCATCCTGATTGAAAATATTTTTCCAGACTGCGACTTAGAGGACTGGTGTCCGACATATTATGGACCACAGGGAGAGTAGCTGCAGCCTTGGATCTTATAGTTCAGTTGTGATTCCGGGAGGTCTAGCCGGGATCACTAGTTATTCAGTTATTTTTGTTTAGCAAATTATGGTACCAGATTTGTTTTCGGCATACTTGAGACTTGGATGTTATTGTTTGAGTTAGACTATTTTGTTTAGACTTGTTTGCATTTTGTTTATTTTTTTCGATATCTTATCGTGCTTTAGGTCTGTGATTGAGTATTTACATATTATATTATGATATCTGTGTCTCCTTATGGAGTTGGATACTCGTGTGAGATTGATTAGATAGTATTGTGACGTAGACAACGTTCTACTGCCGATGCTGCGGCGTAGGCTGGACGTACCCACGTACTCGTACCCAAATTCCGGGTGCGGGTCGTGACACCTTCCTCGGTACTTCCTTGGGATTGAGATTGCTCGAAAAGCAGAGAGAATTATTATTTCTCAGAGGAAGTATGCGCTGGACCTTCTTACAGAGACAGGGATATTGGGATGCAGACCTGCAACGACGCCGATCAACCAGGGGTTCAAGCTATCTGCTGAGGCTGGAGAACCAGTTGACCGAGACAAATGCCAGAGACTGGTGGGCAAGTTGATCTATTTAAGCCACATACGTCCTGATATATGCTTTGCAGCGAGTGTGGTGAGCCACTACATGCATGACCCAAGGAAGGGTCATATGGACGCAGTGTACCAGATTCTGAGATACTTGAAGGGTGCCCCCAGAAAGGGGTTGATATTCAGGAAGAATGATCAGTTGAGCATCGAGGGCTACTGTGACTCTGACTGGGCTAGTTGTACTAATGACATGAGGTCTACCTCGGACTATTGCATATTTGTAGGAGGCAACTTGGTCTCTTGGAGGAGTTAGAAGCAATCGGTGGTGGCCGGATCGATAGCTGAAGCGGAGTACAGAGCTATGGCCTTGGGAGTTGCAGAGCTACTATAGCTGAAAAGTATGTTGGTGGAACTGAAGATGGATCAAGGAGCCAAGATGAAGCTGTGGTGTGACAACCAATCAGCCATCAGTATCACCAACAATCCAGTTCACCATGACATGATCAAACACATCGAGATCGATAGGTTCTTCACAAGGAGAAGTTAGACCGTGGACTACTAGAGCTAGGTCATGTTCCAACCAAGGAGCATGTAGCTGACAGTATGACCAAGGGACTTAGTACTACGGATATGATTAGAGGATGTGACAAGATGGGCTTAGTGAATATCTTTCGTCCATCTTGAGGAGGAGTGTTGGTATATTAGAATATTCTTGGTATATTTGTTGGTACATTAGAATATTTTTGTTATATTTGTTGGAATATTCGAATATTCTACAGAAGGTTTTAATAGAATATTAATGTAAGATGAATGATTGTAAAGCTATAAATAGTCAAGAGATTATCAATAAGAAATATAATAATTACTCTAAAATATTCTACAAATACCAACAATACTCAGGTTTGCACACATTCTCAAGTTACTTCCACAAATGCTAAATTATAATTCTATGGACAAATGATGCATAATAGATGTACGAAATCGAGAATCTAGAGATCTCCAATAGATAATTATGTATCACCTAGGGTCCATTCGTACAACAACTGTAAGACGTGTGGAAGAAAGGAATAAGGGATGTCTAAGAAATCAAGGGGCTGTCCAGACAAAGATACAAATAGATGGTAAAAAGTCTGCCATAATGACTAGGAAAGACAGAAGGAATGGGAGACAATTTAGAAATTAAGTAAAGTGCTAAAAATCCAGTTTGGAATTTTTAGTTTCCCGAAGCAAAACTAACTACATTAAACAATGGGTATGATGCCAAATTGTTAGTATTAAGAGAATAGATGAATTACAATGCAAGAGAGGGTCAACTACCTGCGGAAACTACCTCAGCAACAGCAGTAGATAAAGTAAGAGCAATACCAATAAAATTGGCAAACACTACTAGAATAAGCGGGATTAACGACGTTTTTTAGTGACTCCTAGTAAAAATGTTGCTAAATTAGCGACTCTGTAAAAATTGTCGCTAGACGTCGCTAAATGGCGATATTTAGCGACGTTTAGCGACTTTTATTAAGATTTTAAAAGATTAGTCGCTATAAGTTCAATTAAGGTCGCTAAACGTCACTAATATATCTGATTTAGCGACGTTTAGCATCGTAATTGGCGACGTATCTATCAAAAATATTTAGCAACGTATTTAGCGACGTCTTTGACGTCGCTAATTTTTATTTTTGCGACGTTGTTATTTGACGTCGCTAAACGTCGCTAAATTTTGGTTAATTAGGGCTCAGTTTTCTTTTTCCCATCTGTCAAAAATTTCGAAACTTTTCGATTTCCCCCGCCCCCCCCCTCTCCGGCGACCGGCTCTCCACGGCTGCGGCTACTCCGGCATCCCCCTCCTCCTCCTCGAGCTCTAGGTAATCTCTCTCTCTCTCTCTCATGTGATACTGACACAAGACACACTTGACAGACACGACACACGCACACAGACACTAACAGACACACACGACACACACACACAGACGCAGACACACACACACGACACACACACACACAGACGCAGACACACACGACACACACACACAGACGCAGACACACACACACGACACACACACACAGACGCAGACACACACACACAGACGCAGATTAGGGTTAGGGTTAGGTTTAGGGTTAGGGTTAGATTTTTTGACCTGGGGTTAGGGTTAGGGTTAGGGTTAGGGTTAGGGTTAGGTTTAGGGTTTTTGATCAGGGGTTAGGTTTAGGGTTTTTGATCAGGGGTTAGGGCAACGGAATATCACTATCACCATTTAATCAATATTTGTTGCAAAAACAAAAGTGCAACTGCCACATTGATTATCTTGTAATATGTGGTACAACTTCCCCTTTTTTTGTTTTATGAACTCCTAGTACAGTTTTAGCAAACTTAACATTGACTTGTCTAATTTGATTGATTATCAATGCCAATTCTACGGGTAGCCTAAGAAGAAGACAGCCACACATATCGACAAACCTCTTTCTGCTAATTGTTAGCAATAGAGAATTAATTAACAGTTGGATCATATTGTTAGCAATAGAGAATTAATTAATATTTGGATAGCCTAAGAAGAAGACAGCCACACATATCGACAAACCTCTTTCCGCTAATTCTTCAAAATCGAGGCAATCTTCAAGATGGTTGAGAGATTGTGTTGAAAATCATATTGGAGCTAAAGGAAACCTTGAGTAGTCTCTAGATGGCAGGCTGGAGAAATATCACGATCACAATGACTATATATATATATATATATATATATACTAGTATATACGCACGTGCGTTGCACGTATTTTATATTACTTGGAAAAAAAATAGTTTATTAAAAGAGCAACCGACAATTTCTTAATTTTATTATAGGTGAAAATATAATAGGCAGGAGCATGAAAGTTGGGAGAAATTAAATGACGGGAATATAAAACTTTTCTCTTATCTCTTGGGTTCATGTGCCTACTTTGCATGCATGCATATTTTATTTTATTAACTATCATTTCCCAAGTTGCCTCATGCATGCATACATACATTTAATACATATTTAATTATTGTTTTTAATAAAGGGTATTTTTGGAACAAAAAACTTTTACGGTGAAGCCTAGTTTTGGCATTATATAGTAGAATAGATATATATATACTGAAAAACTGGTTAGTTTTGTTTCATGCATGTCTTTTTCCAATCAGAGGATTAATTAATTTTTCATCTAAGTTATTGTGCTTGCATTTTGGGTTTTTTCTTTTACTTGTTGTTTGCTTTTGTTTACACTTAAATCAAAGGTAGTTTTGAGGATCTGACACTACAAATTCCAATCAACTTTGCTTACCTAGTTGGAATTCATGTTCTGCTAATTAGTTATCGATTAAGTACTAGCTGAGCTAAGAAAAAAGGTCTTTGACCCAAGTGATTTAGAAACTCATCGCTTAAGTATGCACTATTTTGATCTAATTCAAACACTCTTGCTGATTTGTTTCTCTACTCTATATCGATTGTCCTATGAACTAGTGGCTCTTTCTCCTTTTTTTTTAATGAAAAAGAAGTTCGAGTATTTTACCTATGATAAAAAATTCACTAGTAGGATATAACAGAAATGAAAAATAATGTTTTCATCCTGCTTGTTAATCTTATTTTCACAAATACATTCTAGCCTAAGGTGCCACATGTATTTGGGATTAATATTATCTTTAGAATCTCTTAAACATGATTGATTAATGTTAAATATATTATTTTATAATACAGACATACAGATGATTTATTAATATCCATAATCACCTTTCTCAAAACTGAAAGGGATAAATATTCATCATCATTCGTATTATCATCTCCATCATCAACACTACCAATAGATTTGTATTTTTATTGTTAGGACATTATTATACTGCAACAAACAGCTAATTCTTTGTGAGTCATCTAATTCTTCCGTTCCGGTCCAATAGCTAATTCTTTGCTAATTTTTTGTTTTCATCTATCTTACCAGATGGCACCCAAGAGAGCGACACCTCCTACTGTTAAGGAGGAAGTGATGCCTCCTACTGTTAAGGAGAAAGAGATACCACATGCGGAGAGTTCCAGTCATCCAGCACCTATCGCGGCTGTATCTCAGACGGGGAGTTCCAGTCACCCAGCACCCATAGCGGAGCTTGATAACATAAACGCTGTTTATGCGCAGTATTTGAAGGACTGGTATCTGTCCCGTTTTGGATATCCTCGAGATGGATACTGTGATGTTTCATATACTTATATTTTATGCATTTTGTGTTACTGTGATACTCTGATACTTATATATTATGTATTTTGTGACGCTATTTATGCCCATTTTGGGTGATTGTGATACTGTGATACTTTTATGACTGTGATACTTTTATGACTGTGATACTGTGATACTTTTATGACTGTGATACTTTTATTCATATTAAATATTGTTAATCCGGTGTTGAGTGTTCCACCGAAGGGGTCGGCGAACCCATAGAATTCAACGGAGGGTTGCTCCGGGTCTATTTTTAATTAGAAATTTATAAATTGCAGGAATAATAGTTTGGAACAATTCAGTTTTTTTTTTATAAAATTAGCGACGTATTTAGCGACGTTTAGCGACGTCAAGCGACGTTTTTATAAGTCGCTAAAAAAGTCGCTACTTAGCGACGTGTCATTAGCCGTCGCTAAACGTCGTTAAATATGTCGCTGTACGTCGCAAATTGCTGACATGGCAGTACTGCCAGGTCATTAAAGACGTCGCTGTTACGTCGCTATATAAGTCGCTAATTAGCGACGTTTAGCGACATTTAATTACGTCGCTAATTAGTGACTCAGAGTCGCTAAACGTCGCTAAATTAGCGACACATCTAAGTCGCTAAAAAATGTCGGTATAACGACGTTTAGTGACGTTTTTCCTTTCAACGACGTTATTATTACCGACTTCATTGCAACGTCGCTAATTACGTCGCTAAACGAGATTAGCGACATTTTTTTGTTAATTAGCGATGTTTTTGGTCGTCGCTAATTTGACTTTTTCTGGTAGTGAAAGGTGTGATGAATTTTTATGATATGTTTGGATTGACGGTTAAAAGAGAGTTAAGTACAAAAAAGTTAAGTGAAAAAAAAAAATATTTGGTTTGAGTGTGAGAATTTAGGAGGAAAGGTTATAGAAGATGAAGTGATGGTTTGTTTAACATTTTTTTGTCTATTTTTTCAACCTTCCAAATCGGAGGGTTAACAAAGGGGATTGAAAATTTTTGTTTAAAAGATCATAAATACTTTTATTTGTCCTATAAAATATCATAAATTTTTTTTCTTTCCATTTTTTCTTGTTTTCAATATGCCGTGGTTTTCTCATTTGTGAAAATATTTTGACAAGTTCTAATTAAAATTTCAATTAAATTTAATTTTATAACATATATAATAAATGTATTTTGGTAACTATAGTATTTTTATTAATCCTCTTCTCACTTAAAACCACCGATCCAAATAAGAGTTAATTAAACACACCATACTTAACTCTTCCTCCAATCCAAACAAGATTATATGTATTGACTCATACTCCCCCTCACTTAACTTTCCTTCACTTGTCCCACTTAATTGTGCTTACTTTTTTTTCCTCTCAATCCAAGCAGACCCTTAGTATATTACCATGATAGGATGGCTAATACCTACAGTGTCACGTAAAGAGGACAAAATTTTAGCATGAATCACACTCAGTTAACGGCAGAGCAAATCCAGTATAAACATCGATTTATGCTAGCCAATATTGTCTATATTCAAGATCGTTCCCTACAAACTAAAAGTGCGAAAACAGAATGCAGATGAGTGCACTTCCAACAGAATCCTAATTCCGTCATAAGTAGAAAATCGATACCAAGTTTCAAAGTTTTGAAATGAGTACATATTCATGCATCTAGAGAAGTCTTCATCATGATGCACGCTAGGAAAACCATAATTTGTGCATCTCATGTAACTGACTAAATGTTGGTGACTTTGAAGACATCCGTCGCATCGCTTCCAGCTTCTTGGAATCCTTGGCTCCATCAGCTCCATCTCCGCTTACTAAACACGCAGCAGACAACATAGTCTCCAGCAGATCCTGCAGCTGTTTCCAGAATTCCTTCCTAACATGATGATCATGACATAACTTGCGGTCACCTTTCGCTTTAGTTATATTACGACCTTCCAGTAAGTGTTGTAGGGCTACTTTCTTCATCTGAATCAAAACATGTAATGGGGGTTTTAGAGGAAGCACACAAAGAGCTTGCTCTCATGGACAAACAATTATTCATAAACCCACATCATACTTCTAGAGTTTTGGTGTAATAAAAAGGTATTTAACAATGAAAATGCCTATTAACTTTTATATATATTTTGTTTGGTTCTTAGGAATTTCTGTCTATAGATTAATTTATGATTTACCTGTTTCTAATATGAATGCATAAAGATTAAATAACTAGCATCACAAAACTGTCAAGGCATGCAGTTGAATAATATAGCTAGCTATACATGAAATAATGTACTTGATATATGAGAACCTTCTATGCTTCTTTCGTTATATTATATTATTTTGCTTCATGTTTATATTGTAAATCTTACAAGTATATTCACATTTTTAATTTGCAAGATTAAGGTAAGATTTCAATAAATCTAATTTTGCTAAACTGCCAATCACTGCTAAAACTTGCATGCACTATGAATCAACTAATGATGATCACATGCAACTGGTAATTATATAGTCTCCTACTTCAAGATGCCAAAGCAGAAAATATGAATTTAGAGAACGTACTGCGTTGGAGTCAAATGTGTTGCTGAGGCACAAAGAAATGTCTGATAGCTCCAAGAGCATTTTAAGGTACATAGCAGGATGCGTCCCTGGAGCCGAATGATCAAAATTTGTCCGCTCGAAACCTGAAACCTTATATAACGCTCTTCTGTGAGAGAAGTCAGACCTGTCGTGCTTCTTCCTTTGGCCTTTATTCGGAATATTTGCTTTAGCCAGAAGCATTTGAAACTTCTGGCTCGTTATGGAAGACCCTTTAGATACCTCATCATGCAACAAATTAGAATCACCAGCTGGTAAAGGCAGTAGTTTTCTCTTTGCAGTCCCATAGTACATGAGTGCTTCCAATTGCAATGATTTTGCAAGATCCAGATATTGCTTCCGCACCGCTGGAAAGTTGAGCTCCGTCTCATGCAAGTCCATTATCGCAACCAGTTTGTCAGCAAATGTTCCTCTAGCAAGACCTAGTCCACAGTAAACTTGTACAAGAGTTACATTGTCGGAAACCTCTTCTAATGCCCTTTCAGCATCCATAAAGGCAATTCCAGCACCAGAGAAGTCTCTGTTCTCCAATCTGTGGTATCCTAGTTCATTGCAGGCCAGACCCTTTTTCTTCATCACCACTGAAAGGAATTCTGATGATGATTCTCCGACGCCAATTGCTTTCCTAGCTGCTTCGTAACAGGCTATTGCAGCCAAAATAAGGTCCTCCACTGCATTAACAAATTGTATACCTCCAAGGAACTCAGCAATACCTCCACATCTCAACATTACTACAGACGGGGGGTTATCAGCAGCTGCCGTATAATCTGTTTCTACATTGTTATTGGTTTCAGAACTGTTGCCATCAAATTTGCGCTTGGACTTTTTAGTCAATCTGGAGGATTTTTTCCTTGTTGAATAATCTCCAGTACTGCTCGTGCTAGCCCCTGTGTGACTGCTTATCCTCTCATTCCCGCAGTCGCTGCTAGAGTCTACCTGAGTAGTGCGAGGGTTGAAATTTAGGTTAGTCTTGTATTGTTCCATCAGTTCCGTGACTCGATTACAAATTGGCAATTCAGCTACTGATGTACTACTCCGTTCTTTCCGATGATACCCAGCGTATACATCTCCAACAAGCCACCATGCCTTGGCCCAGAATAAGTAAGCACGAGGAAACTGCTCGTCTTTTGCCTCATCCCGTGCTATTCTATCGCAGCTGGCACTCAGCTGGCATGATGAGCTAAATCGTTCGTCCTTGAGATGTTGCGGGATCGAGTCATAAAGTAAACATGCTACTTTTACAACCTTGAGAGATTGATCCAATTGTTGGCCTTCCTTGTAAGCTTCCCCAAGAGCCAAGTATGATTCTTCCAGCTGATAGACAAGATCCGACACCTTGGGATAAAATTTGGAGTCTGGAAGCCATTGCCGCACATCACAAACTTCAATGCAGTCAACACGATTGCATATACACAGAGAGAGCTTATCAACAGGATCCTCTTGAGCATTCTCGAGTCGATGCTTGGATCTATGAGACCTCCTGATAGCTTGTATGAAGTCAAGTACTGCAGCCAACTTTGCGGATATCAGATCAGCGACAGTTCTAACCACACCCAAGCTATCATCCATGCTGGATTTAGCCATTAGTTGTGTCACGCGATCAACTTCTGGTCCTGAACTTTGAGCTTCTGTCCCGCTTTCTTCAGATTTCTTCCTATCTTGGCCCGTTGATGAAAAGACAAATAAAGAAGATTCTGACGGTTTGCCTTCCATATCTGTAACTGTCACTTGAGAATTTCTTGAAGAACTTTGCGAGTTTTATTATCAGGAGGAGCCTGCAACAATCACATCAGAAACCAAACATTATACTTTATGCTCGACATATATACATAAGCAACAGATATAAAACATAAAAAAAATTCCCTTCACTTTTATAGATCTGTAAATTAACAAATCAAGAATCTTTTATAACCATAAAGCCCTGTCCCAACAATTTCAGGTGGGTTAAATTATAAAGAATCTACTACCACAATATTAAGAATCCATGATCATAGAGCAGCAATGTAAATTACTTTCTCAAGAATCTTAATCACACACATAAAAATTCTATTATGAATCTTTTAGAGGCAAAGTATGCAGCACATTTCTAGAAATGTCCAAGAATTTTAATGGTTCTACTGAGTAGACATCAGGATCTTGCTGGCAGAATCCATCAATCTATTGTAATGTCCAATCTAACATTAGTGAGTTGTAACAGAAATTCATGTATATATAGAATTAAGGAAAAGTTATACTTGAAGAATCAAGAACCTAAACCACACTATGGAAGCCATCTATCTAGTTTAATATGACTTCAGTGTCATATGGTATATTTAGAGAATCAAGAAACTAACACCTCAATATAGGTCAGATGCAAAGCCAGTAGCTAAAGTAATTAATATCAACAATATCTGAAGGTTCAGTATGAGACTAGTAGTAAGAGAATCATACTGAACCAAGAAAGTTCTACCTAGAGCTTTAATGCATAAACAAGAAATACCACGGAAGATAAGATTCATATACAAGAAGAATAAATCAGTTTCAAATGTAAAGGTCATTTATAGTAGTATACCAATTAAAGCTTCAACTGAGCAGGGGCATTGTTTGTACATGGAACTTATCAATCTATTCTAAGTCCATAGACCCAACAATTTATATTAGTAAATTGTAACATAATATCATATAGAATCAAGAAAATTGTAAAAAGAAAGAAGAATCAAGAATCTAAACCACAACCAAGAACCTAGCTAGCAATCAATTCTAAACTTATGTGTATAACATATTAAAACTAGTTCGACAAAATAAAATATGAACAGCAGCGCGCAAAAGACAGTAGTAGCTCATTTTCAGTAACATCCAAGAAGTTTTAAAGTTAGTGACCATAGTTTGTTGTTTGTGGAACTCATCAATCTATTCTAAAAGCTAGAAAATCACATACGTCATTGATAGTAATATAAGATCAACCTATTCTAATACCAAAGATTCAAAAAATCTAACGTCCGCAAGTCGTAAACACATGAAATCAAAAAGACTGTACCAAAGAAAGGAGAATCTACACCATAGTACAGAACCTATCTATCCAATGAGTTGGGTGTCAAGAAACTAATGGCACAAGAATTATAACAGAAGAAATGTAGATGTAGTTCTGTTTCTTACCCACTAGGCAGTAGGATCATCTTTGCAAAATCCAAAAAAGTAGTGATGTTGCATAATCCAAAAAAGAATCAAAGAACTACGATAGAGGTAATTTCATAATACTAGGATAAAGAATTTGTTTGCAGCTGTAGGAGTATGCAAGAAGTCCAAAGCATTCATACCAGTAGGCTGCAGGATCTTTCTTGCAGTTATCTTGGAGTGACTCTTTTGCTTGCAGTTGATGAAAAGCCCTTCTGTAGAAACATGTCATCTGTTTTTATAGGCTTCTAGCCATGAACTACATAGCATTAGCAAACACTCTCAAGCCATGTTAATGGTGTGACCTGTCAAACTGAACTGGAAAGTAACAGATACATTATACTGATCAAATATAAGTTGGGATATTTCCAAAACTAAGACCCTGAGGAAACCGTTATAAGAAAACTCTTTCAACTTATATTTCTTATTTTTTGTTCTATTTGGTCTTGTGTACACTACTGACTGCCGCTGACAATGTTAACAAGGACTTGGGACTTACTAGCATGTCAACTAGTCGATCAGGTCTGTATGGAGGTCAGGACTCATTCAGATACATCACCATGTTTACTTTCTCCTGATGTCTTCTTATTCACTTGTTGCACTTGTGAGTTTAATTTCATCTCTTATATTGTGCACGCTAAGCGTTGTGATATTGTGTACATTACAAAAATACAACAAAATAGGGACGGAAATTTCCGTCGCTAAAAAGTAATAACGATGGATCCGCGGCCGTAAATTTTTGCAACTAGATCAAGTGTATGTTCATTTTTCGTTGTTGATCCATCGCTCGAGCGTCGGAAATTTAGTGACTGACTAGCGATGGATATACCCGTCGCTAAGTCCGTAAACCACCCTGGTTTTAATACTTTTTCAACTTACCCGTCGCTAAAATGTCTATTTACGTCGCTATTTGAATTAGCGACGGATTAGCGATGGAATTGTGGCGTCAGTAATTTAAGTGTTGCTGGGCAAGCGACGTAATGTCAGCGACGGATTAGTGACATACTATTTTCGTCACTACATTTAGTGACGGATTAGCGACAAAATTTCGACGAAAACTGTGAGCCAATTTTTATCAAATTTTTCAGAAGATCAGCAACTGATATTCCGTTGATAATTCGTCGTTAACAACGACGGTCTTAGCGACGGATTTAGCGACTATTTCTGATACATATTTGGTATATTTTATGTACCAGACATATTTAGCGACAGATTATTCGTCGCTACTACATCGTGGATACGTCGATGATCCGTCGCTGGCCTGGAATTTTTCAGTTTTTTGTCGCTAATCCGTCGCTAAGCTTAATATTTTTTCCAGATATATCCTTGTTACATTATACAATAAAAATCACATATTCAAACACAGATTACATTTATATTATGTAATGCATAAGATTAATGGCATAAGAAAATATATGTAGATTTATACTGCTGAGCAATTCAAACACAGATTCCAGACATTTAAAGTTATATGTACAATCACTAAATACCACAAAGTATCATATTATCAAAAAATTCAAAAAATACATCAAGTCGACAGTGGAGCTGTCGGCTAGCCATGTACTGCGTCATAACCGCAGCGATGATCTGCTGTAGATCCTTAGGAATGACAGGCGCCAAAATAGCAGAAGAAGTCAGAGATAGAGTTGGAAGAGCCATAGCAGGAACTGGAGGAGCCATCATTGAAGCCGTCGGAAGAGCAGGAACTGCAGTATCACGAGACTCTGCCATGTGTCTAACCATCCTCTGTTGCTTTATCATAGACGTCGTAAGCTGTTCCAAAGACATAGCTCCAAAGGGAACGCCTGGGCTAGGCTCTGATAGAGCTGGAAGAGCCGTCAGAGGAGATCTGGAAATAATCGACGGTTGGGAAGCCAACTATTTCGTCCCGTACACGCTGCCGCATTTTTCACTCCCGACAGCTTGTACCCACCGATCGTTTCTCTCAGTCGGCGTACTGCTCTCAGCCCCCCTCCTACGTCTCATATGTCTCATATATTTATTTACGTAAATATGTTTAGATATCGTCAGTGTCATGCCCCGGACCGAGAATACTAGAGAGCGGGGGCATGACAAAGCCAGCTACGTATACCAGAGTATTCCAGTACCCCGAGATACAGTCACGACTATGAAATACATGGGGGATTAACACTATAAACCATCAGTCAATCCTAGGTCAAGACATCTGAGGTATCTCAATCACAGACAAATAAGCAATATACAAGAAATATGATCATCAGGAGCAAGATAGTAAAGCGTCCCAAATCATATATACATAGAAGATCACGAAACTAGTAATACGAAATGAAGAACTAGCAGAGTATAAGTCATACATGATCAGCACTAGCTGCAGTCTAGATAAAATAAAATTATGATATGCCCGTAGGCAGAATATCAAGTCCAAAATACGAGCTAACATGTGCTCGGTGGCTAAATGTCGTAAAAGAATATACAAGTACTAGATCTAGTGGGTGGATAAGTGAAAATCCACTCAAGTAGTCTGGCGCTCCGGGTGGTCACCATCCAGCGGAAGATATGGAAAGTCCTCTGGTTTCGCTACGAGATCTGGCCATACAAAACCAGTAGGGTCAGAACCCCAATAGCAAGTACCTCAAAGGAAGGCCCAAAATTATGAAATAAAATCAATACTATCTTAACACAACAACAGATAAGACAAAAGTAAATAAATGCACATCGAGTCTCGTGCGGTACTACTGCAGTTATTCGAGAAGGAAAGAGAATAAGCTAAGTAACAAATGATATATAGTAAGCTACTGGTGACAAAAAATAAACATGGAGAAAGGGAAAAATAAACGTGTACAGGTGAACATGTAACGTGCCTGAACAAAACCAAGAACATATACGAGATCGAAAATAAGGACTAGGAATAAGCAAAGTCATCTAGGCCAGTGAACAGGTATTATAAAAGGGTCGAGCATAGTATATGCGTACAATATCTAGAACATGGAATAAGTAGCTAGCAGGTAAAGGATCAAAGGTACTTAATGCAATAAAACTAATGTAACCCGTGAAAAGCAATAGGCCTGGTTTTACACCTTTACACCAAACAAGGACAAAAGGAAGGAACCACCCCCATTACCGTTCACGTGTCCAAATCTACCTCTAAAATAATATAATGATAAGAACAATAACAATAGAGAAGAAAAACTATTGGACCAGCAATAGTAACAATCAACAAGCACGACCAAGCAATGTCTACGGCTTGATATCATTAGCTAACTAGGGTTATCACAGATCCTAGTTACTAGCACATGCAATTTGAGGTTCTCCTATTGGTCGTAGGCGCTGCAGTCTATCCAGGTTATATTTCGTACACAAAGGTAACAATAAGTAACAATAAGTAACAATAATAACAAAAGTAACAATAGTAACAATATGCTACACTCGACGGTGAGCTAAAAATGGGCCCTACTCGATGACATGATCCAAATCCATACCTAAATTGTGGCATCGGAACATCGGGACTGCCTGCAACTAGGTAACCTTCCTCCCGATGATCTATGTCAATAATATAGTCATTAATCCTTAGCAGTTTTAGTTCAGGATTCCAGGTGTGGCATTCCGTAGAATCCATCCTAGATATGTATGCAAGAAAAGACAATGAATTGACACTTACAATCGCTAGCACAAGACAAGCCACAATAGTTACTATAGTGAAAATTAAAGACAATAGTGACATAGGGTACAATCTCATTATCTAGAGTGATAATCTGTATCTAGGGTGACAATCAATATCTATAGTGACAATATACAATATGTAATAATCTGTGAGTGACAGAGAGTGACAATACGGGACAATAAGGTCATGGTCAAGGGTAACAATAAGTGGCAATATGGGTCATGTAGTAACAATGGGCATCATATACTGGGCCGGTGTATAAATAGTAGGTGTCCCAAACTATACAAAATATCGGGTCTGTACAGTGAGGCATAAGTAAGCATATAAGACAATATAGAGACATGGTGTCAGTAAAGGATATGTTCTCATGTCAATATATAGGGTGTACAATTCCTAGCTACACAAGTCATACAATCATGTTAGGAAGTTATTAAAGTCAAGAAAGATCTCAGAAACGGACAAAAAGGGTCAAAAACAGTCAATTTCAGCAAAAATAGCCTAAATCGGATTATCAACGGATTATCCGATATGAAACAGCAGCTTTGTGGGCTAAAATTTGGATCTTCCGTCGATAATCCATGGATTACCTTCGGATAATCCAAAACTGCACAGCAGTCTGGACTTAGAATTTTCTAAAACTTGTTTCGAGCATAAAAAATTTTCGTTTTAACTTGGAATTAGGACTTTCAAAAGTCAAAATTGAATAAAATTAATTTTTTCATAACATTAGAGCATCATATTTCACAAATTTTGAGATTTGATAGATCAATTCCTTAAAATACAACAAAAATAGCTTTTTGGAAAATCGAAACATGTTCCGATTCCCACCAAACTCACTACTAGAATAAGCGGGATTAGCGATACTTTTTAACAAATGATATTAGAGCCTTGACAGACCGCATCATGGAGCTGCAGGCATCACAGCTATCGATGGGATAGAGACTGACGATGATGCATGATTCAATGGTTCATAGTAGTACGAGGCTGCTATCTACCATGGATTCTTACAACCAGCGACTCGCAGACTTGGAGCGGGTACGGCCTTCTGGTGCGCCTATATCGACACAGACTCCACCGACGTCACTGCCTTCTCCATCGATATCGGTGTCGATTCTACAGGAGCAGTATGAGCTATTCTTATCCTTCATGCGCGCCGGTGGTCAGCCTCCTACAGATCCGCAGTAGTATAGCTAGTTGCTGGATATTTATATTTTTTATTATTTAGGATGAGATTGTATGGATATATATTTGCCGTATTCTTTACGATGAGATTTGCTGGATGCTTTCTTTTCCTCAAATTTAATTATATTATTTATATTAAATATGTTATTTTACCGGAGTTGAGTGTTCAACCCAAGGGGGTTGGCAAACCCAAAAATTCAACGGAGGGTTGCTCCGGGTCTATTTGTACTGATTGTGATTTAATAAACTGCAGGAATAATAGTTTGGACACAATTCAGAATTCTTTTTTTTATTTTTTCTGTAAAATTAGCGACGTTTTTAGCGACGTTTAGCTACGTGTATACACGTCGCTAAATACGTCGCTAATTAGCGACGTTAATACACGTCGCTAATGACGTTGCTAAATATGTCGCTAAAAACGTCGCAGTACATCGCAAATTGCTGACATGGCAGTATTGTCAGGTCATTAAATGTAACACCCCGTTCCGCTCAAGCGGACTGCCGTCTCAAACGGCAATAGTGCAACTGTCCCGACCCGCTTTACCTCGATCAAGAAGCAAAGGATATCCAGACTTGTTCCTACAGGAATCCGGCTTCGGCTTTCAGAGGCTCGCTCAGACGTATCGCTCTACCGAGGCGAATCATCGCTAAGGTGGGTGGCTACGGTGAACTTGGCTTTGCTTAGCCAGCACACATAAAATCTGGAATGTTTATGCTAGTCGCTAGGTGAATCACCCCATGCATGCTAATAAATCCAACGCACCTAGCTAAGGGAATAATCCTAACTTGTATTGCTTGCTAGAACATGGAAATGAAATACTGCTTATATATGTTCAGACCCTCGTATGCTAAGTCCCTAACGGTTTCATCTCTCGGCTTACCTTCGGGTCCGAGCAATCGTGTTTACTTGTGTCCCTTAGAAACGCATGCTTGTCTGCTTATGAATGTCTAACGTTATTATATTGTGCAATATTTAAGCAATCCTGAACGCATGAATGGAACGTAGATACAATATAAATAAATCATGCTACTGGTTGTCTTGTACTCCCGTAGCCTCCGGGCGATAATCACGTAGCCTACGGGCGCACGTAGCCTACGGGCGATATTCACGTAGCCTACGGGCGATAGTCACGTAGCCTACGGGTGATAATCACGTAGCCGTCGGGCGAATGAATGTTATTGTTCGATCACGGACAACTTGTGCACAAGGTATAGTTCCTGCGGGCGGCTGCTAGGGCACTGGCACCGTTCCGGCTCCGGACGGAACTAACGTTTAGTCTCACGTACTAGGACAAGGTGGTATGCGGCGCCTAACGTTCTTGCACGTAGCAAACCATCTTCGTCACAGACTAGTGTCCATTATGGCATACGCCAGTGATCACCTTGTACTTAACTTGTTGCATGCTTACTTGTAAACGAAAGATAAACAATTCATCCTCGCTTAGCGGCTATCCACGTGCGAGATACTGTATCGCATGAAACAAATAAACTGAACACCTGAACGATCTTGAAATAAGTACTCGTGTTTGCATATGCTATGCCTCCTGAATGTTTATACATGCCCCTGCTTAAATTAACAATATTTGCCTTGGACAGGGAAGGATAAATGGTAAGTTGGTAAGTCTCGCCGTGTTCCCTCAAACATCGTACGGCGCACTGCCCGACACGCTAGGCTATTCAATGTTTGCATGAAACTGATCCTAAGACAACTAGAAAGACAACTTAATAGTTGTGCACGGAACCTGTATTACGTATTTGGATTTGTCGAGCGGGCGAGTAGCTTCCCCACCAGTGCATTCAATGTACTGATAATCCACCAGTTTGTATGCAGGGTGTAGGAGAACCTCGTTCCGTGCGGACGCCTCCAACGTGCGTGCTAAGGCCAGGAGTTCCCTCTGAAGCCTTGCAACGGTGCGTCCGGGACTGAAGCACATATACAAGACATAAGTTGTGAACATCGACTGTACAATCATTCCACAGTTGTAGCCACTTGGCACGCTTTTACTGTTATAGAGAGAGGCTTGAGAGACTTTTAATCTCGGCTATACGCCGCCTGTAACACAAGTTTATATCAATAAAAGAGCTTGTTTTACTTTAACTTGTGTTTCTATACTTCCGCTATATTTGTCGACTCAGTGAACCTGTTACCGAATCGCTATGCGTTCCTAAACTCCGCTGCACTCGGACAATCTGTGCGACTCTGTGGCTTAGAACTCTTGCCGCCAGCCAATGAACCATGGCCTTGCACGGGTGTGGCTCACGCTCGTGCGGTATCACGCCCGGATGGGTTAAGCGATCGTTCCGCGCGAGCGCTGGCGAGGGTGATTCCCGCCTAGCGGGAACGGCCAATTTGCCTGCGGGAGATCGGGGCATGACATGTTGGTATCAGAGCCTGGCTTCTACGCCTTTGGACTTCGATTCGATATCTCTGTTTCGAAAGCTCGTTCGTGGGTTATGTGCACGCTCTCTCTCAATGCCTCGATGGGATGTTCCAACAATAAGTCTAAATACTTTCAAAATACGTTTTGATTGATATGATTGCTTGTCTGGTTGTATGCTGTGAGTTGCCTTTGTGCCAACCTGTGCGAACCCTTCAAGAGTATCGCTAGTAGCTTGTCCGATTTTCACTAACCCTAAGTTTGGTTGAATGCATCTATTTGAGGGATGCCTTGAACTAGTGCACCATCCAAGACTTAAGAAAAGGTGAAACTCGAGTGCTAAGACTTCGCTATCACTGAGCTGGTTGACGTGTTCACGCTAGAAGTGCACGTCGAAAGTGCGCACGATCCAGTCTAAGCGATATGCTGATTTTGACGCTTGTGCAAGTGAATATCCAAATGAACAAGTACAATGACTTGTCTAGGATTGCCTCAACCCTAGATTACTGCTTGTCCTTAGTAAGTCTCGAGGACGAGACTTTTTCTGAGTTGGGTAGGATGTAACATCCCGTTCCGCTCAAGCGGACTGCCGTCTCAAACGGCAATAGTACAACTGTCCCGACCCGCTTTACCTCGATCAAGAAGCAAAGGATATCCAGACTTGTTCCTACAGGAATCCGGCTTCGGCTTTCAAAGGCTCGCTCAGACATATCGCTCTACCGAGGCGAATCATCGCTAAGGTGGGTGGCTACGGTGAACTTGGCTTTGCTTAGCCAGCACACATAAAATCTGGAATGTTCATGCTAGTCGCTAGGTGAATCACCCCCTGCATGCTAATAAATCCAACGCACCTAGCTAAGGGAATAATCCCAACTTGTATTGCTTGCTAGAACATGGAAATAAAATACTGCTTATATATGTTCAGACCCTCGCATGCTAAGTCCCTAACGGTTTCATCTCTCGGCTTACCTTCGGGTCCGAGCAATCGTGTTTACTTGTGTCCCTTAGAAACGCATGCTTGTCTGCTTATGAATGTCTAACGTTATTATATTATGCAATGTTTAAGCAATCATGAACGCATGAATGGAACGTAGATGCAATATAAATGAATCATGCTACTGCTTGTCTTGTACTCACGTAGCCTCCGGGCGATAATCACGTAGCCTACGGGCGCACGTAGCCTACGGGCGATATTCACGTAGCCTACGGGCGATAGTTACGTAGCCTACGGGCGCACGTAGCCTACGGGTGATAATCATGTAGCCGTCGGGCGAATGAATGTTATTGTTCGATCACGGACAACTTGTGCATAAGGTATAGTTCCTGCGGGCGGCTGCTAGGGCACTGGCACCGTTCCGGCTCCGGACGGAACTAATGTTTAGTCTCACGTACTAGGACAGGGTGGTATGCGGCGCCTAACATTCTTGTACGTAGCAAACCATCTTCGTCACAGACTAGTGTCCATTATGGCATACGCCAGTGATCACCTTGTACTTAACTTGTTGCATGCTTGCTTGTAAACGAAAGATAAACAATTCATCCTCGCTTAGCGGCTATCCACGTGCGAGATACTGTATCGCATGAAACAAATAAACTGAACACCTGAACGATCTTGAAATAAGTACTCGTGTTTGCATATGCTATGCCTCCTGAATGTTTATACATGCCCCTGCTTAAATTAATAATGTTTGCCTTGGACAGGGAAGGATAAATGGTAAGTTGGTAAGTCTCGCCGTGTTCCCTCAAATATCGTACGGCGCACTGCCCGACACGCTAGGCTATTCAATGTTTGCATAAAACTGATCCTAAGGCAACTAGAAAGACAACTTAATAGTTGTGCACGGAACCTGTATTACGTGTTTGGATTTGTCGAGCGGGCGAGTAGCTTCCCCACCAGTGCATTCAATGTACTGATAATCCACCAGTTTGTATGCAGGGTGCAGGAGAACCTCGTTCGGTGCGGACGCCTCCAACGTGCGTGCTAAGGCCAGGGGTTCCCTCTGAAGCCTTACAACGGTGCGTCCGGGACTGAAGCACATATACAAGACATAAGTTGTGAACATCGCCTGTACAATCATTCCACAGTTGTAGCCACTTGGCACGCTTTTACTGTTACAGAGAGAGAGGCTTGAGCGACTTGTAATCTCGGCTATACGCCGTCTGTAACACAAGTTTATATCAATAAAAGAGCTTGCTTTACTTCAACTTGTGTTTCTATACTTCCGCTATATTCGTCGACTCAGTGAACCTGTTACCGAATCGCTATGAGTTCCTAAACTCCGCTGCACTCGGATAATCTGTGCGACTCTGTGGCTTAGAACTCTTGCCGCCAGCCAATGAACCATGGCCTTGCACGGACGTGGCTTACGCTCGTGCGGCATCACGCCCGGATGGGTTAAGCGATCGTTCCGCGGGAGCGCTGGCGAGGGTGATTCCCGCCTAGCGGGAACGGCCAATTTGCCTGCGGAAGATCGGAGCGTGACATTAAAGACGTCGCTGTAACGTCGCTATATAAGTCGCTAATTAGCGACGTTAATTAACGTCGCTAATTAGTGACGTTGCGTCGCTAATTTTAGCGACACATTTAAGTCGCTAAAAAATATTGGCATAGCGACGTTTAGCGACGTTTTTTCTTTTAGTGACTTGTTTTTTTCCAACTTCTTTAAAACGTCGCTAATTACGTCGCTAAATGTGATTAGCGACATTTTTTTATTATTTTGCGATATTTTTAAACGTCGCTAATTTGACTTTTTCTGGTAGTGACTCTAAACCAAAAATATACAAGGCAAGGGGAGGGTCTCACATAACATATATACTAAGTCTCATGCCAATCACTCCGATAATCATTTTCGATACCGAGTTTTCTATCGGGTACACACAAGGGTTTCTACAGGAAAAGTCAAAAGCAAGTTTAAACCAATTTCTGAAATATGCACAGGTTTGGAAATTACGAGAGAAACATCATTAACAAAGAAAGCACTAGAAATTCTAAGAATAAAATCAAGGAAAGCAAAAAATATAATAAAATAAAGTTGTCCTAGATTTTGGCAAGATGTACTTACCTAAGGTCGAGCTCCCAGCCTAAATCTTCAACTCCACAACCAAGAGGGGTTCAGAAACAACACTCATAGGTCTCAAAACCAAGCTCCAAGATTTTGCAAGAAATATGGAGAGAAAATGAAGAAGGAAAAGTGAAAGAAAATGGAGAGGAGAGAGAAAATTAAGTTGTATATATAGAGGGTGGGAATTAATCGTGACCGTTGATCTGCCATGTCAGCGATCCTTGTCTCAATTTAATTTGATCTCGGCCATTCAAAACAAAACCAAGAAACCATTGGGTAATAGAGTGAGTCAACACTATTCACGAAAATATCTAAACTCTATTCACCAAAATATCTTATGAAAATATCTCAAAAGCAAAAGTAAATTTTGACTATTGAATTTTTTGTCGGTATGCTGCGGCATGCCGGCAGTAGCCCGATCAGGAAGAAAATTTTAAAATGCCAAGTTTTAAAATCCTACAAAAATCTAAAGAAATAAAATATGCAGTATAAAATATGTATCCATATACCAATATAGATACTGTGAGACAGAGTCCACTACCAAAATAAAGGAAATTAGCGATGCAGGAAAGCGTCGCCAAATGGCTAAATTATGTCGCTAATACTGAGTAGCGACATATTTAGCGACGTTTGGACTTAGTCGCGAAAAAGCTAGTCACTGATCAAAACAACGTCAAAAAATGTCGCTATAGCGACATAATTTAGCGACGTTACAAAGTCGCAAAACTGACGACTCTTAGCATCGAGTGTCGCCAAATTTGTGACGTTAAATTTTGGTCGGTAAGTATCATTAAATTTAACGACTACCTGCGACATAATCAGCGACGAAAAGCTGACATGGCCAAAATTACCATGTCAGTAATATTTAGCGACGTGTAATGACAATCAGCATTGTAAAGTCAATAAACGTCACTAAACGTCACTAAATATCGCTAAACTTAGCTAATATTGACAGTTTAGCGACATCATTAGCGATGTGTGTGAATGTTACTGAACGCTACTAAACGTTGTTGAACGTCGCTAATATTTAAACAAAAATAGAAATAAATGAATGCCTGTAATATCACAGTATAACATGCATGCAATATGATCACATTTCAAATAAATAGACAGACCCGGAGCAATCCCCCGTTAAATTTCCTGGGTTTGCCGACCCCTTCGCTGGAACACTCAACACTGGTATAATCACACAACAACAATGATGAAATAAATCAATAAAAACTCTAAGGCCCAAATATAGTCACAAAATATCCAGTCATATAATAAAAATATACAAATAAGTCACACAATAAAAGTATACAAATAATAAGTACAAACTCCCATAAATGGGCCAATACACACATGTCAAAAAAAACTACTACTGATTAGGAGGAGGAGCCACGTCGAATCTGAGATAATAGCACGTAAAACTGCTCCTTTGTAAGGGTCACGGAACCCGATGCAGGAGTCGATGTAGATGACGATGCAGGCGGACCAGGAGGATGTCGCTGCTCCAACACTGTCAGTTAAGTGTCGCAAGTATCCATGGAAAATAACAACCTCCTAGTACTATGCTCCACTCGTTCGCCCATCTGAAGATGTGACGCATGCATCCTTGATAGTGAAGCGCCCACGGTCTCCACTCGCTCGCTTATCTCAATATGTGACGCCTGCATCTCGATAGTATAGCGCCCACAGCAACTGCGACTCCTACTGCAATGTCACGTTGTGCTCTGTCAACGTGGCCAGATCCCTCATCTCCATGATGCTACGCTCCAGTGATTCAAAACGTGTTATGAGCATCGAATCGTCCGTCTGCGGCTGTACCGTAATCCTCGACGTCAACTCGTCACACAAAGATGCGATATGAAGGTCAACTCTCTCCTGGGCTCACGGGTGTCCTAGAGGACTGTGGCGCAACATAGGCATCGTAGGATCCCGTACCATAGTACGTACCCCTATGTAGACCACCAATGACTCTCATCCATATCTCGTCATCTGACGGAGCTGGGTGGGCTGGGGTTCCGAGGAACTACCTCCTCTCCCTATGTGGACTGGGTCAAATTTTCGCGGAGCCTCCTATACTCATCCTAGAAAAATACGTATCTATCGATAAGCGTACTACTTACTATATATCTTAGGTACTTATTACTAAACATGTATTTTTGCTAAGTTATATCAAAATGTTTAAAATATAAGAGTAATACTTACGTAGCTCTGCATCGCCCTATCATCGATAAGTTGTCCCCATTCCTATAAGTGGCGAGGAACACTTCCACCATGTTCGCATCCTCACCCCTCTGGACCTGTTAAGAAATATATTATTTGTTATTAAAATAAAAAATTAGGCCATGATGATTAAAAATTGTGTGTATACAATGAAAGACGTACGAAGCGACAAAAATGTTCTATCATCGGAATCGACCCACTTTCCTGCCCTCTGCCAAGCCGCCTTGGCCTTATCCGACTTTTCTCTATACCTATCCTCGTTGAATCTAGTCCTCATTGCAGTCCACTGCTCAGGCGTGATCCAACCTTAGATCAGTTTTCCTTCACGATCACGAGCCTTCTGGTCATTCATAGCATCACGGGTTAGCTTGGCGGTGACAGAAAAAAACTTTTGCTCGATCTGTGTAGCCTTGTGTGGTAGATAAAAATATATTCTCTACAAGAAGTACAATAGTAAGTTATAAAATATTAATATAAAAATATTACTGATGTTAAAATTAAATATACTTTTACCTTGAAGTATCCAAACCAGAACGTCTTTCTCTCTTCCGAGGCATCGGAGTAGTTTATCCATGGCCCAACATAGTTTTGCCTCAAAAATGTCCCAGTGCTCTCTGTATCGCCGGGGGACGATATCTATATATACATTGATAGTTAAACTCATTAAAAAGTGAATATATATATATATATATATATATATATATATATATATATATGAGAAATAAATATCTAATTAACTTACTTTGTAAGGCCATCGGTCCAAATCTCCATTCTCGTCTCATCCGACGGAGTGCACGGAGGATCGTTCTGATATGGAGATGGAGTCGGCTCAAACGCCATCTCCTCCTCTGCCTCCGTAGTACCATCAGCAACAGGAACACTGGACGGAGCAGGAATACTAGACGGGGTACTCTCGGGCCTGGAACTACTAGTCCCAGGAATACTGCCATGTGCGGTCGTCGTAGTCGTAGTCTGAGGTACTGCTGGTCGATAGTATGAAGTTCTCGGGAACGAGGATCGGAAAGAAGTATCTGTGTCCTGAAGAGGACTACGTCAATAGGATCTACCCCGAGAATAGGATTCGCGTCGTCCAGACATATCTGAGAACAACATATAATGATAAAACAAATATACAGATATATTTAGATTATATGACATAAAAAATACACAGAAGTTGTGAACTAGGCCACAATAAAAGTCTAAATAATAAAAATGTCACTATCACAAAATATAAGGATCACAAAACCAGGCCATAAATACACAGAGATATGTATGTATCACAGTCATAAACATAAGTATCACAAAACTAGGCCATAAAAAGTGTCACCGTCAAAAAACTTGGCCACGATAAACGTATTAGAAAATTAGGCCACCATGTCACAAGTATAAATGAATTTTATTTAATTTTTAATCATCATCTAAAAATTTATTTTGTTCGTCTTCCTCCTCCTCCTCCTCCTCCTCTTCCTCTTCATCTTTACTTTTATCTACTTCGTCATCGTCTTCTGATACTTGTACCTCTTCTACTTGATGAAACATGTCATAAGTAACTTCCGTTGAGTCCATATCTACCATATTTGCAACAAGTGGTAGGTCATCTTCCTGATAAGCTATTTCGTCAACGTCAAAGGTATTTCTAGCTTTAGTCATACAGATTGCCCACCAATCCGACCTTCCGGTTCCTCGTTTAGGATAACTTATGAAGTATACTAGCTTAGCCTGACTTGATAGAATAAATAGTTTATATCCTTGATATCGACGCCGGTAGTTTATATCCATAAGATCATACTTGTCAATTTTCCAACCTTGATCTTGGATCGGATCAAACCACTCACACTTGAATAACACAATCTTAGCAGGCTATATGGCATAATTATATGTCAACTCCATAATCTCTCGTAAGATGCCAAAGAAATTAGTGCCTGGATCGACGTCTTTGTAGTTTGAAGATTTGATACACAATTTTTTTTTTGTAAAATCGAGATCCAGGAAGCTGTCTCTTATTGGGGCATTTGTTGACTTGAACCTAAACCCATCTACACAGTAAGTTAGCCAGATCTTGACGGCATAAAATGGTCCTTTTAGAGTTCTAATATATTCATTCTCAAGTGTTGTCTCTGGATAATAGACCTAAATATCAAATAAGCGATATTAAGTTTAACGTTAATTATTGTGCAAGTATACAAACACAAAAAGTAATTATCGAGATCCTTACATATATTGTCAACCATGGAGAAAAATTAAGTCTCATTTCATATTCTATTTCTTCATCTGTTATGTATGGTCTAATCGACCTTACTACATCATTATATGTGCTGAAACACAATGAAGCATAGGCGGATTAGTGTAATAATTATATTGAGATGACGTAAACATCGATATATTAATTACTTAACCCTTTAGCTTCTCCACCTCATCCTCATCGCAGTTGAGTAATACATACAACTGAGCGGCCCTAAGCTCATCCTCATTTAGATATCTCTTCTTTATTTTATCAGAGGGCTTTCCGAAAGCATTGAATACTTTCAGTATTGCTTCATTAGATTCCTGATACCCATCGTCATTTCTGGGAGCTCTCGTTCTATTAGTAGAAATATGAGGCTTGAAATATATCGAACAAAAGTTTGTAATCTCCTCGAGAACATATGCTTCACAAGTAGAACCCTCCGCCCGTGCCTTAATTTTTACCTTCCTCTTGAGGTGGTTCAAATACCGTTCGAACGGGTACATCCACCAATAACCGACAGGTCCACCAATGCGTGCGTCATAGGAAAGATGAATCAGCAAATGCTCCATGGAGTCGAATAATCCAGGAGGGAACACTCTCTCAAGCTTGCAAAGTGTTACTGCAATGTCCTTCTTCTACTTTTTTAAATGATCGACGAGCAACTTAGTAGAAAAAAGATATGTAAAGAATATGGTAAGATCTGTCAATGGATCCCAACCTACCTGCGGTAAGAATTCCCAAAATACAGCCAAAATTAACCTCTCCATAAATATGTAACAATCGTGGCTCTTCATTCCCGTCAGTTTATTCTCCTTCGGGTCGACGCATCTTCTCAGATTTGACACGTACCCGTCTGGAAATTTTAGGCCCTGGATCCACCTATAAAGTCTTCCTTTGTCCTCCTTGTCCAATAAAAAAATTGACTTAGGTTGCATCACCTTCCCATTCCCTTCCTCTATCAAATGCAACGTAGGGCGTCTGCATATTTCTTCTAAGTCCAACCTGGCCTTAGGATTGTCTTTTGTATTTTCCTTTACATCCATCATAGTATTAATTATGTTTTCAAACACAATCTTCTCGATATGCATAACATCAAGGTTATGTCTGATCATATTGGAGCTCCAATATGGCAGGTCCTAGAATTTGCTTCTCTTCGTCCAGTTATGAGTTCGACCAAATCTATCACACTTGTACCCCTTGTAGGATCTTCGATAGCACTTGGAAAATCTCTAACCTTCTTCCATATCATATCTTCGGACCACCTTGGTGGTGGATCGGCCTTCTCCACTACACCGGCACGTAACGCATTCATGTTCTTCCAGAACGGATGATCTTTCGACAAAAACTGTCGATGACAATCAAAGAAGCACAATTTTCTTCCTTTTTTTAAATGGAAAGCCTTAGTACGGTCCATACAATACGGATATGAGAGACGACCATGAGTGCTCCATCCTGATAACATTTCATAGGCCATAAAGCCGTTGATGGTCCACATAAGTGTTGCCCTCATCTAAAATTTTTGCTTTCTGGAAACATCATACGTGTTGGCACCTACTTCCCACAACAGATTCAACTCATCTATCAACAGCTGTAAGTACACATCAATGTTCCTCTTGGGATTGTTCGAACCCGAAATGATAGCGGTTAGAAACATATAAGGAATCTTCATGAACATCCAAGGCGATAGTTATATAGGATGACAATCACAGGCCAACACGAATACTGGAAGCCTGAAAGTCCAAATGGGGTACAACCGTCGGAGGAGAGCCCCAATCTGACATTACGCGAATATAAAGCAAAATCGGGATACTCTCGATCAAATTGCTTTCATGCTTCTCCATCGGATGGATAATCTAACACTCCTTCAATCTGTTCCTGCCTGTGCCAACTCATATTTTTGGCAATCTCCTTCATCATAAATAACCTCTACAACCGCAGCGGCAAAGGGAGGTAGTGCATCAAATCGGTCGACTTCCTTGCACCGGGAGTCTTTCTAGTACCAGTTGTCTTGTAGTGATCAGCATCACAGAATCTGCACACTGCTTCATCTTTGTCTTCCTTATAGTATATCATGCACCCATTGCGACACGAATCAATTATATTATATCCCATCCATAGTGATCAAACCATTCTCTTAGATCGGTAGAAGTCTGTAGGTAACTTGGCACCCTCCGTCAAGTTCTCTATAATCAACTCGATCAGTCGGTTGTAGCATTCTTGCGACATATTAAAATTAGACTTTATGCTCAACAGCCTGGTGACTACCTCTAACGGTGAATGATCCTCACAACCAAGATAAAATAGAGTTATTGCATTCTCTAATAACTCCATAAACTTTACAACATCGGCATTCGGTGCCTCCTCAGCTGCTTAATGATTGTCCGGATCGAAAGTAGGCCCTACAGTGTTAAAAACTATATTCACGTGCCCGTCGTCAAAATCAGCATGCTCATGGACATTCATATATGGCTCCACATAATGCTCCTACTCCGATTTTAAAGGCACAAGCTCTCCGTGTGAGGTATACTGATAGTAATTCGGGGTATGTCATGCCCCAGTCCCAAAATACGTAGGACTAGAAACACGTAAGTATGCCAGCCGTATGGATATGGCAACTCCAATATATGGAAACCAAAATCCACATGTACGCTGTAATATGAATATCAATCCACAAGTGGTATAAACATATGTCACAAGTCACAAGGTATAACCTAAATCTCATCCACAGAAAATCAATATAAATAAATAACCAGTATCTATGTAACTAGATCTCAATATAAGTATCTAAGGATGATAGTTGGATAAAAATAAATCAACTACCAACTCGAATGGAAAAGTATAACACAATAAACACAATATAGGAATACCAGCTAACAATTATGGGGCTCGGAGAGAAGACATCCTCGAAACATATGTAACCATCCGAATCTGTGCTCCTACAAATACTCAAGAATAGATACACCTGAAAGGGGACCAAGTCCTCAGAGGGACGTAACAAGATACAGAACAGCAAGCCAATTTGAATACAGTAAACATACATAATGCTAAAAATATATAAGTACGCTGTATAAGATAATCTATATGAATACAAATGAGGAAAAAATTTCGACGTATGGGCAAGGGTAGGCTACTCGATCTAAATCTCACACTCACACACTCGTCAGTGGACATCATCAGCCGACATACCTCGGGGGTAGCGACCCTCGGACTCCATTAATCGACATATCTCGGGGGTAGCGACCATCGGACACTACCACCATATTGCGTGATAGTTACTACGGTTTACCAGAGTGGTTAAAAGCCCATACGCTAAATGATTGTCCTCTCATGATACTAAGTGGCATGTGTGTGTCCACATATCTAATACATAGTAATGACTGAAAGAAAACTACACATGCAAGAATAAACAGAATATAATAAATATACAAAAATATACTAAGCATGCAAAATACTGTAAGCAATTTGGCAAGGTATCTTTCCTGGTCTAAAAAGGATGAAGTTCCAACTCAAGGCGTCGTCCGATCTACCCGTCACATAAATTAAACAAGTTAGGTTACAAAAGTGGGTAAATAGAGTCCTCCATTTAATCTATTTTAATTCTGAATAAAATAACCTAAAATAGTATTTTAATCTTATTATAATTTGATTTTATTGTTAAACCCTAATTTTGGTCCAAAGAAAGTCAACTTTACGGATTTGTGATACATGGCACGCAAATCGAGGCAATCCGTTGACCAAAAAGTCAACAAACTCAAATCCTGGATTTGTGTATGGAATCCTATAGATTTTAATACTATATGAACACCATATTAGACGGTTTTATAAAATCACAAGTCGGTAAAGAGTTATGTCCACTAGGGCTCACAGATGATAGTTTTTGGTGGTTTTCTATTTACGTCTACGTTGTACAAATTTTACAGTAGAATAAAATTATATTTTAAATTCTGTAAAAATACTTTTCTGTAAGTTCATTATGTCAGCTTTCCGAAACTTCAAACAGTTCATAATTCTGAGTTCGGGATCTCCCGAAATCTCAAAAATACCAAAATGTGTCTGATTTCGAACAACTGGCACTTTTAGAATTTTCTGGAAAAGTAGGTTTTGAAATTATTAAAATAATTTATATATTCAGAAAACTAACCTTGATATAGTTCTAACCAAAAAAACTAGAGTGCATTTGGAGTCCGGAGCTAGGAGATATCGTCTTTTTAATTCGTCATAACTAGTAGAAAATGAGGCTGAATTTATGACGAATTTTGACTATTTTTGGACGAAAAAGAGAGCAATTTGGGGATGAAAAATATGAATGATAAGGTATTTATAATGATGGACACTACTTAATTAAATACGACTAGGATTGGTTAATTTGGATAGGATTATGATAAATTTAAATAAGGATATGATATGCATGAAGTTACTTTTCTAGTAGGCTCAGGATTCGAAATAATTTAAAATAGAGTTTGAATTTATCTCAATAATTTATAATCTTAAATATAATTAAAGATAATACAAATAATTTATATATAATCTTATTAATATCTATTAACACTAAATTAGCATCTATCTAATATTAAGACTATATATATCCAAATAAATCCTAAATAATTTTAAAAATCTAAATAAATTTCTTAAAATTCTAAATAAATTACAGAAAAATATAATTAAATATTTTAAACTAAAATAAATATTTTGTAGGAACAACATGCAAGTATGGTCTCAAAATAAATCATGAAAGTCCTAAAAATTTAGGTTCCTTATGTTTTAATTACCTAAAAATTCTAGAAAAATCTACAAAAATCTAAAATAACCTAAAAATGATTCTAAATAAATATTTACATAAGTAAATATACTAAAAAATTTATTTTCTAATTAACTAAGAGAATACTCTAAAGTAATTTAATATTTAAAATAATCTATAATAAATATAATAATATAAAATACACACATAATACCTATTTTGGGTGAGAGGCTTACAATCTACCCAACTTACAAAAATTTCGTCCTCGAAATTGACACTAACCCATATTCATAATAAATCACTATAGCTATTACACTTCATTGTTATCTAGCAGTGCTTCCTAAAAGTTATGGTTTGTCATTCTAACACTTTCTTATTTATTGTCTATACACTATTCTATCATCCTCTAACTCGTCTATACTACCCAACTTACAAAAGTTCCACTAGTAGTCAAAGTCTCTTGCAGCTATTGTCTAGGTTGTAAGACAAATTTATTTATTGGGTCGAGAATCTTGGGATACCTGTCTGGAATCTCACAACCATGATTTTTCTCCATAACCGTCAAGTATCGTAGTTTAATATTGCCACGCCACCTGACCAGTATGTCTGCAAATACTTCGACTACTCTACTATAACGGTCTAGCTGCAGCTGTCGCTACTTCGCTAGTGATTTGTCATAGTCGTCAGTTCGTAACAAGTGCCTTCAACTCTTTCCTAGGCATAGTCTAAGTTTTTGGACAATAGTTAAAGTCTTGACTAACTTATAAAACTATTAAAAGTATAAACTAGTTCAAACAGTCTAACAAATTCCTATTAGCCTAAGGGATGCTATACATTGTTTTTTAAAATAATAAGAGGATACATATATTGCTATAGGTCATATACATAAGGGTTATTATTAAGGACTCATCCTTTAGTTATTAATCATCTACTAAACCATTTACGTTTTAACTAACAAAACTAAGGATGGGGTCGAAGTAGACCAACAATTCATGTTGGCACGAAAAAGACGTAACTACGATAGGAAGAATTAAGCACGAGATAATGAATAGATAGAGAAGAGAAGATGAGCCACCCAAGGGGGCGAGATGGTGATAGAAAAAGAATACTACTACTGCTACTCGCGTCATCTATTAGCATCGCGTGTATGCCATCTGTGTAAAATATCAGTATATCCTCATAACTGCTAAATCAATACCTATATAATTCTACATCTATTATGCACCTAAGATCTCGTGTCACAATGGGGGTTATGAGTATGAACTGACACATATAGCTAAGGTCGTACCTGTATCTATGACTTCCTGTGCCCGCGCTTCTTATTTGTCATCATGAGTGCTTGGCCTATGGGGTATATCTAGTACTATTTGTGTATCAAACTTATACTAAGCACGAACGTTCGTCTTTCCGAAATAGGGGAAGACGGAAAATAACAATAAAGAGTTCAAGGAGGAGGTGATATAATACAAGTACGAGATTCGAAGGAATTAGAGAATTTGAAAAGGAGTTGCCAAGACAGTTGTGGATTGAAACCTTATTTTGGTAAATTCTTATTCTCATGTTCATATCAGAACAGTTATGTACCTGACATGATATGCTCTGACCAGTCTAGAGGGGAAGTATATTTGTCTAACAAGTTGAGTCAACTATATCTCAATCCACATAAAGTAGTAATACAAAGAGCGAACCAAGTGCACTACGGTTGATCAGACCATAATACACCGATTCTGATTTAGACAATATATTAGTGTGGGCCCCCAATAATACATATGTCATGAACAAGCTTAATAAAAGAATAAGTTTGCAAAACTAGGCTATAATAGCAGCATAAGTCGAGGTAGTAAAAAAATGTAAGTACGCTTGATTATGATGGAGGAAGGTACAGAATAATCTAAGTTCACCAAGAAGTTCGATGTTGTGCCTCTACAGTTGCCATACTAATTTCTTGTCTAAGTCTAAAGTCAACCAAATGGGTGTATGGGCCTCTAAGTTCTACAGTCCAGAATAACACTAAAGTTCTATAGTCTGGATAAATACTATCTTTTTATGCAAGTCTATAGTTGGTGTCATTCAATTATACTTCATTAATGAGTCAACAGGACTATGTGTTACTAGGTTATGAGGCATACTATCCAACTTACAATAATTTAACTAATAGTATTATTAAACAATAGAGTATATATACCTGGTACAAGGTACCTTCCTACCCATATCAAGCACGAAATGAAAGATAAGATTGACGTTGTAAAAGGATCAAGCAAGATGCAACACAAGCAATCAAATGAGAATGCGAAATAAAATCAAGGACGGTGATTAAATAAGTGGATGAGATCCTATATTCTAATCCTATGCGCAGGCTTGCTCGGTACAGTAATGTAACCGAGACAATATGCTCTCGACCTGCATGGGCCACCACAAAAACATGTCACGCCCCAGTCCCAAAATACGTAGGACTAGGAATACGTAAGTATGCCAGCCGTATGGATATGGCAACTCCAATATATGAAAACCAAAATCCACACGTACGCTGTAATATGAATATCAATCCACAAGTGGTATAAACATATGTCACAAGTCACAGGGTATAATCTAAATCTTATCCACAGAAAATCAATATAAATAAATAACCAGTATCTATGTAACTAGATCTCAATATAAGTATCTAAGGATAATAGTTGGATGAAAACAAATTAACTACCAACTCGAATGAAAAAGTACAATACAATAAACACAATATAGGAATACCAGCTAACAATCACGGGGCTCGGAGATAAGACATCCTCGAAACATATCTAACCATCCGAATCTGCGCTCCTGTAAATACTCAAGAACAGATACACCTGGAAGGGGACCAGGTCCTCAGAGGGACGTAACAAGATACAAAACAGCAAGCCAATTTGAATACAATAAATATGCATAATGTTAAAAATATATAAGTACGCTGCACAAGACAATCTATATGAATGTAAATAAGGACAACTTTTCGACGTATGGGCAAGGGTAGGCTACTCGATCTAAATCTCACACTCACACACTCGTCAGTGGACATCATCAGCCGACATACCTCGGGGGTAGCGACCATCGGACTCCATCAATCGACATACCTCGGGGGTAGCGACTATCGGACACGACCACCATAGTGCATGATAATTAGTGCGGTTTACCAGAGTGGTTAAAAGCCCATACGCCTAATGATTGTTCTCTCATGATACTAAGTTCCATGTGTGTGTCAACATATCTAATACATAGTAATGACTGAAAGAAAACTACACATGCAAGAATAAACAGAATATAATAAATATACAAAAATATACTAAGCATGCAAAATACTGTAAGCAATTTGGTAAGGTATCTTGCCTGGTCTGAAAAGGATGAAGTCCCAACTCAAGGCGTCGTCCGATCTACCCGTCACATAAATTAAACAAGTTAGGTTACAAAAGTGGATAAATAGGTTCCTCCATTTAATCTATTTTAATTCTGAATAAAATAATCTAAAATAGTATTTTAATCTTATTATAATCTAATTTTGTTGTTAAATCCTAATTTTGGTCCCAAAAAAGTCAACTTTACGGATTTGTGATACATGGCACGCAAATCGAGGCAATCCGTTGACCAAAAAGTCAACCAACTCAAATCCTGGATTTGTCTATGGAATCCTATAGATTTTTAATACTACATGAATACTATTTTTGACGGTTTCATAAAATCATAAGTCGGTAAAGAGTTATGTCCACTAGGGCTCACAGATGATAGTTTTTGGTAGTTTTCTATTTACGTCTACGTTGCACAAATTTTACAGTAGAATAAACTTATATTTTAAATTCTGAAAAAATACTTTTCTATAAGTTCATCATGTCAGCTTTCCGAAACTTCAAACGGTTCATAATTCTGAGTTCAGGATCTCCCGCAATCTCGAAAATACCAAAACGCGTCTGATTTCGAATAGCTGGCACTTTTAGAATTTTCTGAAAAAATAAGTTCTGAAATTATTTAAATAATTTATATATTCAGAAAAGTAACCTTGATATAGTTCTAACAAAAAAACTGGAGCGTATTTGGAGTCCGGAGCTAGGAGATATCGTCTTTTTAATTCGTCATAACTAGTTGAAAATGAGGCTGAATTTATGACAATTTTTGACTATTTTTGGACGAAAAAGAGAGCAATTTGGGGAAACAAAATATGAATGATGAGGTATTTATAATGGTGGACACTTCTTAATTAAATACGAATATGATTGGTTAATTTGGATATGATTATGATAAATTTAAATAAGGATATGATATGCATGAAGTTACTTTCCTAGTAGGCTCAGGATTCGAATTAATTTAAAATAGAGTTTGAGTTTATCTCAATAATTTATAATCTTAAATATAATTAAATATAATACAAATAATTTATATATAATCTTATTAATATCTTTTAGCACTAAATTAGCTTCTATCTAATATTAAGACTATATATATCCAAATAAATCCTAAATAATTTCAAAAATCTAAATAAATTTCTTAAAATTCTAAATAAATTACAAAAAAATATAATTAAATATTTTAAACTAAAATAAATATTTGGTAGGAACAACATGCAAGTATAGTCTCAAAGTAAATCATGAAAGTCCTAGAAATTTAGGTTCCCTATGTTTTAATTATCTAAAAATTCTAGAAAAATCTACAAAAATCTAAAATAACCTAAAATAACTCTAAATAAATATTTACATAAGTAAATATACTAAGAAATTTATTTTCTAATTAACTAAGAGAATACTCTAAAGTAATTCAATATTTAAAATAATCTATAATAAATATAATAATATAAAATACACACAAAATACCTATTTTGGGTGAGGGGGTTTACAAAGTAAAATCCCTCTAGTACAAATTATACGTCACATCTACTTCTGGATGATATTTTAAGTTACGACTTTCACACACGGACACATAATTTTGTGTCGTCTATGTACTCAGGGATTGCCTTGGCAAACTGTAGGAACTGCTCTACTCCCTCTATGTATTCATCTCGTACACCGCATATGTCATCAAGATGACGGTTGTACATCCATGAACGATGACTCAACTAGTAATTCAAATCCATTTCTAGATACTTCTGCAAAGATGAATAGACATCGTTCAAGTATATTATCCAAATATTTATCAAAGTGAGTATATAGGTCATATCGTTAGTATTCGAGTTGTGATGCGTGAGTATCCATATCGTGACTCATGAGTATCCGTAAAATAAGTAAATAGATAAGTTTGATATTGGTTTCCAAACCTACTAGACATGTTGACAACTCTGTGTCACTACTATATTTCTAGAGTAGGAACATTATTGTCATTTGCAATATCTCTATATATGTTATGTTTATAGTTACATGATATGTATAATATATTATATTATTATTAATGATATGGGTTAGTAGACTAGACTTGATGTGACCATTAGACTCAATCTTAGACTAGATATTTTGAACCCACTAGTTAATCCCTATCATTTTTAATTAGAAATTTGGTAAACCCTCACTTAGGATTAAACCCCACCTATTTGAATAACTTATCATGACTAACCATAGGAGCATTGAGGACTTTATGCATGGTAACCCTAAGTCCTCATAGTGGTCGGCCCTATATAGAGAGAGGGAGCCTCTATCTAGTCCATTCATAGCTCATAAAAAACCCTAGAAGTAGTTCTTCCCCAAACCCCTTCTTTCCTGCACCAAATTTCAGAAATTTAAACCACAATCCCTCTCATTTCCCTTATCTAAGAAGCCTGGAAGTTTAGGGTTCAAGAAGTTTTGGAGAAGAAGAAGTTTGCATTGGGAATCCATCTCCTAATAGGTAAAAATCAGAAATCTCTCTTTAAAATTTTGTTTTTAATATTGTTTGGCCATTAGTAGCCCACCCATGGTTTAGGAATAGCCATAAGGGTAGAGAATGAGTCTCTATTGGTTTTTATGATATTTTTTCATGGTGTTGTATGCCTATTTGGGGTTTGTGTTTATGGGTGTATTTCCCCTATTTTTTATAGCAATAAATCATATTATATATATATATATATATATATATATATATATATATATATATATATATATATATATATATATAAAATTATGTTTGATATGTACATATATGTTATTAGTTGTGATTGGGGGTTTTGGCAAGAGGATCGGTTGTGTATCATGAGCATCTTGCTCGAGCTCACTAGGTGCTTATTTAAATGTGTGCATATATATATTATTAGATGTATAAATATATTTATACGTGTTTAAGTGTATTCTAGTGTGTGATATGTGTATTGGAATATGGTTCCATATACACTGTGCTGTCAAGTGTGAGGATTACTCGCGTACTGTGCATGCTGTGCACAAGTGAAGGGAGGTTGGGTTTCCTGTGTATAGGAGACATGGGGGTGTTGCAGTGGTGTCGGGCCTATGGTGCATTGTGTTCAATAGGTAGTGTGTATTTGTGGTCGAGTATGGACAACTCATGCCTAGAATTAGGTGAGTGAGTGGTTGAGTGAGTGATAAGTGTGTGTGTCAGTATTTTTTGTGCACTGTGTGTTCACAGTGGAGTATCAGTCGGGGGGGGGGAGATGAGCAGCAAGAGTATCAGTTATGTGTCTGATGAGTGAACTCGTGAGTGCATAGTAAGTGTAACACCTAGTGTATCAGTAGGTATCAGGATATATATATATATATATATATATATATATATATATATATATATATATATATATATATATATATATATATATGTATGTATGTATTATAGTTGGGTGATTGTTGTATTGGTGGCAATGTTGGGGTCGGATTGTACTGCACCTACATTGGGAAACAGGATTGTTATAGAGAAGGGGAATGCAGTATATCAACACTAGGTAATTCAGTATGGGGAGGTGGCTCAGGTCTGAACATTCGGGTCTGCAGTATGCAAGTTACAAAGCTAATCCCTACATTGCAAGTGTATCAGATACTTGCACTCCTGTAGGAGAGGTGTCAGAGTACAAGCTTGGGTTATAGAAGTGTGGGATAGCATACTTGTATACAAGTGCATAGTTGGTCAGAAAAGAGTTGGTATTTAGGTAGTAGGCTCGGGTCTGAGTATTTGCCTATACAGTTAGAACCGTAGTAGCATCAACAATTCAGTTGCTGTGCAAGTGATGCATTGGCTTAGGGGAGATAAGCTTGAAGGTCAGCAACTTGACCTGCACTCGTACAGATCAGCAACAGCAGTACAAGTGTTATGTACTATGGGGATTATGTAAGGGGATGACAGAAGTATTAGTATGTATTAGGTGATATAGATGTGCACATGAGTGTAGGATATCTATGATGTGAGGGTGAAATGGGAGAGTGCACTAATGTTTCAGAGTTGTTTTAGGTGTGGTCTCTTGTGTATGTGTTCTCTGTTAGAAAGTTAGGGAAGGGTATGTTTGTGCAATTGCTGTTGAGTGCCAGCTTTTAGTAGCTCTTGAGTTAGATAATACTAAGGTATCAGTACAAATACAGTGCTTAACAGACATTGCAAGGGAGAACCTGAGTTGGGTAAATGGTATCAGTTATGGGTAGTTGGGTGGATGTATAGGCTAGTTCAGTCAATTGGAACTTGGACACACCAGTGCGTGTACTCCCAGGTACTCTTAGAACTGATACTCAATGGTATCAGTAACCACTGCTAGGAGCTTCAGTTAACACTGCAGAGTTGGTGTAGTCGGGTTGAGATAATTAATTGGTTTTGGGGTATTTAGAGTTACAGGTGAAAGGGTGAACTTGCCTGTGTGATTAAGGTAGCAATGTGCTTTATGAGCTCGGGTGAATAGATGGAGATCAGTTCAGTTTGAGGGATATACAAGTGGGTACTAGGTTTGAGTATCTGTATAGTATCTTAGTTGTGTTAGAGAGGTTGGGTAATACCTGTTGTGGGAAGCTTGATCAGTTAGTATCAGTTAGTGCACAATAATCAGATTAGGGAAAGGATTACTCAAGTAGCAGAGCTTATGAGACACTAAGGTAATATAAGTATTAATTTACTAGTTAGGATATCAACTAGTATAAGCTAAGTATCCTTAGTATGATCAAATTAGTTAGTATTAGACTATGATTGACTAGATTGACCTAGAGTAACAAGGTTTTGACCTAGTCAATCTAGTTTGGACCTAGAAATCAAATATTTACCTAGTTTGACTTAATTATCATTCCATGACATTATTTGATATTGATATTTCATTTTTAGGTCTTTGTGACTCCAGTTTGGACCTTGATCCTCACATATTGCTCAGGATCGTAGACAAGTATATTCTCTGACAGTTTTTATTATTTTGATTATTACTATGATTCTAGTTGTAGTGTATACTTGATTCCGACACAGTGGATACACGAACTAGTTTCATAGATACCTGTCATGAGGAGTCGTGATTGGAATCAATCGTACTAGATGGGGATGGAGAAATATTAGTAAGATTATGTGATCATACCCCACTTTACATGCATCATAGCTCACCCCACATATCACGTAGGGTATAGCCTGACCATTTACATGACTCATACCCTGTTATATATGATTAGCCTGACTATTGCTCACATCATAGCTAACCAGATGGTTATCCTGACCTTACATGTAGCATAGCCAATCATATATAACAAGCCTGATCTAGTCCCAAGCCGATCACATAGCAAACTGATATATCACAACACTTAGCTAGAATTTTAATTCTTTTATTTCAGTATATTCATTTCTAGCATTAACATATATCTGTTCATTGTTAGTTAGTTCCATATGATGATTACATGTCTCTCCAGTATTTCTTATTTTTCAGTATTCTTTCATCATGTATTTTCTTGCACTGTTTTATAGTTCTTATCAATATAATTGAAATTGTTGTTAGTTTGTGCTTCGCTCTAATTCTGATTGGATAACATTTTTAGAGAATTTTGAGGATTTCTGTCCTACCTATTATGGTCCAGGATTAGATGGTGATTACATCCCGGAGATTCTAGAGGAGCCACTGACCTTAGAGGAGACACCACCCGTAGTTGTTTAGACAGCACTTAGCCTAGTTTATTTATGTATTGGATTGTTCTAACTTTGAGACTTGGGTTGTATTATGTTGAGACCTTATTTATGTTAAAATTGCTAGACTCTAGACTTTTGTTAATTTAACTTGTGTTCTAGACTTATGTCAGAACTTTTTTATATCTTTCATATCTTATCGTGCAATTTACCTTCTTATAATTATTATGATTGAGTACCTTATGAATTGATAATCATATACATATTTATTGTCCTCCTTATGAAGTTGAGATCATTAACAGGTTAGTTTTGCGAGTTGTGTTAGTATTTTTGAGACCTAGACATCGTTCTACCGCCGATGCTATAGTGTAGGCTGGACATACCCACGGCTCATGCCCAATTTTTGGGTGTGGGTCGTGACACATTTTAGTGGTGGCCCATACAGGTCAAGTCTAGAAGAGTAAGATTAGGTCGCAACTAGTACAGTATCGTAGTAGTGCTCAGACTTAGAGTACTATTATGAGCATGAGATAGGGTATAGATGAGAGTGCTCAATCACAACTAGAAAATTTCTAATTTTATTTTCCTATTCTGAATGATTGCTTCTTTTAAATTTTACTGTCCTTCTTGATGATATCGTATCATTTGCCTTAATTGATTTCTTCTTTCGATCTGTCTTCAGGATGCCACCGAAGACTAGGTCATTAAGATTGGGACCCGCAGCTTCCGAGAGGTCTGCCATCTATCGACCTGCCACCCAGACAGATGGAGTTGCTCCTCCTACTTCACCTGTTCATGTAGGAGTTTTCGCAGCCTTCGAGGGTCCTCCGCCCCCACCTGTCCAGAGGGTTATTCCGGCTGTTACGGAGGATATCTGTTTCTAGGAGGTGTGCCCGTTGATGGGGCACATATGTTCGTATTGATCCAGGGAATAGTTGATGCTCAGAGGACGTCAGCAGAGGCTCAGCGAGTTCAGGCTGAGGCATAGAGGGTGCAGACATAGGTGCACCAAGCGTAGATTGAGTTGATAAAATATGACTCACAAGGAACACGTGGACATTCATATACTCAATATACTCACTTGTATCTTAACCTAGCTAGAAACCTAATAAGAAATAGGTAAATGAACCTAGAAGCCATGAGACCTTTGGCTCTACCTTAAGCTCTGGTGCCGAAAGCCATGAGACTGAAATATGAAAGAGAAGAGAAGACTTATGTCTCATGGCTTCTGGTACTAGAGCAAAAATTAGAGCCAAATATTTCAAACTCTAGTAAATAGACGTCGGAGTGGAGGAGACGTGCGAGGGGAGCAGCCACGCCGGAGGGGTTTATCAAGTCATTTTAGGTCAATACCTTGCTATACTAGGTTTCTAAGTTATACTAGTTAATATAGACTGTACTAGATAATATATTATATTATGTATCATATACTTAATATAGATTATATATAATAAATATCTTACAATATCTTAGCCTAATATCCATTAGCTAGCTATATACTAACACATCACAATAATACTTTAACCAAATATCCATATCTCCCTAAAATCTTAATACTTGACTATCGATACTAAGATATCACTATCTAATTAGTTTTCACATATGCTACTAGCTATCAAGATACCTCAACACCAAGTACCCAAGTATCCTAGGTCAAAACTTGGTTATTTGACTCAAACTGGGTCAAAACTACCTCATTTGGGTTCCAAGTTGATAACTGGATTGGCCTATATAGCTAAACTAGTTAATACTAGGTTTATCAAGTCATTCTAGGTCAATACATTGCTAAACTAGTCAATACTAGGTTTATCAAGTCATTCTAGGTCAATACATTGCTAAACTATGTTTCTAAGTTATACTAGTTAATAAAGACTATACTAGCTAATATATTATATTATGTATCATATACTTAATATAGATTATATATAATAAATATCTTACAATATCTTAGCCTAATATCCATTACCTAGCTATATACTAACACATCACAATAATACTTTAACCAAATATTCATATCTCCCTAAAAATTCTAACAAACTACTATATAGCATAGTGATAATCAAATAGAGAATATATATATATATATATATATATATATATATATATATGGACACACATAAACGCAAATAGCTATGTACTACCCAAATTTCTAATTATGCAACCAAAATTTTGAATTATACAACCAAAATTTCATATTAACTAGGGTGTGTGTCCATGTGTGTTCGTATGTGTGCCTGTATGTGTCCGTATCCATGTGTGTATCCTGTGTATCATGGATTGTGTCCTATGTGTGTGTGCCCATATGTCCGTGTCCGTGTCCATGTGTCAGGGTTAGGGTTGTGACATGTGTATGTGTGTCCATGTGCCCTGTGTGTTTATTTGTCCTGGTTGTGTCCTCTGTGTGTGTGTATGTGTGTATGTGTGTGTGTGTGTGTGTGTGTATGTGTGTGTCCTGGTTGTGTCCGGATCTCTGTTAGGGTTTACCGAGCAGGGAGGAAGGGAGGAGGAGCGCCTGAGGGAGGGCTCGACGAAAGAGGACCACGTCGGAGGGGAGCAGCCGTGCCGGAGGGAAAGGAGTCGCGTCTGGGGGTTGTGGGGAGAAGAACGCCGAAGTCGAGGGGTCGCCGGGGCGGGAAGGTCGCCGGGGAGGATTGGGGTTGCCAGGACGGGTGGCTCGGAGGTGGTAGGAGGGAACAAGGGGAGAGGGGCAAAAAATAAAATTTTTGGGGAGAGTAATAAAAAGTCGAACCAACCAGCGGAACCCTATATGAATTAATTTAGCAACGCCTATACCTGACGTCGCTAAACGTCACAAATTTTTTAATATATTATGATATATAAGGTATGGAGTCGGTAAACGTCGTCGTTATTAAAAATATAGCAAAGTTTACCGACTAGTCGGCGACGTTAGATTTTATAATACAAAAGGTAGTTGCTAAACGTTGATGAAAGTTGCTGATAGCGACGTATTGCGACATCATTTAGATACTTCGCTAATTACAATAAAATTAGCGACGTCGTCTTCTAGAGTCACTAAATTCTTTGTTGATTTGACTTATTTTGGTTGTGGTTCAAGTCTCGAGATAAGTCGATACCAATGACTTAGTCAAAGACACGAACTCAGCCCAGGACGCACGTTCGTAGTAAGAATAAATGATAACTATCATGCATCCCGAGATACGCAGATAAAAGAGTGACTCAAGATTCACTCTCAGAATATACGAGAACATAAGAAATGAGAAAAATTCAGGACTTACCAACAACTTTATTGCCCTCGGTCAACACCTGTCAAAGATTATAAACTCTCCATGCACATATCTCGTGACTACTGCTCTGAATTGCTGCTGACCCAGAGCTCTGGGTGCTAGTCCCTTATGTTGTCGGCCTTTATGCCTAGTTCGGTAAAGGCCCTCTGGGTTCTGAGCATACTTCAACAATCTCTATTGCTGGAAGGTCTGAGTCTACTACGGTAAAGGCCCCGGTCCCTGATACTGCTAAACTGGTACATGAGCCATGTACTGTGGTCCTGCCGAGGTAGACGATAAAGTTGACTGAAATTATGGAGGATCAACTCTACGGGGGGACTCCACTCGGTGTCTTGAAGCTCCGCAGATTAAACACAACCCTTGTGTCTTACGGCACTCAGAGAAAATGTGTCCTGACTTGCCACAATGTGAACACCCAACAAAAGTTGACTACACCTGATGCTGATGATGCGTCTTTGATAATTATTGGAGGGAAAACTACGGTGCTGGCCTCCTCGAAGTACTAATCCCCAACGTCCTGACTGCTGGTACTGGTGCCGAAGACTGGGTGGAAGAGTCCCTCAAATTAGGATGAGACCTATTTTGGCTCCCGGTCCTCTCAAAAATCCACTGGGATGTATACTCATGCCTCCGTGCTGCCCTCATCACGACGTCAAATGTCTGAAACTCGTGTTGCTCTACCGCCAGAATAATCTCCAAGTGAAGGCCCTTCTGAAATCTTCTACCATGATCCAACTCGGTCGCTACCAAGGTCAGAGCAAACCGGCTGAGTCAGCTAAACTCTGCCGCATAGCCGTTAACTTACCTTCCTGCTGCTTGAGGTTGTTAAACCTCTGCTGAAGATCATATTACGATATCGTATCAAAGTATCATGTCTGGAACCTCTCGCAGAAGTCTTTCCATAGCACTGGCAACACCATGGTACCATCCTGTGCTCCCCACCAATATCTAGTTAAGTCCAGCAACTGCAACTTGACCACTGCTACTCTCTTCTGAGCTGGAATCCCTGCTGCCTCAATGAAAGCCTTAGTGTCCTAGAGACAAGCATCAGACATAATCGCATCCTCTATACCATAGAAGTACGGGGGATGGAGATACCTGAAGTCCTAAGTAGAATTAGGTGTCTGAGGGCCACCTTGCTCAAGGCCTGTCTGAACTGAATGGGTGAGAATGTCACTCTGGTGCTGCTGCATTGCCATGATGTCTCTCATAAATTCCATAAGTATGCCAATAACTCCCTTTGGCTGCTCTGGCTGAAACGATACTGTTGGCTGATCGGGCTGATCGGGCTGAATGTGCTTCTCTGCTCCATGAGCAATCCTAGACTCCTCTCCTGAAGGCTGGGGTTGATCCCCAGGAATCTGTTGGCCTCCTGGTTGCTAATCTGCCATCGACTGAGCTCGAACAATCTGATTAGAAGGATCTGGATCAGTGTCCCTGAAAGTTAAAGGATACAAGAATCAATTCGAAGGGACAAGATAGATCAAAGATAAAGTCAGGTGACAGGGCAAGGATCAGAGATATAGATTAATACGAAAGATATCAAGGACAAACAAATTAGTATTGAGACATCTAAGTAGATAAACCCTACAAGTCTAAAAACTAGACCTACATGAGCCACCACTAAAATTCTGTTAGGCCCCGAACCCAGAATATTGGAGAGCGGGGGCATGACAAAGCCACCTACGTATACCAGAGTACTCCAGTACCCCGAGATATGGTCACGGCTGTGAAAGACATAGGGGGTTAACATACAAACCATCAGTCAATCCTTGTCATACCCCAGAACCAGATTACTGGAGAGCGGGGCTGACAAGGCCAGCTACGTATACTTAGAGCACTCTGGTACTGTGCATATATAGTGAAGCTGTAAGACATGAGGGGTCACTACTATAAACCATCAGTCAAGCCTAAGGCCAACGAGCCCTAGTGTCTCAATCATAAGAACAACAGGAATAATAAAAAGATATAAGATCAGCTAAAATATAATAGTAAAGCGTCACAAACTATAATATACATATGATCATGATGCTAGTGAACACGGAATGAATAAACTAGCTAGAATCTAAGTCAAACATGATCAACCCTAAGATATATCAATCATGCTATTACCCGTAGGGTAACTGATCAAACCAAAATATGAGCTAAACACGTGCTCGGTGGCTAAATGCCAACAAAAGTAGAATGTACATCAGAAGGGGAAAGTAAGAAAACTTAAGCGGTTTGGTACTCCTGGTGGCCACCATCCTCAGGAAAGTACGAAAGATCCTCCGGTGATGCTACTGGATCTGGCCATGCAAAACCAATGGGGTCAGACCTCCAAATAGCAAGTACCACAAAGGAAACCAATCTACGAACTTAAACCAACAACACAAGCAATACAAATACTGAAAGTAAAGATTGGCTGTAAAAGATCTCAGTATAGTAAAAAAAATACTGTAAACCTGCAATGAGACATATCCTGAACTGATAAGCAATAGAGTAACAAGTATAGAAAATAAAGGTATGGTCATGTAAAGCCTAAACTGTCCATCATCCATAAATTATGGCAAATTATATAAGTACGGCTTGATAATTAAACTAACTAGGGTTATCATAATCCTAATTACTAACAATTATAATGAAACACAATGCTATAGTTCCTTCTGATCGTATGCCCCTGCAGTCTGTCTGGGATATCCATATACACAAACCAACACTAGATACACCTCAAGATACTCCACAATATAAACAACTGGATACTCCTAAAGATAACTGTATGAATAACCGGGACTACATGCAATCTAGAAAAATCTCTAGCCATGTACTAAGTGAATCTCTAGTTATTAACCCCTAGCAGTTTCTTGTATGAATCCGGGTGTGGCATTCCGCAGAATCCATCCTAGACATGATGCAATAAAATAAGTTCTAATAGTAATATACACAAGTTTAATATACATTGCACAAACAGACTCATGTAAGCCACGATAACAACCAAGCCACGTATAACCAAGTGAAGCCAGGTAAAGCCAAGTGAAGCCATGTCAATCCAGGTGAAGCCAGGTAAAGCTATGTAAAACTAGGTAAGACCATGTACAACCATGTCCAATAAGATAAAACTAAGTAAAACCGAGTCAAGCCATGTCCGATAAAGCCATGTAAAGTCATGCCAAGTCAAGTCTAGTCAATCATGTCATCACGTGTAGCCGGGCAAAGCCGGGTAAAATCGAGTAAAGCCAAGTCAAGTCAAGTCAAGTCAAGTCATCTGAAGCCATGTAAATTCATGTCCAAATCCGGTCAAGTTATCGTATGTCCAAGCAAAAGTCAGAAGTATCAACATAAAATCACGAAAAACTAATAATTCCTAAAGAAAGAGCACGATCGGTATACCGTAGGTACAGTCCAGTACACCGTCGGTACACCGGTCCAGAGATAGAAAAAATACAAAAAGTTCTGGATAAACAAATTGGTATATCGTCAGTATACTATAGTATATCGTTGGTATGCCGTTCCAAATAGACAAGAAAGTTACTGGAAAACAAGGTTCCACAAATCAATATACCGTCGGCACAGCCCAGTACGCCGTCGGTATGCCGGCCAAGACAAATATCCTGAAGTCGATCAACAAATATCGCCAGGATCGGTATATCATAGGTACACTGTAGTACACCATCGTTATGCCGACAGGGTTCACAAAAAAATATCTAGAAATTAAGTCGGTCAAGATCGATAAACCGTCGGTACACTATAGTATACCGTCGGTATGCTGGTTTCCAAGAATAAACATGGTTAAATCAAGTCTAATTTTTGGGCCCAAATCAAACTCCAAAAATTACCAGAACCAAGTCTAATAAGAAGTCAAGTCTAGGGTAAGTCTTATACAACAATATGGACTAAATTTTACGACCACAACTCCGGTACCGTTTTTGTTACCGAGTTACCAAAAAGGGACGAAACAAGATTCTACCAAAAATTAAAATTGAGACGGTCACTAGGCTAAAAATTACAATTTAAACAACTATAGTAAAGCAAGTCTAAGCTAAAAAGCAATAACCAAAGCTCCAGGAAAGTAAAATGACAGAAAGTAAAAGAAGTTCACGAAATCGGCAATGTGTACTTGCCTAAAGCGAGCTCCCATCCTAAACCTTCTAGTCCACCACCACAAAGGGGTTCGAAAACCACACTTCAGGTCTCAATACTACGCTTTCAAGAAAAGAGAGAAATGAAGAAGAGAGGAGAGATAAAGAGAAAGAAAGAAATAAAATATCTCAAGTACTATTTATAGAAAAATATCTCGAAAGTGAAACAAATATCTGTCGGGCAGTATACTATCGGTATACTGTAGTATACCGTCAGTATATCGGTCGGGTAGTAAAGTTTCAATTTTGAGAATTTTTGAGCTTCTTCGAGATCTAATAAAATATAATAACTAGCACAAAAATATGTATCCGCATAAAATATGAATATTGTGAGACGAGTCTCACAACTCTCCCCTCCTTAGAAAAATTATGTCCTCGGAATTTCCATAAGGATCCAAAATCAACTAATCAAGAAAATCCTAGAAAGCAAGAATGAAACCAAAAATAAGAAGAAAACTCATGTGAGCATGAAATTTCCTGGGCAACAATAAAAAATCCGAAAAGAAAACAATATCATGCATAACTGATAAACTAACAATCAATCACAGGCACAAGCTAAGATAGGATACGAGTATATGAATAATTATACCTCCCAAGTCGAAGAAAAATAGATAACAAGTACGCATATCATCCTCGCGCTCCCACATTGAATCACCTAGTATGTGATGGCCCCAAGCAACACGAACTAATCTGATAGTCCGGTTCTTAAGAACCTTCTTCCTCTGGTCCAAAATAGACACGAGCCTCTCCTCATATGATAGGTCGGTACCAACGACCAACTCAGAATAATCTCGGATATGGCTCGGGTCTAGAATATACCGGCGTAACTGAGTCACGTGAAAGACATCATGTACCTCATAAAGCGATGGTGAAAGAGCTAGACGATAAGATACATCTCCAACTCGCTTGAGAATATCGAACGGGGCTATATATATGGGACTAAGCTTTCCCCGTACTCAAAATCTGATAACTCCATGGGTAGGCAAAATTCTCAGAAATACATGGTTGCCAACAGAGAACTCAAGATAACGATAGTGCTGATCTACCCAATGACGTTGGCGATCCTGAGCCACTCTGAGATGCTCTCTGATCTGCCTGATCACTCCAACTGACTGAGCAATCATCTCTGGACCAAGCATCTGTCTCTAGCCAATATCATCCCAAGCTAACGGTGATCTGCATCTTCTATCATACAAAGCCTCAAAGGGTGCCATCTGAATGCTCGCCTGGAAGCTGTTGCTATAGGAGAACTCTACTAGGTGTAAGTGGTCCTCCCAAGATCCACCAAAGTCAAGTATACCATCTTGAAGCATATCCTCCAAAGTCTGAATAGTATGCTCCGACTGCCCGTCTATCTGCGGATGGTAGGTTGAACTAAACTTAAATCTAGTACCCAGACTCTGCTATAGGCTATGCCAGAAATGAGATGTGAACTACGAATCTCTATAAAAAACTATACTAACTGGTACGCCATACAATTTGACTATTTGTCTCATATACATCTCAGCTAGCTGCTTTGTAGGCTGGCCCACTCTGAAAGGAAGAAAGTGAGTAACCTTCATGAGTCGATCCACTATAACCCATATAGCATCTCTGCTAGAAGGGGATCTAGGAATACCGGTCACAAAGTCCATAGTAATATGGTTCCACTTCTACTTCGAAATCAGTAAAGGCTGAAGTAGTCTGGTCGATCTTTGATGGTTAGCCTTGACCTGCTGACAAAATAAATACCGAGAAATGAACCGAGCTATCTCCCTCTTTATACCATTCCACCAGAAGTGTTGATGAATATCCTGATACATCTTCGTCCCTCCTGGATGCATTGAGTACTGAGAACTGTGGGCCTTTGAATAATCTCATGATGGATATATCCTCTCGGCACATAAAGTCAACTCCTAAACCTTAGAGTCTCATCCTCGTGAATGCTTAACTCTAGTTTGTGTCCTGACTCACACTCTGCTTTGAGCTGCTGAAGTCCGACATCACCAGTCTTTTCTGCTCTGATCCTCTCAATTATAGAAGACTGAACCTGTAGACTCGCCATCAAACCGATATCACCAGGTAATACTACCTCGATACCAAAATATGGCGCTGCTCTGTCAAAAAGTAAGCTCTTCCTCTCCCACTCAAGGCGTTTGCTATGATATTGGCTTTTCCTTGGATGATACTGAAGGTTAAGATCGTAGTCTGATAATAACTCAAGCCACCTCCTCTGACGCATGTTTAGTTCCTTATGTGTGAATACATACCTCAGGCTCTTGTGGTCTGTGAAAATCTCCACTCGATCACCATATAGGTATTGCCTCCAAAGCTTAAATGTAAACACTACTGATGCCAACTCAAGATCATGCGTCGGATAACTCTTCTTATGGTCTTGAAGCTACCGAGATGCATAAGTTATCACTCTGCCATGCTATATAAGGATACACCCTAGTCCCACTCCTAAAGCATCACAATACACTGAAAACCCACCTGGTCCCACAGGAAATGTCAAAATAGGAGCCAAAATAAAACTTTGTTTGAGCCTCTCAAAAGAAGTTTGACAAGCATTTGACCACTCAAAGCGCATATCCTTATACGTCAGATATATCAAGGGTACGAAGATCCTAGCAAAGTCTGCCATAAATCGCCTATAGTAGTCTGCTAGACCCAAGAAACTGCGTACATCTGAAGTTATACGGGGTACTGGCCAACTCTCAATAGCCTCAACCGTCTTGGGATCCACCTCGACTCCTCAACCAGAAATAATATGTCCCAAGAATGAGATACGATCAAGCCAAAACTCACATTTATTGAACTTCACGTACAACTGATGCTCTCAAAGAATCTAAAGAACTACAGGAAGATGCTACCCATGCTCTTCCTCACTCGGACTATGGACTAAGATATCATCAATATATACTATCACAAACTGGTTTAGGTAAGGCATGAAGATGTTATTCATGAGAGACATGAATATAGCTGGTCAATTTGTCGCTCCAAATGGCATAACTAGGAACTCCCAATGACCATATCTAGATCTGAACGCCATCTTGGATATATCATGCTCTCTGACTCTGATATGATGATACCCAGACCGTAAATCGATCTTAGAAAATATAGTTGCCCTACTGAGTTAATCAAAAAAGTCATCTATCCGGGGCAAGGAATACTTGTTCTTAATGGTTGTCACATTTAGTGTTTTATAATCAATAACTAAACGCGATGAACCATCCTTCTTTTTAACAAGAAGTAATAGGGCTCCCCAAGGTGATGTACTAGGTCTAATGAATCCCTTGGCTCTCAATTCCTCAATCATCCGGTAGAAGACCTCCAACTCAGATGGTAACATCCTATAAACTCTCTCTGATACTGGCTCTGCTCCCAGGATCAAATCAATGTAGAAGTCTACATTTCTAACTGGTGGTACACCTGGTAGCTAGTCGGGAAATACGTTAGAAAACTCACAAACTATCGTGTAACTATGCCTCCTCAATCTCTGTTATCATTAATATAACCATCGGTGACTCTACTATGCCTCTCAAGAATGAGAACTCCTCCCTACCAGGTACACGAAAGATAACCTTGCCACTATGGCAATCTATTGTCACGTGTGTCGCACTCAACCAATCTATCCCAATGACGATATCATAATTGCCCATAGAAAACTCTATCAGCCTCCCGAGAAACTCTCTCCCGCATACTATAACTCTATACGTGGGATATACTCTATCTATTCCCACGAGACCATTACCAGTAAGTATATTCAACCTTACAGGTAAGGACTCAGACTCTAATCCAACTCGTATTGCAAAGCGTGCAGATATAAATGAATGCGATACACCAGAATCAAATAAATCTGAAGCTGAATAAAAGTGGACGAGAATGCTACCTGCTACCACCTCTTCTGCTACCAAATCCTCCTCTATCGATAGCAAGAAGGCTCGACCCTGCCCTCTGGGTGCTGGTCCCCTCTGCTACTGACCTCTAGGTCTCGTCTGTGCCTGGGCCTACACTTACTGTTGCAACCTCTACTGGAATGTCTGAACCTGTGGAGGCAAAGGCCTCTTAACCCGCTGCTGCTACACTGGTTCTGGTGCCCTGTACTGCGACAGTACTGGCCGAACTGCTGACTAGGCCGTTGATGATCCAGTCTGGTTCCTCCTAGGACATGCTTCTACCATGTGGTCTGATGCCCCACATACCAAGCATAATCTATGTGCCCTACAACACTCTGATACTATATGCCCAGGTTTCCCACAATGCAAATAACTACGAGAAGAAGAAGATGATTGTCTCTGCTGAGGGAATGTCTAGGAAGACTGCTGAGATGATGATGTCCTCCTTGAGGATCCAAACGTCAGGGCTCTAATTGCTGGAGCTGGCACTGATGACTAGGATGCTGATCCTCTTAAAATGTTGGGCCTCTTCTGGCTCCCAACTCGATCGGTAATCCTCTACGATGTGTACTTATACCTCCAGCCTGCCCTCATCATAGCATCAAAGGTCTGAAACTTATGCTGCTCCACCGCCAAGATAATCTCTAAATAGAGTCCATGTTGGAACCTCCTCGCCCTCTCCAACTCGGTCGCTACTAAAGTGGGAACAAACCACTAAATCTTGCAAACTCTGTCACGTAACCGTTGATAGTCCTACTCTTCTTCTTGAGGTTGTTAAACCTCTGTTGAATCTCGTAACGGGCCATCGCATCAAAATACCTCTCCTAAAACCTCTCAATAAAACCATCCATGGTATCGGTGCTGTAAGAGAAACCTCATGTGCTGCGCACCAGTCATGAGCCAAGTACAACAACTATAGCCTTACTACTGCTACACGCTCTCTAGCCGGAGACCATGCTGCCTCCAAGATGGCCTCAGTCATGCAGCCAATCATCGGACGAAATTGTATCCTCTATGCCATAAAAGTACGGAGGACTGAGACGCCTGAAGCTGGTCGTAGAATTATGGATCAGAGAACCACCTCTCTTCAATGTTGACTGGACCGACTAAGTGAGTACATCACTTTGGTGTTGCTGGGTCGTCATAAAACCTCGTAGGACATCCATCAGTGCTCGGGAAATACCCTCTGGCTGCTCGAGCTAAACTGGGTACACAGGTGCTGGCTGCTGGTCCGATAGTGCCGGCCAATCCGCCTCAGGATCTAGTCTAGACTTTGTCCCTGAATGCTGTGACCTACACCCAGGAATACACTGGGATTGAGACATATAGCAACAACAATAACCCCCACATATCCGTAAAAACTAAATTAAATCTGCTCAGACAGACATAATTTGCTCAGATAGACCTATATGGGCTACCACTAAAATTATGTCACGCCCCAGAACCAGATTACTGGAGAGCGGGGCTGACAAGGCCAAGTACATATACTTAGAGCACTATGTTACTCTGTATATAAGGTGAATCTGTAAGACATGAGGGGCCACTACTACAAACCATCAGTCAAGCCTAGGTCCAACGAACCCTAGTGTCTCAATCACAAGAACAAAAGAAATAATAACAAGATATAAGATCGGCTAAAATATAATAGTAAAGCGTCCTAAAATATAATATACAGATGATGATGATGCTAGTGAACACAGAACGAATAAACTAGACAGAATCTAAGTCAAATATGATCAACCCTAGGATATGTCAATCATGATATTGCCCGTAGGCTAACTGATCAACCCAAAACATGAGCTAAATATGTGCTCGGTGGCTAAACGCCAATAAAAGTAGAATGTACATCAGAGTGGGGAAGTAAGGAAACCCACTCAAGCGGTCTGGTGCTCCTGGTGGCCACCATCCTTAGGAAAGTACAGAAGATCCTCCGGTGCTGCTACTGGATATAGCCATATAAAACTAGTGGGATCAGACCCCCAAATAACAAGTACCAAAAAGAAAGTCAATCTAGGAACTTAAACCAACAACACAAGCAATATAAATACTGAAAGTAAAGATTGAATGTAAAAGATCTCATGATAGTAAAAGAAATACTGTAAACCTGCAATAAGACATATCCTGAACTGATAAGAATAGAGTAATAAGTATAAAAAATAAAAGTGTGATCATGTAAAGACTAGATTGTCTATCATCCATAAATCACAATCCTAATTACTAACAATTATAATGCAACACGATGCCAGAGTTCCTTCTGATCGCATGTCCCTGCAGTCCGTCCGGGATATCCATACGCATAAACCAACACCAGATACTCTTCAAGATACTCCACAATATAAACCACTGGATACTCCTCAAGATAACTATATGAATAACCGAGACTGCATGCAATCTAGAAAAATCCCTAGCCATGTACTAAGTGAATCTTTAGTTATTAACCCCTAGCAGTTTCTTATACGAATCCGGGTGTGGTATTTCGCAGAATCCATCATATACATGATGCAACAAAACAAGTTCTAATATTAATATATACAAGTTTAATATGCATTGAACAAATGGACTCATGTAAGCCACAATAACAAACAAGCCACGCATAATCAAGTGAAGCCAGGTAAAGCCAAGTGAAGCCTTGTCAATCCAGGTGAAGCCAGATAAAGCCATTTAAAACTAGGTAAAGCCATGTACAACCATGTAATGCCATGTCCAACTAGATAAAACCAAGTAAAACCAAGTCAAGTCATGTCCGATGAAGCCATGTAAAGTCATGCCAAGTCAAGTCCAGTCAATCATGTCATCACGTGTAGCCGAGAAAAATCGGGTAAAATCGAGTAAAGCCAAGTCAAGTCATGTCATCTGAAGCCATGTAAGTTCATGTCCAAATCTGGTCAAGTCATCGCGTGTATAAGCAAAAGCCAAAAGTATCAACATAAAATTACGAAAAACAAAAAAATTCTAAATAAATAGCACGATCGGTATACCGTCAGTACAGTCCAGTACTTCGTCGGTACACCGGTCCAGAGATAGGAAAAATACAGCAAGTTCTGGATTCCAACAAATTGGTATAGCATCGATATATTGTAGTATACCGTCGGAATACCGTTCCAAGTAGTCAAGAAAGTTACTGGAAAATAAGGTTCCACAAATCGATATACCGACGGTACAGCCCAGTACGCCGTCGGTATGCCGGCTAAAACAAATATCCTGAAGTCGGTCAACAAATGTCGGCAGGATCGGTATACCGTCGGTACACTATAGTACACTGTCGGTATGCCGATAAGGTTCACAAAAAAATATCTAGAAATCAAGTCGGTCGAAATCGGTATATCGTCGGTACACTGTAGTATACCGTCGGTATGCCGGTTTCCAAGAATAAACATGGTTAAGTCAAGTCTAATTTCCGGGACCCAAATCAAACCCCAAAAATTACCAGAACCAAGTCTAACAAGAAGTCAAGTCTAGGATAAGTCTCATATCATAATATGGACTAAATCTCACGGCCACAACTCGGGTACCGTTTCAGTTACCGAGTTACCAAAAAGGGACAGAACAAGATTCTACCAGAAATCAAAATCGAGACGGTCATTAGGCTAGAAATTACGATATAAACAACTATAGTAAAGAAAATCTATGCTAAAAAGCAATAACCAAAGCTCCAGGAAAGTAAAATGACAGAAAATAAAGGAAGTTCACAAAATCGGCAAGGTGTACTTGCCTAAAGCGAGCTCCCAACCTAAACCTTCTAGTCCACCACCATGAAGGGGTTCAGAAATCACACTCTAGGTCTCAAGACCACGCTTCCAAGCTCTAGAGAGAAATAAAGAAGAGAGGGAAAAGAAAGAGAAATAAATAAATAAAATATCTCAAGTACTATTTATAGAGAAATATCTCAAAAATATCTCAAAAAATATCTCAAAAATATCTCGAAAGTGAAACAAATATCTGTCGGACAGTATACCGTCGGTATACTATAGTATACCATCAGTATACCGGTCAGGTAGTAAAGTTTTAATTTTAAAAATTTTTGAGCTTTCTCGAGATCCAATAAAATGCAATAACTAGCACAAAAATATGTATCCGCATAAAATATGAATAATGTGAGACGAGTCTCACAATCCTAGGTTAAGTGATTATAAGTGTGTCAATCACAGACAAACAAGTAATATACAAGAAATATGATCATCGGAAGCAAGATAGTAAAGTGTCCCAAACCATATATACATAGATGATCATGAAGCTAGTAATACAAAATAAAGAACTAGCAGAGTATAAGTCATACATGATCAATACTAGCAGAGTATAAGTCATACATGATCAGCACTAGCATAGTATAAGCCATACATGATCATCACTAGTAGAGTATAAGTCATACATGCTCAGCACTAGCTAGTAATACAAAATAAAGAACTAGCAGAGTATAAGTCATACATGATCAACACTAGCTGCAGTCTAGATAAGACAAAATTATGCTATGCTCGTAGGCAGAATGTCAAGTCCAAAATACGAGCTAATACGTGCTCAGTGGCTAAATATCGAAAAAGAATATACAAGTACTAGATTTAGTGGGTAGATAAATAGAAACCCACTCAGGTGGTATAGCGCTCCGGGTGTTCACCATCCAACGGAAGATATAGAAAGTCATCTAGTTCCGCTAAGAGATCTAGCCATACAAAACCAGTAGGATCAGATCCCAAATAGCAAGTACCATAAAGCAAGGCCAAAAACTATAAACTAAAATCAATACTATTTTAACTCAGAAGTAAATAAATGCACATCGAGCCTCGTACGCTACTACTTCGCTTATCTCGAGAAGGAAAGACACTAAACTAAGTAACAGATGATATATAGTAAGTTACTGGTGACAAAAAATAAACATGGAGCAAGAAAAAAATAAACGCGTATAAGTGAACATGTAACATGCCTAAACAAAACCGAGAACATATACGAGATCAGGAACAAAGGACTAGGAACAAGCAATATCATCTAGGCCAGTGGACATATACTGTACAAGGGGCGAGCATAGTATGTACGTAAAATATCTAGAACATGGAATAAGTAGCTAGCAGGTAAAGGATTAATGGAACTGAATGCAATAACTATGAAAATAACGGAACTCGTGAAAAGCAATAGGCCTGGTTTTCTAACTTTACACCAAACAAGGACAAAAGGAAGGAACCACCCACACTACCGTTCATGTGTCCCAATCTACGTCTACAACAATATAATGATAAGAACAATAACAGTAGAGAAGAAAACCATTGGACTAGCAATAGTAACAATCAACAAGCACGGCTAAGCAATGTCTACGGCTTGATATCATTAGCTAACTAGGGTTATCACATATCCTAGTTATTAGAACATGCAATTTGAGGTTCTCCTATTGGTCGCAGGTGCTGCAGTCTATCCGGGTTATATTTCGTACGCTAGGGTAACAATAAGTAACAATAATAACAATAGTAACAATATGATACACTCGACGGTGAGACAAAAATTGGCCCTACTCGACGGCATGCTCCAAATATATACCTAAATTACGGCGTTGGAACACTAGGACTGCCTGCAACCAGGTAACCTCCCCTCCCAATGATCTATATCAATAATCTAGTCATTAATCCTTAGCAGTTTCAGTTCAAGATTCCAGGTGTGGCATTCCGCAGAATCCATCCTAGATATGTTTGCAATACAAGACAATGAATTGACAGTTACAATCGCGAGCAAAAGACAAGCCACAACAGTTACTATAGTGACAATAAAGATAATAGTCACCATGGGGGACAATCTCAATATCTAGAGTGACAATCAATACATGTAGTGACAATATGTATCTAGGATGACAATCAATATCTAGAGTGACAATATGCAATAGGTGACAATCTGTGAGTGACAATGAGTGACAATACGGGACAATAAGGTCATGGTCAAGGGTAAAAATAAGTGGCAATAGGGGTCATATAGTAACAATGGGCATCTTGTACTGGGCGGGTGTATAAAGGGTAGGTGTCCTAAACTATATAAAATATCGGGTCTGTACAGTGAGGCATAAGTAAGCATATAAGACAGTATAGAGATATGATGATATGTGCTCATGTTAATATATATGGTGTACAACAATTTTCTAGTTACACAAGTCATATAATCATGTTAAGAAATTATTAAAGTTAAGAAAGATCTCATAATCGAACAAAAACGGTCTTCAGCAAAAACAACCTAAATCGGATTACCGACGAATCACTTCAGATTACCGACAGATTATCTGATATAAAACATCAGCTTTGTCGTCCAAAATTTGTATCTTTCATCGGTGATCCACGGATTACCTTCGGATAATTCGAAACTGCACAGCAGCCCGGACTTAAAATTTACTAAAACTTATTTCGGCCATAAAAACTTTATTTTAACTCAGAATTTAGACTTTCAAAAGTCAAAATTGAATAAAATTAAATTTTCCACAACATGGGAACATTATATTTCATAAATGTTAAGATTTGATAGATCAATTCCTTAAAATACTCTAAAAATATCTTTTTAAAAAACTGAAACGTGTTCCAATTTCCACCAAACTCCAAACCAAAAATATACAAGGCTAGGGGAGGGTCTCACATAGCATATACAATAAGTCTCATGAAAATCACTCCGGTAATCATTTTTGACATCGAGTATCCTATCGGGTACACACCAGGGTTTCTACAGGAAGTCAAAAACAAACTTAAACTAATTTCTAAATGATGCATTGGTTTGGAAATCACAAAAAAAATATTTTAACAAAGCAAGCACCATGAAATTCTAAGCATATAAAATCACAAAAAAGCAAAAATGCAATAAAATAAAGTATTCCTAGATTTTGGCAAGAATTACTTGCCTAAGGTTGAGCTCCCAACCTAAATCTTCAACTCCACCACCAAGAGGGGTTCAGAAACCATACTCCTAGGTCTCAAGACCAAGCTCCAAGATTCCGCGGGAAATATGGAGAGAAAATGAAGAAGGAAGAGTGAAAGAAAATAGAGAGGAGAGATAAAATCAAGTTGTATATATAGAGGGGGGGAATTAATCTTGATCGTTGGATCTGCCACGTCAGCGATCCACGTCTCAATTTAAATCGATCACAGCCGTTCAAAACAAAACCAAGAAACCATTAGGTAATAGGGTGAGTCAACACCATTCACGAATATATCTAAATACTATTCACCAAAATATCTCATAAAAATATCTTAAAAGCAAAGTAATATCTGACAATCGAATTTTCCGTCGGTGTGTCGCGGCATGCCGACTGTAGTCCGGTTAGGAAGAAAAATTCAAAATGCCAAGTTTTAAAATCCTACAAAAATTCAGAAAATAAAATATGTTGTATAAAATATATATCCATATACCAATATAGATACTATGAGACAGAGTCTCACAGTAGGTTAGGATTAATTTTTTATTGAGTACAGCTAAGGTTAGGTTTAGAGTTAAGTTTAGATATCATAGGTTAGGTTTAGAGTTAAGGTTTTTAGATTTAATATGTAACGATATTACTGTTAAGGTTAGATTTTATGGTAGGTAAACAAATATAGTTAAATAATAAAAAGAATCTAATTAAATAAAGTTGACAAAATTTTATAAACACAACTTACGTATGCTTTGGTTGCCCGCTCATCTACGAGCTTTCCATCCTTCTTCTTTTGTGTGTTCACTGGAAGATTACGGGGACGTCGAAGGTCTTCAGGTCTCCCCCGGCTTTGACGGCCTCCTCGTACTGTAAAAATTAAGTAATTAATTAATAAGAAAAAATGAGAATTACCAAAAATTGGTCTAGCAAAAAATTATAATACTGACCATCCATCGAAAATGCTCTAGATCCACCCGTGTGGACACCACCCTTAGCACAGGCCGCTCTTGCCTTCTCGCACTTGGCCTTATAGGCCGGGACCTCCATCTTCTCCTTCATCTTCTCCCATAACTCCGTCTTGATCTACTCCTTGCGAAGATCCCCTGAATGTGACACCAGCACCTTCTGATCATTGATCATATCCCTGAACTTTTGCTGGCGACGGTCTTGTAACACTTTCGAATCGCAACATCTCTATGATCCGGCCATCAGTACAACTTCTGCAATTTACAAAAATATTTTTAGCATTGTAATCAAAAAAATTATATATTATTCTAAAAAAATATCTTATACATACCGACAACATATCCAGCCAAACGAATCATCGATCCCTCGGGACGTCACTGAAGTTGATATAAGGGCCATAAAAATTCTCCCGCATGATGTCCCCCAGATCAATGCCAGCCTTGATCGGAAAGAACCTGAAATAAGTAAACAATGTACAATTAGAATAAAAATAAATAAATAAATAAATAAATGTGTAAATTGACAAATAAGTACTTACGTTGATCCATCGGCCCACAGCTCGGGAGGATTGATATTGGCTGGGCCGCTCTGGTAGAGTAGGGGGATCTGCAAATCCTAAATGACGGACATATACTCCGTGGTCCACTAGGAGACCTGGATATAAATTTGTTCTAGTAGGAGAAACCAGTGGAGTAGGCGGTGTGCTAGTAGTCGTAGGAGTAGCAGCATGGGTAGAAGCTGAGGGAAGCCCGGGAGATGGAGTAACTCCCTCTAAAGATGAACAAGTATATGTGGGATAAACCATCCTCGGCATCTATGAACTCGTCATCTGATAGTCGTGTGTACCCTACATCCACAGTAGCTGGACTAGTGGATGGAGGATACTGGAAAGAAGATCGTCTATGAACCTGTCGTCGTGCTCGTCCTTGTCCTGCCATAGGTAAATCTGACAGTAAATAATATATGGTATTATGAAACAAATAAAAATAGTGACATCAAGACATCATAAAATAATGGCTGGTGTGGTAAAATAAATAAATACTAGTGTGATGATGAAATAAATAATAACCGTGTCATTAAATAAATAAATAAATAAATAAATAATCTAAGCTTATGTATATATGTGTACGTATTAATCTTCTTCATCTTCTGAATCATTTTTTGAATCGTCTTCATCTTCATATTCTACTTTTTTCATTTTTATTTTTACTATCACCTTCATTTTTAAATCTTGTCCATCGCTCGATACCTCCATATCAGAGTCCTCCTCTATATGAGGTAAATCTTCTGTCAATCTCTTTATTAACTCTATCATCCTCTACGGTAACATCAACCTCCATACCATCAATACCGGCCAAACTCATATATGTAAGTTGAGGCATGACCATCTCATCCTCCTAGTATGCTAGATCCCCAACATTATATTTGTTTCTAGCTTTAATTTTTCATACAGCCCACCAATCCTTATTATTGCGACGTCGACTAGAATAGCTCATCTAATACACTTGAACCGTTTGACTAGCCAACACAAATAGTTCAAAACCTACATATTTGTTTCTATTTTTATATCAACAAACCTAAATTGGTTATCAATTTTTTATCCTTACTTGGGTGTTGTGTCGAACAAATCATACTTAAACAACATAATTTTTATCTCATAAGAGTATTCCAACTCCATGATATCTCTTAGTACACCGTAATAGTCAAATTCTGGATCAACATCGCAGCCTGAACCCCTAACACATACTCTAGAATTCTTTGTATAATTAGCCTCCTCATCGATAAATGATTGATTAATAGGCTTATCAGTGGTTCTAAATTTGAAGCCATTAATGGTGTATCCCTCCCAACACTTTGCCCTCTTGCTTGGTCCGATAGCTAATGCTCGAAGTCATTCATTCTGCAACTTTGTACCAAGATAAAAAATCTGAAACATCACGTATTATATAGATATTAGACAAAGATTGGTCGGAATACTAAATTTAGAATAATTAATATTTAGGATACGTATATAATTATGGAACCACGGTGGAAATTTTCTATCAACCTATCTAGCAAGATTATCATCATTAATATTAGGTCTTTCAATTTTTACCTTAGCTCTAAAAGTATTGTGATAATAAGGAGAATAGTTAGAGCACTTTTTTTCCAAGTATATATAGAATTAAAATATGTAGCAAAGATGTGTCACTTATTTCTCAATATCTTGCATCTTCTCAAACTACTATTTAACAATATATACTGATGAACTACTTTAAACTCATCGTCTTCCAACCACTGTACTTTAGTAGCACTTGTAGGCTTGCCTCCCACATTGAAGATAGTGCGGATTACACTATTCGGTGCATCAACCCCACCATTATCATGCCTTGGTGCTCTATTACGATTTGTTCTGACATGAGTATCAAAGTAGATAGAGCAGAAGTTTGAAACCTCCTCAATGATATATGCTTCGCATATCAAAGCTTCTACATTGGCCTTATTGTCCACTTTCTTCTTTAGGTGATGTAGATACCTATAGATAATATATTGAATATTAAAATTATTTGAGTGGAGAAATTAATAGTACAAATTAATCAATTTATACCTCTCAAATGGATACATCCATCGATAATGGACGAGAGCACTGACACGTGCTTCATATGCAAGATGAATCGACAAATGCTCCATACTCAAAAAAATTGGGGGAGAGCACCCTTTCTAACTTGCACAATATCAATACAATCTTCTCCTCAAGTTTTATTAAATGTTGCACCGTCAACTTTCTTGAACACAAATCTCTAAAGAATATAGATAATTCGGCCAGCGGAGTCCATACTTGATAAGGAAATATCTCTCTCAGAGCAATAGTTAGTAACCCCTACATAAACACATGGCAATCATGACTCTTCATCCCTGTCAACTTGCATTCATTTAGATCGACACATCTTACCAGATTTGACACGTAGTCATCAGAAAATCTTAACTTTCAAATCCAGTTGAATATTATCAAATTTTTCTCCCTACTCAATGTAAATGGCGCTGGAGACTTGACCCAATTACTGTTTGTACTTTGTTTTAGGTGCAAATCTGAACGCCTGCAAATAATTTTCAAATCATTTCTTCCTTTGAAATTGTCTTTCATTTTTTGCTTGATATCCATCACTTTATTGAAGATGTTGTCGAATATATTCTTTTCGATATACATGACATCAAGATTGTGTCTTACGAGATTATTCTTCCATTAAGGTAAGTCCCAAAAGATACTCTGCTTCGTCCAATTATGTCTATGTCTGAACCCTTCAAAGTGAAGGGCCGATATCGTATCTTTCATCACAGTTGGCAATCTATCTACCTCTTTTCAAACTTTATCTCTTGTCAGTCTCAACGGGGGAGAAGATAGTTCCTGTTTACTACCTCTAAAACCATCTTAGTTCTTTCTCCACAGATGCGACGCAGGAAGGAACTGACGGTGACAATAAAAAAGTATGCTTTTCTGCCATTCTAGAGACGGAATATCTTACTCTTTTCTATATATATCGGACAAGACAAAGTACCATGAGTACTCCACCCCGAAAATATCCTATATGTTGAAAAATTATTGATGGTCTACATGATTGACGTTCTCATCTAAAAGTTTTGCTCCTTCGATATATCATATGTCTAAACATCGAACTGTCACAATTGTTACAACTCATCCACCTACAGTTGCAAGTAGATATCGATGTTCTTCTTTGGATTTTTTGAACCGGATATGATAAGTGTCAAGAACATGTAAGGAGTCTTCATACACATCCACGGTGGTAGATTGTAAGGAGTCAAAATGATCAGCCAATAAGAGTACTGAGATCCTGACTGTCCGAAAGGAGTGAATCCATCAGAACATAAACTCAGCCGGATATTCCTGGGCTCCGAAGCAAATTTAGGATGACACCGGTCAAAATGCTTCCATGCCTCTCCATCGAAAGGATGAGATAATTCTCCATCATCCATCTTCCATTCCATGTTATGCCATGTCATGTGTTATATTATATTTGCGGACATATACATCCTATGCAGCCTCTTTGTGATCGATAAAAACTGTATGTACATGTAGGGACGCAACCTTGCTCTGACAGTTGACTTTCCTTTGCCCCGAATTGGCTTGTACCGGTCCTCGTAACAGAAAATACATCTATCTTTATCATTGTTCTCCTTGTAGTACAACATGCAATTGTTTCGACAACAATCTATCTTTTTGTAGCCTAATCCAAGTTTTTGTATCATCATCTTCGACTTGTAAAAGTTTTTAGGCAACTCCTTCGATCCTTTTGGCAACAACTCTGTAATAAACTAAATTATTTGGTGGTAGCATTCTTGCAACAAGTTAAAATCAGACTTGAGGTCCAACAGCCGCATCACCACCGACAGGACATAATGATAATCATAACCCGGGTATATTAGAGTATCATTATTCTTGAACATATCATAGAATTCCTTCGAATCAGGATTCGGATCCATCAGATCAAAACTTGGATCGGTCGTATCAAATACCAACTCATTCTCCAGGTTTCGAGGTTGATATTTAAAGTTATCTCCGAGAGTAGACTCTTCTACCTCCATATTGAAGGATGAATGATATTGTAAAAGTAAAGGTTCTCCTTGAGCCGTCCACTCCTTGTAGTTCGGTACGAAATCCTTCTTATAGAGATGTTCCCTCATAAGATCAACTTTTTTGAATAGTATATTATGACATTTGACACAAGGACACTTGATGAGCCTCCCATCCATGAAATAAGGTTGACTACTGGCGTATTTGAGAAATTTCTCAACGCCCGTCCTGAAATCATCTGTCAAACCAATCATACTTTTTTGTCGCCGATTGTACATCCACGATCGGTCAACTAAGTATCGACTCATTGCTTTCTTATAGACATGAATGATTATGCACGTACCATGTCAAAAGAAAAAATATAAAGAACTATGAGTACCTAGTTAGGATACTTCCTAAAAGCAAATGCAAGAGAAACACTTATCTATCGCATATAAAACAACACTAGAAATAATTAAAATTAGGCATAAAGTTATATATATATATATATATATATATATATATATATATATATATATATATATATTCTAAAATGTTACCAACTATTACATATAAATTAATCGACAAGGGTGACTCATAGTAATGGTCCAATACCGATTTTGATACCGACACCCTAAAATTCGATACTCCGATCCGATACCGTCGATTTTACCAAGTAACATAACACTATAGAAGGTTGTAAAATCAAGTAAAAAAATAAATTTATCTTTCATATGTAAATTAACTAATCGCCAAGGGTGACTACTATTTCATTCAATTTCAAAACCTATATATATCTAAATTATAGAATATATATATATATATATATATATATATATATATATATATATATATATATATATATATATATATAAACTAAATATACGAGCGTTTTTAGTAACTAAATATACGGTTCAGTTCGGTTCAATTTTCGGTCCAAAGCCGAATAATGCTCACCCCTAACTGTGACAGTATCTGTGTCTGTGTCCATATCCTAAATCCAAATATTGTAAATTTGAACACAAGCATCATATGAACAATTTGAACAAAAATAAAATTTAAAAGAGAATTATTGAGAAAAAAAGTTTAGGGTATTACCTACCGCCGTAGTTGATGGGTTTGGGGGACTGAAAAGGAGGACCGGAAAGGACGATGAGAGTGTTGGCCATCGCCGATAGGAGGAGAGGGCGAGGAGAGGCGGGGGAGGGGTTCGCCGCTGACAGGAGGAGAGGGACGAGAGGGAGAGGAGGGGGCCGTCGCTGACGTATAGAGAATGAGGAGTTTGGCGGTCACCGAAGAGGGGGTCGAGGTCGGAGAAGGGTACCGGGATGGGGACGGGGTCAGGGTCGAAGATGCAGAGAAGGGGACAGGGGTCGGGGAGAGAGAGAGAGAAAGGGAGAGAGAGATTGAGAATGGAGGAAATGAAACGCGTTCTGGAATTTAATTTTTTGCAGCGACGGATAGTTCCGTCGCTAAAGTAATAGCGACAGATTAGCGACGGACTATTGACAAAAAATAATATAATTTATTTACATAAATAAATTAGTCATAATTTCGTCGAAAGTCCTTCGTTGACTCAGCGACGAATTATTGTCCGTCGCTACGATCCGTCGCTATTTAACAGTATTTCTGTATTATAATAATGCCATTATCATGTAAATTTCTATTAGTTCAAATGTGCTTTGTTCATGTAGGAATATAAGAAATTGTCTTATATCCTATTTATTATATATATATATGGGTGCCATTATTAACTCCACTAAAATATTATCATGCACTCCTCTTTAATTTTTTTAACATTCAAATTCCAAATTTGCCCCTACATTAACATTATTGGCATTCCTAAAATGCCATTTAGCATTCCTTCCTCCATTCTATTGCACAAATTAACGTCATATTTAATACAAGGTTAAATTATGAATTTAAATAATAAAAAAATTAAAGAGGTTTGTAGAATGATATTTTAGGAGTGTCAATAACAGCACACACACACACACACACACACACACACATATATATAACAAAATAAAAACAAAAATAAATATATAATAATAATAATAATAAATATACAAATGGCAGCGATGGCTCCTCTTTTGATCGAGGTTTCGATAATGGGGGGTTGGAATCCTGATGATGAGCGGAGGAAGGATCGGGGTGCAAAAAACTATGGGCGCATGCAGAAGATCTGGTCCTCGACAAGAGGGGGTAGAGGACGAATGGAAGAAGGAGCAAACGCGACTCATGATAAGTAGGACGAAAGGGCACAAGGCTGGGTCTCGGAAACCTAGTGAATTTTTTTCCACAATAGCAAAGGCCGATTGTTGATGGTTCTGGTAACCCTAATCGGATAGACTCGTTGTATAAACGTAGACATGACGGGAGGCAACCTAACCCTATAGCTGATGGCAATAGGTCGTGGACGGAGATATGTATGTAGGCCTAGCACAACACAGAAAAATGTCATAATGCAATACGTGGAGCCTAAATCTCTCAGTTTGTGGAGAAAGGTAGTCGAATTTACTGAAGATTATATAGACGTGACCTAAGATTATTGGAGGAATACCTTAATTTTTTATGTGATGGGGACAAGCCCATATCAGAGCTTACGCAAACCGTGTTTGGAAACTACGTGGCTCCATAAACAATTTCCCTACAGACAAATGGTTTCTTTTTTGTTCGATTTAGAATAGAGGAGGATGTGGATTGCATATTGCAAGGGAGTCCCAGGACTTTTGATGGTACGCTGATTATTCTAAATCAATGGCATCAGAATGCTAAATGCGAAAATGAACTTCTTTATACAATTTCCATATGGATTCGTTTATCGGGTTTATCGATTCAATACTAGAGTATCCCTATGATGATGAAGTTAGCAAGTTTAATCAGTAATTCGATTAAGTCTGATGAAACAGTAACTACCCTAGAATTTCTAACTAATTAAATAAATAAAGCATATAATAGGTATTCCTACTCATGGTAGTATGCAAGAGTATAGTTAATAATACAATAGGAATAAATAAATTTAGTATATAAAAATATATGCTCTTATAAAAATAATAATAATAATAATAATAATAGAAATATATGTTAGAAATTATAATATTAATAATGTTAATAATAGTTAAAAAAGAGTAGAAAAGACAAAGAAATCACAAAGGATTAATTAATGAAAAAAAAATATTAATAAAAAAATACCATGCACAACAACAACAAATGAACACAGCAGCAGCAACGAAAACCCATCCACCCCCCCCCACGGTACACGACCCGGCCTAAACCGCTCGTACCCCCCTCTTTCGACCTATATATATGCATATATATGAATGAATTTAAACCCTAACCCTAATCCTTTCCTCCTCTAGTATTCGTCGACCTTCCTGCACTGCCGCAGAGCCGCCAACGCTGCCGAAAATTTGCCGCCGAACGCCCAAACCCGACCAAACCAACAGTAACCGCAGTCGAGGTACCCCTCTTCACGATCGTTTATCTCCACACTTGTTCGATCATTTTTTGATCTGTAAAATTTTATGGATAGACCACTTAACCTAGTTTATGATTATGTAATCCTTGATAAGAAATCTTGTTTAAATAAACATGAAAAATGCATAAGAAATCATGAAAAACCTAATATTTTAGATATAAGTGAATTGACAGTTTTGGAAGCCAAACATGATATTTTGGAAGGCAATTTTTTTCCAATTGGCCCAAAAAAATGTATTTCTTTTTTCTGATAGCTAGCCCACATAACCAGGTTTGAAACAACCTATTTCTTCCATAGAATTGAACATTAAATCTGTGGTGAAACATCCGTTAATAATCATAAAAAATAGTTTCTAAAAACTTGGAAAACTAGTGATAAAGAGTGCGTCCGGACAAACCAGACCACCACGTTACGTACCAGTTATACCGAAAGGCGCGTATGGTATTTCCTGACGTGCGAGCTTTCGCGAAAATTTATTTGGACGTGCATGGGCATCGAAATCAACCCATATCGGTCAAAAGTCCCCCATATCGGTATTTTATAATTTCCCCATTAGTTGGTACACGCTCGTCGAAACGTGACAAAACTTGTACCATTGGATTTATGGTATTACGCTGGTCATGAGACCGAAGTTTTACGCGATTCCAAGACAGTTGACCGAGCCGCCTATTCGCGGGCCCCACGGTTGACTTGACGGACAAAATTATGATCGGCTCACCGAAATCCAAAATTGGACATATCGTTGAGTTTGTATCATTCTTTAGGATTGGTTTGACCTATAATTTATCCTATCTGGATACTTTTACCTCTGATACATATTTTGGTACAATATGTGCCCAAATGAAAAGCGCTTTGATCCAAAATTACCTTTTTTTGCCCCCCTTGTGTCCTAATTGGGCGAAAGGATAGAGTTTTCTGACTATCTCACTGATTTTGGAGACGTTGGTGATATTTATTTCAGCATCTGAAGACCTTCATTCGGAGCCTGTAGTTTTTGATCCCTTGTGCTTGACATTAGGATGACTACATTACACAGGTTGCTTGCTAGGCAAATACACCTTGCCATTGTATTGTTTATTTACATTCATTATTAGTATGCATATTTGTTGTGGTTCATTTAGTTATTTTATTTTGTTATATAAAATTGTGCGTCCAAGAATAACTTGGGTGCAACGATGGTTGTGTCATCTTTTGTCACTTATTTAATATTTTTGTATGACGACTTAGTGTTACGAGACTATCCCATGATGTTGAGAAATTCTTATGTTTTATTGGCCGTGATATATTTGTTACATGAGTGTGAGTCTCATATAGGACACGGACTTGCATGATAGGATGGCCACCTGTACGTATGGGACATGCGACGGATAGAAAATAACTGCTAATAGAAATGCATGTTAGGAGACTTGGCAGTTATTAGAGGTATCATCGTGGCATGGATATGACATAGATAGAGCATAGGGTGGGGAGAATAATAAGTAGGCATAAGGGCTCCTTTACACTTTTTCTTTTGTAACCCGTACGCTCCGCTGGAGATGCGTGGTCAGATGACCCTTATATTATATTATTTATATGTGAACTCTAACGATCGAAAGACGTTAAGCTTTTTAGGCCACTGATTCTCCAAGAGAGTCGCACCAATCCCATTTTTAGCCAGATAGCACATATATTGGAAAGTTGTTCTCAAAAGTGAATTTTATATAGACGGTTAGGCGACCCTTTGGATATTATTTTTAGTATATTATGGCATGTACTTTTTGTATCTTGTTACGTCCCTCTGAGAACCTGGTCCACTTCTAGGTATAGACGAGCAGGATTATCCGTAGGAGTATGGACCCGGGCCTGACGCATCATTCTCTGTTGAGGAGGTCTTACCTTTTGAGTACTAGTGATTACTTCATTGCTGATGGATCCTTAGATGTTGTTTCTTTATTGGCATTTATTTTATATTGGGGTTTTGATCTCCTCTATTATTTTAGTTTTTGATATAGTCGATGAGTAGTAGATTTTTCTCCACCCGACTATTATTCTTTTGATACTTCGTACTTGAGACATTTAGCTATTTATTTTGATATTTCTTTTCTTGTTCTTGTGGATGAGATATAGATGCTTGTGACTTGTGTTGACAATATATGAACCACTTGTGAATTAATATTCATATTACATCGTACGTATGTGTTATAATTTTTTAACATATTGGAGTTGTCATATGCATACGGCTAGCATGCTATATATTCCTAGTCCTACGTATTTTGGGACTGGGACGTGACATATTTTTGTGGTTGCCCATGTAGGTCGAGAGTATATTGTCTCGGTTAAGTTACTGTACCGAGCAAGCCTGCAAATAGGATAAGAGTATAGGATTTTGTCCACTTATTTAATTACTTCCTTTGAATTCCAATTACGTTACTTATTTTGCCCATGTAGGTCGAGAGTATATTGTCTTTGCCATGCCGAACTTTTATGTTGCCCTAGGGATGGACAGGCTAAGCAAGTACCACGCTTTCTTTGACTGCTATGGAGGAACCATTCTCTTTAAGGTACTGTAATACCCCGTTCCGCTCAAGCGGACTGCCGTTTGAAACGACAAAAGTGCATGTCCCGACCCGCTTTGCTCAGGCGAGAATACTCGTTTGAGGCAAAGGATATCCAGACTTGTCCCTACAGGAATTCAGCTTAGGCTTTCAGAGGCTCGCTTGACGTATCGCTCTACCAAGGCGAATCATCGCTAAGGTGGGTGGCTATGGTAAACTTGTCTTTGCTTAGCCAGCACACATAAATGTGGAATATTTCATGCTAGTCGCTAGGTGAATCACCCCTGCATGCTAATAAGAATCCAACGCACCTAGCTAAGGGAATAATCCCAACTTGTATTTCTTATGCTAGAACATGAAAATGAAACACTGTTTTTATATATGTTCAGACCCTCGCATGCTGCCCTAGAACGTGTTGCTCAGGAAGTCCCCTAACGATCTCACTCCTCGGCTTACCTTCGGGCCCGAGCTAACGTGAATACTTGTGTTTATACAATTGCATGCTTGTCTACTTGTATGTTGCCTTGTTTTTATCCAAACCCCGGGAGACTACTAAGTAGTCGTTTCGTGCCTAAATGAACCTACAAGTATCCGGGACCGTTAGGTCACCCAAGTCAGCCCCGAACCAAGGGAATGCATCAAGGCAAATGAATACTGAACGAGAATCCTGTCACGTTGCAACTGAATGATAATCACATCAAGTTTACATCTGAACGAGAATCACGTCACGTAAAGAATGAACAGCTCTTGGAGCAAACACTCGGTTCAGATCACGAATCAGGGATTATCATATCAAGTTATGGATTTGGAATGACCCTGACCTGCATGTCGTGGACAACTTAAAAAAGGTGATCTTCGGATCTTGTTCCACGGGCGATCTCCGGGGCACTGGAACCGATCCGATCCGGATGGAACTTCATGATAGTCTCATATGCGGACATGATGGCGTATAATGCCTCACGTGCTTCATTGCATACCATCCTTGTTCAAGACTAAACGGTCCTTTATGGCTATGCCGGCGACAAACGTTCATATAGATAAGTCATCCTCGCCTAGCGGCTATCCGCGTGCGAGTCATTGCATCGCATCCAATGAATAACTGAACACCTGAACGATCATGATATAACGATTCTCATGTTTGCATATGCTATGCTCCTGAATGTTTATACTTGCCCGTGCTTGAATTAATAATATTTGCCTTGGACAGGGAAGGACAAATGGTAAGTTGGTAAGTCTCGCCGTATTTTCTCTCATGTCGCACAATGCACTGCCACACGAGTTAGGCTATTCAAATCTTGCATAAAACTGATCCTAAGGCAACTAGAAAGACAACTTAATAGTTGGTGCACGAAACTTATATTACGTGTTTGGATTTGTCGAGCGGGCGAGTAGTTTCCCCACCAGTGCATTCAATGTACTGATAATCCACCAGTTTGTATGCAGGGTGCGGGAGAACCTCGTTCAGTGCAGATGCCTCCTTCATGCGTGCTAAGACGTAGAGATCACTCTGAAGCAGCGCTACATCCGGAACTGAAGCACATATACAAGACATAATATTGTGAACATCGCCTGTACAATCATTCCACAATTGTAGCCACTTGGCACACTTTTACTGTTTCAGAGAGAGAGATTTGAGCGAATTATAATCTCGGCTATACGTCGCCTGTAACACTTGTTATATCAATAAAGAGTTGCTTTACTTCAACTTGTGTTATACAATACTTCCGTTATATTGTCGACTCAGTAAACTTATTACCAAATCGCTATGCGTTTATGATTCTGCTGCACTCGGACAATCTGTGTGACTCTGTGGCTTAGAACTCTTAGCGCCAGCCAATGAACCACGGCCTTGCACGGGCATGGCTCACGCTCGTGCGACATCACGCCCGGATGGGTCAAAGCAATCGTTCCGCGGGAGCGCTGGCGAGGGTGATTCCCGCCTAGCGGGGACGGCCGATTAGCCTGCGGGAGATCGGGGCATGACAGGTACCAGGCCAGCTGGAACTCAAGTTTGTACGAGGATCTATAAAGGTTCTTGATGGTGTTCAGATGGCATTGGACATCATCATTTATCATCCTATTATTTCAGAGTTTGAGGATGTCTTTCCAGAGGATTTGCCAGGACTACCTCCGGACAGAGATATAAAATTCTCGATTGAGTTGACCCCAGGAGTAGCACCCATAGCGTCGCATGTTTACAGATTGGCGAAGAAGGAAATAGATGAGCTGAAGGCGCAGTTGAAGGAGTTAGAAGAGAAAGGCTTCATCCGACTGAGTGCATCACCCTGGGGAGCCCCAGTGTTATTTGTACCCAAGAAGGATGGGTCAGTGCGCATGTGCATTGACTATAGGGCCTTGAATGTAATTACTGTGAAAAATAAGTACCCTCTGCCACTCATTGATGACTTATTTGATCAGCTTAGTGGATCCAAGGTGTTCTCAAACATAGACTTGAGATCAGGATATCACCATTGAGATCAGGATATCACCATGTGAAGGTACAAAGCAGGATATTCCGAAGACCGCATTTAGGACTAGATATGGATACTATGAGTTTTTGGTTATGCCATTTGGATTGACCAATGCTCCAACTTTCCTTATGGACTTGATGAATTGAGTCTTCCATCAGTATTTGGACCAGTTCATGGTTGTCTTCGTAGATGACATCCTTGTCTATTCGAAAAGCCACGATAAGCATGAGAAGCGCCTGCGGATTATCTTAGAGACATTAAGGAGAGAGCGGTTATACGCGAAGCTTAGCAAGTGTGAGTTCTTCTTGGATAAGGTCTTTTTCCTTGGGTATGTCGTCACTGGAGATGGTATTTCTATAGATCCGGAGAAAATATCTGTAGTCGAGACATGGCCCGTTCCTACATCAGTATCAGAGATGAGTTTCCTTGGACTTGCAGGATATTACCGACGGTTCATAAAAATTTTCTCGAGGATAGCAGAGCCTATAACTCGGTTGATGTGTAAGGACCGAGAGTTCATATGGACGAATGAGTGTCAAGCTGCTTTTGAGAAGTTGAAGAAGCGTCTGACCATAGCACCAGTGTTGACCATTCTATTTGGATCAAGAGGCTATGTGATCTACAATGACGCATCAGGGAAAGGATTCAGATACGTATTGATGCAGTATGGCAAGGTGATTACATATACATCTAGACAGTTGAGAGTATATGAGAAAAATTATCCAACTCATGACTTGGAGGTTGCAGCCGTTATTTTTGCCTTGAAGCTATAGAGATATTACTTATATGGGGAATGAGTGAAGATCTATACTGACCACAAAAGCCTCAAGTATGTCTTCACACAGAAGGAGCTGAATATGAGACAAAGAAGATAGCTTGAATTGATGAAGGACTTTGATACATTATCACCCGGGCAAGGTTAACCTAGTAGTATATACATTAAGCCGAAAGCCTACGATACTATTCTTGATGACGAAGAGGGAGTTACTGGAGGACTTGCAAAAGCTTGGCATAGAGGTTGTATTACCCGAATTAGACGGGACACTAGCCAACTTGCAAGTACAGTCATCGCTAGTAGAGAGGATTAGGGCAGCTTTGCCTATGGATTCTAGATTCAGGAGGTTGAGAGAGAGGACCGAGGCTGGAGAGCAGACGGTACTGCGCATTCATAATAACGGAATATTATGATGTGGTGATCTCCTATATATTTCCAATGGAGAGCTTCGGCAGGAGTTGATGGTAGAGACTCATAGTTCGATATATTCTATTCATCTTGGAGGCACTAAGATATACCGCGACTTGCGACAGCACTTCTGGTGGCTTGGGATAAAAAAGGAGATAACTCGCTTTGTTGCTAAATATCTAGTGTGCCAGCAGGTCAAAGCTGAACATCAGAGGACAGCAGGGCTACTGCAACCACTTTTAATTTTTGGGTGGAAGTAGGAGCACATCACTATGGACGTCGTCATGGGTTTTTCGAAGAGTCAAAGTGGGCGAGATGTTGTTTGGGTGATCGTAGATCGACTCACTAAGTCTACTCATTTTTTGCCCTTTCGAATTGGCCAGTCTACAGAAGCTTTGGCTGACTTATACATGAGGCAGATCGTGAGATTATACGGTATTCCGGTTAGCATTGTGTCAGACAGGGACTCGCATTTTATATCTCACTTTTGGAAAAGCACGCAGGAGAGTCTTGGGAATCGTCTGAAGTTTAGTACGTCTTATCATTCACAGACAGATGGGAAGTCAGAGCATACTATTCAGATGTTGGAGGATATTGAGAGCATGCATGCTCGACTTTGGGGGATCATGGGAGGACCACCAACACCTTATAGAGTCTTTCTACAATAATAGCTATCAAACGAGCATCCAAATGGCTCTATTTGAAGCTTTTTATGGTAGGAAATGTAGGTCTCCCATGTGTTGGAGAGATGTGGAAGAACTTCATATCTTGGGGCCAGAGTTGGTTTCAGCACTGCGGAGAAGGTATAGAGGATACAGGGGCAGTTGTGAGCAGCGCAAAACAGATAGAAATAGTGGGCAGATCTCCATCGTCATCCTTTGGAGTTCAAGGAAGGTGATCATGTCTTCTTGTCACGACCCGCACCCGGTGTAAGGGTACAAGTCGGAAATAACGCCCAGCCTACGCTGCAGAATCGGCGGTAGAACGTTGTCTAGATAATCTATCTAACAATATACTGAACCACCAAGATGATAATATACTCAATCACAGAACTAAGATGGAAATGAGCATAAATCAAATAAAGAATAGAATAGTCACAATACAACTCATGAGTCTAAAATAATACATCAATGAGTCTGAAGGAAGTAACAAAATAAGCTGGAGACAAATCCAGTACAAAAGAATACTACGAAGCTACAACTCCTGGGTCAACTGTCTCAGTTAAGATAAGTCACTCCTGAGCCAGGGTCTCAGAATCTAAACCCACAACATCCTGGGGTCCATAATAGGTAGGGTACCACTCCTCACTATCATCTGAAAAAATATATCCAGTCAGGAAAGGAGCAGAGTACATCCCTAACAGCAGTTCTAATCAATGATAAAAACTATGTAACAGTAAATAGCTATAGATAATCAAGATGCACAATAGATACAAGATATATATATATATATATATATATATATATATATATATATATACAATAAGGAAATACTGGAAATAAATACAATAATGAACAATATGCCAATGAAACAAGAATACTAATGACTAAGTGTGTGAGTACTAGCTTAACATGTGATCGGCTTGGGCAAGATGCAATACGGCCTGGCTAATCATACGTACGGTGTATGATCAACACTATTCAGTAATCAGTACTTGATAAAATAGGGATATTGATCACATATCTATACTAATACTCTCCACCCCTGACTGGTATAATAGATCCAACCACGGTATGCTATGGCACGAGATTCCCCAAGAAGATAGCTAGTCTTCCCGAGAATCGGTGTCTATACATGTATAAGATAACCAATGAAACAATACTTGCACCATATACCAAGGAATAACATCTCATAACGAGATCCGGATATACCAATCCGTGTAACCATAGTGTCAAGAGAAACATGAATATCTACACTAGATACAATGAACATAGAGGATATCATAAATGAGAAACTATCAGAGAATGTACTTGTCTGAAGTCCAAAGAATAGTCTCACAGATGTCTGACTCGGTGCCTCGAAGACCTAGATATGGAATACAACATCAAAACAAGGTTTCGAAAAGAGAATAAGTTAAACTAGTCAACTTCTAGGCCAATAAGTCAATTCTAAGTCAAAAATCAAATATGGTCAACTCTAAGGTCAACTATGGTCAACTATGGTCAAACCAAGGTCAACTATCTATTTCTAGGTTGCACAAGTCTAACACAAAAATCTTGGGTCAAGATATTAAAATCTAAGTCATAAAAACCACATCTTAAAATATTAGGATATCATATCTCCGGATACGTAAATTCCAAGGTAACATCACAATACATATATATCAAACAATTATGTATAATAATATAGAATATTAATTTACTCATCAAATAGGTACCATGGTTTTGAACCAACTTGGTATCTCAACAAAAATCATAATCTTGATACCCAAACCCCGTATCTTGAGTATCCCTATTTACCTTGGTCTCCTCAAGGTAATACTCAATACCTTGATATAATAATTACCCTCATATATAATATATAAATATGTACTAATATTATACATATAAGGAATATAGCAATAATAGTATATTATCTCAATATCAATACATATATATATACATATATATATAAGTATAAGTATATAAACACATATATATATATAATCTGCCTATCTGTCGCTGAAAACTGTGTTGAAGAACACAGATACACTGATACCAGACTTTTAGTGAAAGTTCTGGCTGTCACTGAAGCCGCCGTCGTTGCTGCTGTTGGAATTCTGCACTGCTGCTGCTGCTTTGGTGACGGTTTGCAACCGTCACCAATCCCACCGTCGCTACTGCTGCTATTTCCTGTCGCTGCTGCTGCTATTAATGATAGTGGTGACTGTCATTAAATGTTGTCGCCACTGCTACAGCGGCTGCTGCTGAATCCGCTGCTATTAATGACAGCAGCTCTGTCATTAATCCTTGTCACAAAAAACAGTAATATATATATATATATATATATATATATATATATATATATATATATATATATATATATATATATATATATATATACCAAATAGCTATAAATACACCCCCTCTATAATAATGTACATATTACAACATAGCCATATGCACACATACATAAATATTATAATTACATCTATACATATATCTACATAATCCTATAACAAATATATATAAAATAATTACCCAATTAACATACATATATATTTAATCAACATATACATATATATATCCATACAATATATTATATTATATACATTAATGCATTTAGAAGAAAGCTACATATATGTATTCTATTAGTACATATATAATACAAAGATCTATGATACAATAATCACTATAATAAATACACTATAATACATATATAATATCTATATATATATACACACAATTATAACTCATGAATTAAAAGCACAAATAATTAGATCTACACATACATACACAACAAATGGAGAGTATCACACCGTATCCCACTAGATCTAGGATACGCATGCGACACGAGTCCACCACACATCCAATTGCACCCTGAAGGACACACATAAGTCACATATAATATTTATGAACAATACGAAGTATCAAATATAGATCTACGTGTCCGTATCAAAATACGACATGTACAAAGTCCCGTGTCGGAGGGAAATCCCCAAAATAACATATATCACCAAATTGTTGGGTTACAACCTACACGTACCCAATTGTAGATACGACACTAGCCCCAAACACATAAACATATTCCAAATTGATCTATAGGATCAATTGACATACACAATATTTGTCATTCTCGGAATTCTCCCAAAATTGACACAAAAAGCACAATAACTTTCTCAATAGGCCTCCTATGGACACAAAACCAAATCCTATGGGTAGTACATGCATATGGGTTGATTTTTCATGATTAAATCTTAGATTTAAAAGCTATTTTAAGGGAAAAACTGAATTGTACCTATTGGGAGATGGATTCCCAATGAAACCTCCAATTGAGATGAAATTGCCTCCAACTTGTAGATCCTTGCTCCTCTTTGTAGATCCTTGCTTCCTCCTTCTAGATCCTTGCTTCTCAAGTCTCTAATGGTGATTTGGGAAAGAATTGGAATGAATTTTGGTAGGGAAATGAAGTGGGAAAGAAGGAATTTGGTAGTGGGAAATTCTAGATCAAGATTTGGAATGAAAAAGAGGAGAGAGAATTTTCTCCCTCTACTTATATAGGCCGGCCCCTATTCCTCTCCGACAAGTAATCACGTAATGTCCATTATATCCCTTGGGGCCTCTCATAAAGAAATAATTAAGGAAGGAAGCTTCTAGTCTAATAATTTAATTAATTTAATCCATCTCCTTAACAATGGGCTTTCTAAATGGGCTAAGTTTAACTAATTAATTCATGTTGGTCCATGGGTCCAAACTAAACTAGTTAGGTCCACTAACACAAGTCCAAAATAATTAATTAACATCTAATAACAATTAAATAATACCACAAATAATTATTTATCAAGCACAATAATTAATTAAATAAGAAATTACTGAAAAACCCTTTCTTAGAAAATGTGGTAGTGACAAGTCTACCCTCCTTAAAATAATTTCGTCCTCGAAATTCAAAGATAAAAACTACCCCCAGAAAATAACAGAACAGAACTAAAGAATTATAACTAACTATGAAAGAATTATAACAATGAACAGAACATAACTAGAAAATAACATACCTCTAGGTACAAACAAATATGGATAACGCTCTCGCATTTCATCCTCCCTCTCCCAGGTAGACTCCCCCGGAGAGTGATGCCTCCATGCGACGCACACCAAAGGAATAGTTTGGTTCCTCAGCACCTTCTTTCTCCGATCCAGAATCTCAACTGGCTGCTCTGGATAGCTAAGAGTAGGGCCCATCTCTATCTCTGAGTGATCCAATACATGACTAGGATCTGCCACGTATCGTCTCAACTGCGACACATGAAACATGTTATGCACTTTCTCCAATGCAGGTGGCAAGTCTAGTCTATAAGCAACTGCACCGACCCTCTCTAGAATAGTGAAAGGTCCGATGAATTGCGGACTAAGCTTTTTGCCTCCACCGAAGCGAATCGTGCCTCGTGTCGGAGAAATCCTCAGAAATACCAAACCACCCACCTAGAACAAAACACCACCTTAAGAACTTAATCTATAACAACAACCAAGAATAAACACAAAACAAAATCTAAACTATACCTCGAACTCCAAAGGTCTCCGATGGCTATTGGCCCAATGTCGCTGTCTGTCCTGCGCCACTCGAAGTCTGTCTCTGATCAACTGAACCATCTCTGCTGCATCCATAACCATCTCTGGCCCAAACAGAACTCTCTCTCCAACATCGTCCCAAGACAAAGGAGTATGACACCTCCGACCATACAGAGCTTCAAAAGGTGACATCTCTATACTGGCCTGGTAACTGTTGTTGTAAGCAAACTCTACCAAATGGAGATGGTCCTCCCAAGAACCCCCAAAATCTAATACACAAGTGCATAACATATCCTCGAGAGTCTGAATAATCCTCTCTGACTGCCCATCTTTATGGGATGATATACAGTACTAAATCTGAGCTGAGTGCCCAAACTCTCCTACATACTCCTCCAGAAGTGAGAAGTGAAACGACTATTCCGATCTGAGACTATGCTGATAGGAACTCCATGTATCCTAATGATTTGCCTCACATACATCTCTGCCAGCTTCTCCGTAGACAAACCCACCTTGAAAGGCAAAAAGTGGGCCGACTTGGTCAACCTTGTTTGATAATAAACGAAAGAAATTAAAACTAGGTTTATACAAAACCCTTTCTTTGGTTTACAAACAAGAAAAAGAAGTACACTTAATCCTATACGAGGATGTTAAGTACAAAAGTTTGATTCTGGGGAAATATTGCTATAGGAGTCTGATCTGCAGTCGATCACTTTGTCCCTTGGACCACACAATGACGAAGAAGTACTGTAGAAGATGAAAAAGAAGCTTCAAAGACTGCAGGAGGGATTGAACTCTCGTTGCCAAAGCTCTTTATATGTACTCTCTTAACTTTGACCTCTGTTGTTCTCCTCTCTTTCGCCCGCTGTATCTCTATCTTGGATTCGACCCCTGTTATTCTCCTCTCTTTTGCCCGCTGTATCTCTATCTTGGATTAGACCCTGGACCTCTGTGGCCGGAGGTCTCTATTTATAGAGTTCAGCTACAGTCGGCGTAGAAACCGAACAGCGGAGAGAGCTGCACCTTTTATGTGGCAGTTATAATAACTGCTACCCACGTATGAATGATCTCTTGAATTGACGTATGACGTGTGTCCTATTATGAGGTAATGCGTATAATCACTCATCGAAGATCACGGCATGCAAGCCACGTAGATAACTGCCCCTTGCGTAGAGATGGTTGGCATAAAAGCCAAATAATTGTCTCGTTGGCGTAAAAGCCAAATAGCTATTCTGATGGCGTAAAAGCCAAGTAGCTGTCATATTAGCGTAGAAGCCAAATATCTGTCATGTTGGCATAGAAGCCAAATAGCTGTGTAAAGCTTGATGCTGCATGGATATGTAACCAGCGTAAAGATAGCCAGTTATCCTTCTTTAACTGAGGTTTTGAGCGTATTCTGGGCAAAAATAGCCTTATCACGCTCCTTTGCAAATATGGCCTGAGTTGGCGTATTTTGAGGAGATAACATAGGGCGTACTCCTATAGTTGGAAATAGCCAGGTCGACGTATTTTAAGGAGATAGCGTACAGCGTGCTCCTATAGATAAAAATAGCCTGGTTGGCGTAATGTGCGGGGATGGTGATGTGGACGTATTAGCCCTAATTATAGCTCACCCAGTCTTTGAAAGTAGAACCAAATCTCGTACATTAAATACAGAGATCTGCCGCGATCTCATGCATTAATTGCAGAGGCGTGCCTCGAGTTCTGTACGAAGAACAACTTTTGACGTGGCGGTTGATTTCGTCTCTTCCTGAGCGTAAAGGCTCGTCTTTGCCTGTGTTAAATAGGCAGCATATTCCTTGAATGCGTAAACGATGTCTTATATCAAGGATTATGTCACTAAACGACAATCTGGGGCTCTGTGCAGAATCATCATAACAGCCATCCTCTCGATCACCGTGCAGTACTCTTTGTCAGGAGTCAGGTTTACTGCTTCAACTGACAGGTTTATTCAAGGAATACGAAGAGATCCTCGTACAACTTCCCGCTGCATTAAAAGTAGACAGGTTTTACGCAGTTATAATTAGGGCTAATACGTCCACATCACCATCCCTGCACATTACGCCAAACAGGCTATTTTTAGCTATAGGAGCACGTTGTACGCTATCTCCTTGAAATACACCGACCTGGCTATTTTCAACTATAGGAGTATGTCGTATGCTATCTCCTTGAAATACTCCAACTCAGGCCATATTTGCAAAGGAGCGTGATAAGGCTATTTTTGCCCAGAATACGCTCAAAACCTCAGTCAAAGAAGGATAACTGGCTATCTTTACGCTGGTTACCTATCCATGCAGCATCAAGCTTTACATATCTATTTGGCTTCTACGCCAACATGACAGATATTTGGCTTCTACGCCAATATGACAGCTACTTGGCTTTTACGCCATCAGAACAGCTATTTGGCTTTTACGCCAACGAGACAGTTATTTGGCTTTTATGCCAACCATCTCTACGCAAGGGGCAGTTATCTACGTGGCTTGCATGCCGTGATCTTCGATGAGAGATTATACGTATTACCTCATAATGGGACACGCGTCACACGCCAATTCAAAAGATCATTCATACGTGGGTAGCAATTATTATAACCGCCACGTAAAAGGTGCAGCTCTCTCCGCAGTTCCGTTTCTACGCCAACTGTAGCTGAACTCTATAAATAGAGACCTTCGGCCACGGAGGTCCAGGTCAAGAGAGTACATATAGAGAGCTTTGGCAACGAGAGTTCAATCCCTCCTACAGTCTTTAAAGCTTCTTTTTTATCTTCTACAGCACTTCTTCGTCATTGTGTGGTCCAAGGGACAAAGTGATCGACCGCAGATCAGACTCCTATAGCAATATTTCCCCAGAATCAAAATTTTGCACTTAACATCCTCGTATAGGATTAATTGTACTTCTTTTTATTATTTGTAAACCAAAGAAAGGGTTTCATATAAACCTAGTTTTAATTTCTTTCGTTTATTATCAAACACAAGATGGCGACTCTGCTGGGGACTACTTTCTCATCTGACGAGAAAATCGTTGCTCAACACGATGCTGTATCCGTAGGATCAACGAACAAGATCTTGGTCATCCAATTCGACCAATCGACTTACGAAGACATGCTTCAAGCTGGGGGTAGCTCTCATTCCCTCTCTGTCCAAGACAACAGGAAATTGCGTAAAGTATGGATGCCCCGGGCATCCTCTACCATTCCTGCGGACTCTCTCTCTCCGACCAACAAGGTTGTAGCATCGCAACCTGTGCGCCCCGTGCGTAAAACTTTGTCTCCCGTCTGTGATGTGGCAGACAAAGCTTCTGGCAATGCCTCTGTGCTAATCCAGAAGTCTACTCCATACCCTGTGCATAAAACTTTGTCTCCCGTCTGTGACAAGGCAGACAAAGCTTCTGACAATGCCTCAGTGCTAATCCAGAAGTCTACTCCGTGCCCTGCATGTAAAACTCTGTCTCTCGTCTATGACGTGGCAGACAAAGCTTCTGGCATTGTCTCAGTGCTAATCCAGAAGTCTACTCCGTGCCCTGTGCGTAAAACTTTGTCTCCCGTCTGTGACATGGCAGACAAAGCTTCTGGCATTGCCTCAGTGCTAATCCAGAAGTCTACTCCGTGCCCTGCACGTAAAACTCTGTCTCCCATCTGTGACATGGCAGACAAAGCTTCTGGCAATGCCACAGTGCCAATCCAGAAGTCTACTCCGTGCCCTGCGCGTAAAACTCTGTCTCCCGTCTGTGATGTGGCAGACAAAATTTCTGATAATGCCTCAGTGTTAACTCAGAGATTCCAAACGCGCTCCGCGCGTAAAAATATATCTTCCCTCTGTGAAGAGGCAGATGATCCTTGCAATCACCGCAAGGGAAAATAAGTGGCGGATTTCCTGACCTCTCAGCTTTTACGCCATCAAGAGAAGAATCTGCCCGCTCTTCAGATTATGCGAGATGCTGATGGCCGATTGAGGACTTCCTCAGGTTTACGCCAGCCTGTGCAAAGTTCCAGATTACGCCAAGACAAGCCCTTCGGCGTAAAGAAGGCCCAGTATATGGATAGATACGTTCCTCATGGATCATGTGCTACTCACATAGCTGAACTGTTGTATTCGTATGGTAGGAAGAGAGTTATGATTCCTAATATCCGCGTTCCAACTAATATAAAAAGGCAGAATAAGCCTTCTTCTTCTTCTTCTGTTAATCCTTCCGACTTGCGTAATTTCTTGATTCAGAAGAGCAAAGATAGGGGATCTTCTAACATGTCTATTACACCCCCTAGGGAGCATTATTGTAATAGTCACAAAGTTGTAGTTAATTATTGCTGTTCTAAGGCAAAACGGTCAGTTTTTGACCGGTTGAACTACTCTTTGTCTTTACAGGAAGAAGAGACGACATTCATATCGGTGAACATGGCTTCACACGTTCCTAGAGGAAAGTCAAATTCAAGACGTCATCCCTCTAGAACTCCAAGCCAAAGGAGATTCGACAGACTCCTTGAGAATATTGAAGCTGTGGTGTTTCGAAACACCCGTTCGAGGTCACAACAACCGGCTTCGTATTCTTCTGATTCCGACACTGGGGGTCGCCAGTTTCCCAAATCGGATGCTAAAAGTATAGATTCGATCTCTACAGAGACCTATACTAACCCTTCAATGACATCTAGAGAAATGGGAGTCTATGCCATTGGAGATGAATGCGAAGAAGCTTCCCCATCAGGAAGTACTGAGCAACGCATCATTGTATTGGAGACATCACTGAAAGAGATGCATTCCATGATAGAGAATATGCACCAGATGATGCTGACTTAACATACAACTGCTATAGCTCAAGCATCGGTCCCTCCGACTCAAATACATGTGGGGGTGGACTTACCACCATCCAATGCGAACCAGGAGCCTGTTCTAAATCAAGAGTCAGCAACTCCTCCACTTCCTAACTCGGAGAATGTATTGCCTCCTGTTGGAGTTATAATACAACCGATTTCTCACCACTCTGCAGCCCCCTTACCAACGGAAGATCCGATACAAGCAGTGCGAGATTTGAAAGCCCAATTTGATGCCTTGAAGCATAAGGATCAGCTTAAGAAGTTGGGCATCAACCAACCTTACCCAGCTATCTGGGATCAGATCCCTTTCCCTCCTAAATATAAACCACAGGCTATGGTTTTGTTTAAGGGAAAGACGTCACCGAGCCAGTACATAAACTACTTCAGCATGATGACGGTGTTGTTGCAAGGGAATGACGCCCTTCTCACTCGAGTGTTTAAAGGCTGTCTCTCGGGAGTGGCTTATCATTGGTACCGTAGTCTTGCGGACAATTGCATTACAACCTTTGAAGATTTTAAGACTCTGTTCTTCGTGCAATTCTACGAAGGAGGGATGGACATGTCTATGTCCTCTCTCATCGAAGTAAATCAAAAGGAGAAAGAAAACGTTCGCACTTTCATCGAACGTTTTCGTTGGGCCACTTTATAAATGCCTCCCAGAGTTCCGGATTCTGCCTTGGTGGACATTTGCAGGAAGAATCTTCTTCCACTGATCTCGGTGTTCACAGGTCCATATCAGTTCCATGATTTGCCCTCATTTATCATCTCAGCGGTAGCCGCTGAAGACAACAGTCGGAAGGCGCGTGACAATGGAATCATGATCTCTACCTCTGATAGAGGGAAGAGGTCATTCTCCAATAGCGACCATCCTCGTGGTTCCAAAGAAAAAGAAGCTCTGGTGATCAATACGTCCAGACAACATACTCCCGGGACCACACAGACGAAACCTGGGACTTCTAGGCCCATTGAAGAATATTCTTTTGACGATGACGATATTCCGAGCATATTCGACTGTCTAGCCAAAAGTGGCAAACCCACCCTCCCCGAGGCAAAGCGGCCTAATGAAGTCGGCAGTACCAATAACCCTAAGTACTGTATTTTCCACAAGTACATACATCATCCCACAAAGGCGTATTATGTACTAAAGAGGAAAATCCAGGAGTTGATCGACGCCAAGGCCATCACTCTGAGTAATAGCGAGAAGATGGTCACCGCCAACATGATCTCTCTCCAATTCGGCTATATGCCTCCTCAAGAAGTTTCGGATGGTGTTGTACCTATTTCCCGGATAATGATGAACATTGTTAATCTCTCTCCGGTCAGGAGTCAAAATCATGACCTGGTACCCCTAATTACCCAGCATGGTGAGATTATGTGGGTTCATCCTGATCTGGTGTCAGAGATTGAGGAAGAGACTCAAGCTGCTAAGGCTAAGTCTAAGAAAAACTCAAGACGTAAACCATGCCATATGGTTGCAATATCCTCGACATCAGAAGAAGAGACTTTGGCTACCGAAACCCGTTCAGGGAAAGCCTACCTCAAGGACTATAGAGAAAATCAGGAAGATACAACGGCAGATACTTCAGCTGCCAAACTTCCAGAGCCTGAACCTGTCATACCAGAGGCAGGTCCTTCTAGACCAACTTCGGCGGACAAGAAAAAGCAAAAAGAAGTGCGTTTTGGTAAACCTTTGAAGAATATTCAAAACAAAGGTTTGGAAAAACCATATAACTTCTATATCCTGGCCCAATTGGCTAATACACCGGCCAGACTATCCATTTTTGAACTACTCAGGCTTTCTAAAGACACTCGTCAAGCCTTGAGTGAAGCATTAATGCAGGCAAATGTATGCTTGACTCAGCTCAAGTCCCCCGATAAAGAACCTGTGGCATGTCCTCAATGCCATAGTGTGATGGAAGTGGTCCCCAACATCACTTTCACTCAAGATGACATGCTGTTGAAATATAACAAGCATGACAGGCCCCTCTATTACACCGGATACGTCAGTTCCATGGAGGTAGACCGGATTCACATAGATCCGGGATTATCGATCAGCATTATCCTTCATAGTCTGCTCAAACCACTGAGGATTCCTACCAGCGAACTGGCTTACACCACCACTACAATCGTGGGCTTCAACGCCAGGAAAAGTAAGCCATTGGGAAAGATTCATCTGAGGATCCAGATTGGGGACCTTAGATCAGTGGCTACATGCTACGTCATCGATTCGGAGGTGTCCTACAATATTCTGCTGGGCAGACCATGGATCCACGATCACAACATTATTCCTTCAACCCTACATCAATGCTTCAAATATGTAGACCCCCAAGGAACAGTACAGACGGAGTTTGCTGACCTTAACCTGTTCAAAGGAGTTGAGTCATACTATTCCGATGCCATATTATACACCCAAGACTACATGAAGGAGGTGTCAGGCAAGACAGAGGAGGAATCCCACCGGGAGCCAGAAGAACCCTCTGCCGAGCAACCCATGTCGATCCAGGTGAAAGGGCGAACTACCCGTCCGAAAGTCATGAAACCCATGGCTATCCACTTGAACAGAACCAAATCAGGAGGAAGTGATCCCCTAGTGATCACTTTGAACCAGAAGCCTCCACCTTTGGTCATCAACCTCCGACGTAATAAGCAGCCGACTGATGTAAATACAACCGGGAACGTGGTTTCTGACGATAATAAAGATTCCCCTTTCCAGTATATTGACGCTCAATTTCCAAATCAGGAATCCTCTTCCCATAACGATATAGAACCTATAGCACAAGAATTCTTGGAGGCTATAGACTCCTATCATCCGTATATGTGGGAAGTAGCGTCGACATCTAATATCATCGTGATATACGGGCCATATGAAGATTATATCTTTATTATCCCACCTACTCGCAGCGATCAGCATCCAATAGTCTTCGGTCATATGCGCAGCATACTGATTATACAAGAAGACTCTCACGAGTCCGATGCTGGAAAAATGCAAGTTCACAAATATATCCCACAAGCTTTGAAGATTATACAAAGTATGGGTTATGATCTGAAGTCAGAACCAGGCCTCAACTATAGGAAAGGCAGGCGAATATCGTTGCATGGTGATCCCTACTGTCAACGAACTCGTTTTGGGTTAGGGTATACCACCTCCCTTGCAACTTCTGAGTCAAGTGAGGATATCATTTCCTCTTCTCAAGATGACTCGTCGTCCTCCGGCTCATATGCTGATCTCGAACAAGCATCATCAGTAAATACGGTATTGACAGATTCTCTCGAAGCAGACGAACAAGAATCTGAACCGTTTGAGAATGACTCTTGGGCTCAGCAAATGGATACACAATGGGAACTCCGGTTCGAGTAGAGAGAACCGCCCACTGAATATTAAGTTATCCAAATTGATGTTGGGGATAAACTTTCACCAAAGTCGATATTCATCAGTAACAATCTTTTCGAAGAAGAAAGGAAAGAAATAATCTAGCTGATAAAAGAATATATCAATGTCTTTGCGTAGAATTATGAGGATGTGCCAGGTCTTGATCCAAAAGTGGCTACCCATAAGCTCAACATATTGCCCAATTCGAAGCCGGTAAAGCAACACCAATGTCGGTTTTGTCCGGATATAATGGATGCCATAGAAGCTGAAATCAAGAAGCTAATAGCCTGTGGGTTCATCCGGGAAGAACAACATCCTGACTGGGTAGCCAATGTTGTCCCAGTTATGAAGAAAAGTGGGAAAGTGCATGTTTGCATCGATTTTCGAGATCTGAATGCAGCATGTCCTAAAGATGAGTTCCCTCTTTCCATTACAGACGTTATAATCGATAATATGTGCGGTTTTGAGCGCATATCTTTCATAGACGGATTCTTAGAATATAATCAGATTAAGATGAATCCTGAAGACGAGAAGCATACTGCCTTCCGGACACCATTGGGGTATACTGCTATACGGTCATGCCCTTCGGACTGAAGAACGCCGGGGCTACGTACCAACGAGCTATGAGTAACATATTCCATGAGCATTTACACAAAATAGTAGAATATTACATAGACGATATTGCTGTCAAAAGCCGCCTCAAGGATAATCACATCCAAGACTTGAAGACAGTATTCGAGTTGATGCGCCAACACCAACTCAAAATAAATCCTACAAAGTCCTTTCTTGGTGTATCCAGTGGAAAATTCTTGGGATTTGTCATTACCGCTAAAGGCATTCAAGTGGACCCTGATAAAGTGAAGGCCATCTTAGAAATGCGACCACCCCGTAATCTGAGGGAACTCAGGAGATTTCAAGGTCGTCTGGCTTATATCAGGAGATTCATATCCAAACTCTCTGGGAGATGTCAACCTTTTTCTCTCCTCATGAAGAAAGGTGTGTCCTTCGTATGGGACGAAGCCTGTCAGCAAACGTTTAATGATATCAAACGCTACCTCACTAATCCTCCAGTTTTGGTGCCTCCCGTCATAGGAAGACCATTTTTGTTGTATGTTCAAGCAATGGATCATTCTTTGGGAGCTCTTCTCGCACAGAAGAACAATGAGGGTCATGAACAGGCTATCTACTATTTAAACAGGATGATGGTCAGAGCTGAACACCGGTACAATCCAGTGGAAAAAGAATATTTGGCCCTAATGTTCGCCATTCAGAAGATGCGACATTACGTCATAGGCCAACATATTCATATCATCTCTAGAATCAATCCTCTTCAGGTACTGATAAACAAGCCGAGTGTTCTTAATTCCTAACTCGCGACTTAGGCGATGTTATTAATACCGTATGATATGGTGTATGTCCCTCAAAAGTCCATCAAAGGCCAAGCATTGGCTGATTTCTTAGCTGCTTATCCAATTTTGGAAAACTCTAAACTATACGAGGACATTCTCGACGAAGTTGCAGAATGTAATTCCGTAATGGAAGGTGATACATGACAGCTATTCTTCGATGGTGCCTCCAGAACTAGTCCCAGGGGAAATATGGTTTCAGGAGTAGGAATTGTCCTGGTCACTCCTGATAAACTCGTCATCTATCGAGCATATTCTCTTAGCGAACCCTGCTCTAATAATGTGGTAGAGTATAACGCTCTACTAATCGGGCTCCAAGTTGCTAAAGAATTGGATGTCGAATACCTGAAAGCTTTTGGTGATTCTCTGCTGATCGTCAATCAGATCAGAGGAATATATGAAGTCCGCAATCCAGACCTCATTCCTTATCACCAAGCAATGATCGAGATTGCCATGTCTTTCAAAGGGTTCTTCCTAGTAAATGTGCCTCGATCTCAAAATTTGGAAGCTGATGCCCTAGCCAGTCTAGCTGCAGATCTAGCTATTCCTATAAGGAGGCAGAATTCGGTGATTCTTCTCAACAGAGATCTGTTCTGTGTGAAGAATAACTTTTATATAGAACGCATCTACACTATAAACACGGTTCCTCCTAAGAGAGACTGGAGAAGTCCCTTTATAGACTTTGTGGCATACGGAATCTTACCAGAGGACCCTAAAGAGGCAGTATCCATCAAAAGACGATCATTATGCTTCTATTTTGATGCATCTTCACAATGTCTATATCGCCGAACATACGATGGACTGCTATTATGATGCCTCTCCGATGATGATGCAAAACGAATTATCCGTGAAGCTCACGACGGTGTATGTGGAGCACATCAACCCGGTCCTAACTTACAGGATCGTATCAGGAGGATGGGCTACTACTGGCCTACCATAATCGCAGATGCAGTAAAATATGTAAGACAATGCAAAGCCTGTCAAGTTCATACAGATTTTATACATCAGCCTTCTGAACATTTACATCCTACGATTGCATCATGGCCTTTTGAAGCATGGGGTATGGATATCATTGGTCCTATTCACCCATTTTCTTCTAGAGGACATCGGTTCATATTGGCCATCACGGATTATTTCTCCAAATGGGCAGAGGCGATCCCTTTGGCTAAGGTGAAGACATCCAACGTGATCAGCTTTATCAAGCATCATGTCATTTATTGCTTTGGGATACCCCAAAGGATAATTCATGACAATGGGCCTTAATTCATCAGCCAAGTGTTTCACCAATTTTGGATAAGAATCGGATACAAAATATGGCCTCTACGGCATACAATCCGGCTACTAATGGTGTGGCGGAAGCTTTCAACAAAACCATTATCAAACTCTTAAAAAAGTTCATTTTTGAACAAAAGAGATTGGAATAAGAAGCTGGGAGAGTGTCTCTGGGCATACCGCACAACGGTACAAACACCGACGGGTTGTACCCTATTCTCATTAGTCTACGGATGTGATGTAGTTCTCCCCATTGAAATCCAAATTCCATCACTCAGAATAGCAGTGGCTAATGAGTTGACTCAGGAAAATAATGATCGACTGCGGCTTTAAGAGCTAAAAGGATTAGACAAAAAATGCCTTCAAGCTCAACAGCGCATTGCATTCTACCAGGCACCCATCTCTAGAGCTTTCAATCAAAAAGTGAAGGAGAGAGTGTTCAAAGTTGGCGAGCTAGTTCTAGCTGTGAAGAGGCCAATGATCATTACACACAAAAGTAAAGGTAAATTCTAGCCCAAATGGGAGGGCCCTTATGTGATTGAAACGACATTTTCAAATGGCGCTTACAGATTAGCCAAGCCTAACAGAGATCTGATAATGGCTCCTATCAACGGCAAATTTCTAAAGAGGTACTATGCTTAATCTCCTTTGCTCAAAGGAATATGGTGAAGATCTCATTCTGATAATACTACGTACAAAGAACTGGTTGGAGCATATTCTATCATGTTCACATGACCTCTGAATAGATATGTTTAACTAATTTAAAATATCAAAACCTATCACGTCCATATTACCTCTGATAGTGTTTTGTACACAAATTTAGTTGGATCATATTCTATCATGTCCATATAACCTCTGAATAGATATATCCAGCTGAAGATTACCGAAAGGATATCACGTCCATATTACCTCTGATATCACTTTCACCCTAGCCTGTCATTTATATTCCAAAATAATTAGGTCCACAAAGTCAGATAAAGTTTCTTTCTATCTCCGGAAAGAGCGAATTACATAAAGAAGCAAAAAGTACATCATTGGGGAGGAGCAGTCAAATCACGAATCTGCTGCACCAAAGAGGCCATCCTCTCATTCCTGGAGTTCAAGACGTTATCGCGAGCCCACTCCAGCCTTGCCGCCTCATTGTTCAAGGAAGATAATTCGGACAAAGCATGAACGAAACTGGCGCAGGTGACTCCTGCACGTGCCAAGTTCTGCTGAGCTGTATCCAGTCGGCCATTCACCACATCTAGAGCTGTCGATGACTAGAGAGCCCACTCCTTTGCCTGGGCGAGTTTGGCTTCTAGTTTGCGGACCCTCGCTTCATTTCCCTCATGTTCGGCCTTGCACTTTGTTTGAAGGGGAATAACCTCCTCCAAGACGGCCTTCCCTTCATCCATCTCCTATTGTTGTGTCTAGATGGATTTATTTAAGCATTCTATCTGTTCAGCAAGCTTCGCAGTCAAGGAATCGTACTCGACCTGAATCATATCATCGACGTTGCCTCGAGATAGCTGTAAATATTCGTTAATGGGTTGTTCTAAACCATTAACTATTTGCTCCAGCGCATCAGCTCTCCCAGCGTCGTTAAAATTTCTGATCGGCGCTATCACAAGCTGGGAGGATATCTTCAGAGCCTCGAAGCCTAGATTCTTCTCCAGCACCATCGAAATCAGCATTTTCAAAGTGATGTAGAAAATGCTAGTATACTGCTCAACTAGCATGGAAAAATTCGAATGGATGCAGGAAGTGGCTGCGATATCGGTAAATCTTCCTCCAGGAATGACTGTAGAGGATGCTGCCACAGTCGTCGCTTCAAAAGATGGCGCTATAAATGAACGAACACCAGCAACGGTTGAAGTTACTGGTGTACTCGACGAAGCAGGCACAATCTCTATGATGGGCTCATCCTCCTCTGAAGATATCAGAACTGTAGTGGGCGAGGCTACACCCGAAAATATTGCGGAAGAAGGATCGACAGCTTCAAAACTTGCTCCCTCAACGTCGGACACCACCGTTTCATCGGCAGGATCCGTAACAAAGTCAAAGGTTGCGTCAACTCCGCCCTCCCCGTAGATGTCTTCACCTGAAAAGAAGACAAGAGAAAGTTAATATCAACCTGATGTTAATTTTCCTAAAAGGAAGCGTGAAGACAACATTTACCCATGGCCAGTGGTGTGTATGTTGCGTCTGCAGCCAGTGCAGCTAAATCATTTCTTAATGATGCTAAGCGAGCTGTCATACCTGGAGAAAAGGGTGCACCAACTGACACTGGCGGATAGTCTACCCAGTCTTCACCAAGATCCACTCGAGGCTCATCGGGTGGAATGTCGCTGGAAATACTTACAGACGAAGTAGGGGTTACTCTCATTACTGGTCTGGATAAAGGTATATGAAACCTTATTATGCTCGGCCTCGGAGGCGATCTCGTAGCACTACTAGAAGCAGTATTAGCAGCGATCTCGAGCAAAGAATCTCCGGCACTATCAGCCGGAATTATGGAGGTTCCCTCTCTAATAGGCGAAGGACCTCTAATCAAAGAATAATCCCTAACAGGGGAGACGACAGGCTCACTCCTAGGAGCCCCCCTGGTGGAAGCCCTTTTCGGACCTCTGGCAATCTTTTTCTTGCGAGGGGAAGACTCTTTCGGAGTAGAAGCCTTCTGTTTCTGGGAGATAACGAGAGGCTCTGTCGGTGGAGTTATTATGCCTCTCGATATTGTCGTCAAGAACTCGTCTGCCCCGGCGATATCCTCATTCTCATCCGAGGAAACAGACGGAACCTCATCCCTTGCGGTAGATCTATGGGAGGGCATCCTAAAACTTCTATGCACATTAAAATCGCGATGGAAGGTATTTATGGACGCATAGAACTGCGCATATGAGTGAAGGATGCACAACTCTATAGAGAGATAAGTCGCGGCTACAGCAAAAGTTGCACCAATACAGCCCGTGATGAAGTACCGCCATCCTCTGGCTCCATCAATAAGTCCACCTTTGGACTTGAAGCTGGTAATGGCATTCCCCACATGCAGCTGATCGTACCCAAACTGCCTGGCGAACCGACTGGGCAAATAAGGCTCCAGGTAGTAGTGGTCATCACTTCTGTACAACAAATGGGAAGGTCTAATGCAGACCAACCAGTAGAAGGCTTCAGGAGAAAGAATGGTCCTCCCATGGCCCTCATCCTTAAGTTTCTTCCCCTATTGATTGATATGTACAGGGGGGACAATACAGAAGATCTTCCAGCTGTGGGCAAGGTTTAACGCCCACCGGCAATCTGTGACGGTCGCCACGTTCCAAGAGAAATTCTTGTAGTTTAACAAGAAGTTATTTCCTGAACCGCTGGCAGGACCAGGATACATCATCCTGGGGTTGTGAAGAACCAACCATCACATCAGGTATAGGAAGGGTAATTCCACCCTGGGAAAGCTTTCACGCTGCGTCTCATTAGCGAGCAGCCCATCAGTAAGGGCCCTCAGGCTTGCCTGTATTCTACATACCATAGCAGGAAGCAGGCCTAGTCTTGCTCCGAACACTAAACATACCGCGGGCCATAAGGTGTTGCGATGGATGCGATCTGCAGACGCGATGCCAAGCACTACCCAACGGTGAAGCCAGACGGAGAGGATGCCAGCCAATTAAGCTTCCTTTGACAGAGGCTTGCGATAATGCCTCATATAACTGAAGGCTTTTGTGCCTGTAGGGTAACCCCTATCTCCTCATCAAAAATATGATCTGAAGTCCCTGCGTCTTTAATAAGGTCATCGATCGTGTTAGCATTCAGCACGCTCAGGAGGTTCAAGGGCCTATCTCGGCTATCTACCACCTTATCTGGCTTAACATTTCTGGCCTGGTAAAAGAAGAGATAGGTTGCCCACTTGTTGATATGAGCCAAATCAGAGGGCTCCTTGTAGAAAGTGGTGCAGGCAAGATAGTGACACATCAGCTCCTGATATACTGACACTGCCCAAGGGTTTGTATCCCTCAACTCCCTGTTTATAGGGACGTATTCTTCATAAGGAATGTCCCCCATTGGCAGCCTTGAAATCTTTGCCATTTCATGAAGGGCTAAGCCCAACTCACCCAGCGGAGTGGCAAAAGTCCTAGTGAGCGAGTTTTATCGCTCCATCAAGGCTAAAAACAAGTTAGGGTTGACAGGAAGCCCAACACTGGTGGCGCTCACAGCCGCGAATAAGCCAATACTCTCTAGTTCCGTCTGGAAGTGTTTCTGGGCCCAAGCAGTCAAACTGGCCCATCGAAGATTTCCCGGGCTAAGCCATCCGCTGGTCCGAGGGTTGACCCTGGGGTACATTCCTCCCTGCCCCATAAAGTTATTGCAGAAGGTCGACATCTGAACCGGCTGGATCAGCGACGTATCCTCGCTCGGGACACTACCCGACAGTAATCCCCTAAAGGGCATAACATGGCCCGAGGGACGGCTCATATAGGCCCCTCCGTCGTATTCCTTGCTGTATAAAATTTTTCCCGGACGGCCGTGAAGATCGGGAGTCAGAACTCATGACATCATCCTAGGATGTGTGGCATGGAAGAACGCAAAGATGGGGTAATCCCTGGGCATCCTGGGCAGATACATCACCGTGCCCTCAGTAGTAAACACCCAATCCTCCTTCTTGGGTTTGGTCTGGGAATGTTTGTCGATAACATCCCCGAATAAGAAACCAGGTTTCTTATACTCCGTCCCGTCTATGTATGTCAGGGGCTCCCCACTGATCATACTCAGCAGCATGCGTTCTCCCTGGGACGCGATCAGGGTTCCCCTTTCTTCAGGATAATTGGCTCCAAAAATAGGGAATGTCACATGGGACAAGTCCTCCAAATTGTTTGAGCTCAACATCCCGGCAGCAGAGCCCATAACTTCAGCCAAAGGAGAAATCTGCAAGTCCACTACAAAATGCAAGAGAACAAGTCAGTTTCTATACTAGACGCTACACTCTTGCTTTTTACGCCAAAGATTATCAATCTGAGCTTTTACGCCAAGACTGCAAAAATTTGAGTCTTACACTGGAAACTATTTTCCATTGCATAAAACTCAAGGTTGGCAGTATCTAACAATCTGAGCTTTTACGCTAGATTGACAAAATTTGAATTTTTACGTCGGTACTCATACCCAGCACACAAAATTCAATGTTTTTAGTATACGCCAAATCTTGACAGTCTGAGTTCTTACGCCAGAATGCAAAAATTTGGAGGTTTTACGCCGACACATTAGGAATGTGCACGTAATAATAAAACCTCTTCGTACATCATCTTCCTCAAAGAGGCTCTCAGTACAAAAGAGGACCTTGCACGTGCACGAACAACGTGTTCGAAGGATTTTGTTTTCTTCCAAAGTCTCTACCTGTAATATCCGGAGCATAGCTCGACGGCAGAGAGCTGCGTTCTGATCGAGGTTCGTTCAACCTAGTGGGAGTTGCTCGTGCTTGAGCAGTGGAGCGGGAAGAGGAAGTGACCTTCTTTCCCTTAGCAGTGGAAGTCTGTTTAGGGGCCATGGCGATTCTGAGTTCTTGAGTAAGAGACGAAGAAGAAAGGTTCTTGGAAAGCAAGGGTTTTGTGAAGGCAGATAAAAGTTTTCTCTCTCCAAACCTTGGACTATTTATAGAGTTCGGATGACTCTTCGAATCCCTAACCAAATCCGATATTTAATATTTGGTTATGATTTGGGACCACATCAGCCTATCATGTAGGGAAGACGGACAGTCAGTGGATCCAGATTTACGAGCAGAGCAGATCTATGATTTTATGCTAAGGAGCTTTTACGCTCGAGAGGCTACAAATCTACGGTTTTACGCTCAGAGGCTATAAGTCTATGGTTTTACGCCCAGATACTTTTATGCTCAGTAGCTTTTACGCTCCAGAGGTTATAACCCTACGACTTTACGCTCAGAGGCTACAAATCTATAATTTTACGCTCGGAAGCTTTTTACGCTTAGAGGCTACAAATCTACGATTCTACGCTCAAAAGCTATAGACGGCCAATTATAAGGGTTTACGCAGAAGATGCTCTTTTTTTTGCTATAAAACATTCCAAGTACCTGAGATATACAGAGTTCAGCATTGAAGACGACTCTTCTTCTTGGGTCATTTAGAAGTTCATCTAAAGTCCAGTCAGAATACCTTACAAAAAGTTCAAGTATGACTTGGTCGACAAAAATTTCTTGCCTTTTTCAAGGGATTTTTGGGAAATCATTCTTGAAGATGATGGTCTGAACAAGAATTCTTCGTATCAAAGAAATAACAGTTCAAAAATTCTACGCTACTCCTCGTTTAAAATAGCATGACCGTTTGGATCTTCAACTTAAATGCTAAGGAGTTTTCTACGCGTCTTCTGCTACGTGTAAAAGACAAGACGAGATCAGATATTCTTTTATCAGAGTCGGCGTAAAATTATTCAGACATATCGAAGCTGCACACTATTCAGACTTCCTCACAGTAAATATGGCAAATCATCAGATGCGTAAAAGAAGACAATTTTATTAATCATGATTACATATGATGGAAATCCAGTCTACAAAGGGTTTTTCATCTTCATGATTATATATGATAGAAATCCTTTTTCTACAAAGGGTTTCTTATTTTCATTTAAGATTACACTAAGAATCTGTTTTGCCAGGTTCTCATATTGGTGTAAATCTTTTTCCGTCTTCTACAGCAATTCATCGGCTTCTTGGACCGATGAACAAGAAAATGATAAATGGCGGAAGGATACAGAACTGGGCTTGTCTAAATTATTCAAGCCCACCCTCCATACGCCATGGCAGGCATGCCCTAGATTTGTGTTGGGGGTTCAGACCCAACTAAATACTGGAAGACAGGGCCAAACTGCCTATCCTCGTCCAGCGCCATAACAGGAGAAAATACAGCTTGCAAGTTGTGTGGTCTAATACGACCCTTCCTCTCTTTTGCATGAATCGCCATATGAAATTGCTGATTATCCCGAGCAAAGGAAGCTATGATATCCTTCCATGATCCATCATTGCAGAGGATATTTGCTCGAAGACGCTCCTTTTACGGCTCCTTACATGCTGGAAGAACATGATCTTCTTCTTTCTCAAATCAACCCGACGAAGCTCAGCAACCATATCTCTCTTTATGGTGAAGGAAGTATGGAAAAAATAGGTTAACCCACTCACCTTTATATAGGCAGAGGAGAACACACCGAATCCCAACAAATTCCTAAAAATTTGCCGAGAAATCAGCCTCACGAAACGAGTCAAACTTGACCGTTTCATGCTTCATTCAAAGTGTTTCAAATTACGAGGAATTTGAAAACTTTGAAGGGGGTCTTGGCGACTCTGCTGGAATATGTTACTCATAGCTCGTTGGTACGTAGCCCCGGCATTCTTCAGTCCGAAGGGCATGACCGTATAGCAGTATACCCCCAATGGTGTCCGGAAGGTAGTATGCTTCTCGTCTTCAGGATTCATCTTAATCTGATTATATCCTGAGAATCCGTCCATGAAAGACATGTGCTCAAAATCGTACGTAGCCGTAAAAGGAGGCATCTTCGAGCAAATGTCCTCTGCACCGATCGATCATGGAAGAATATCATAGCTTCCTTTGCTCGGGATAATCAGCAATTTTATATGGCGATTCGTCCAAGAGATAGGAAGGGTCGTATTAGACCACACAGCTTGCAAGCTGTATTTTCTCCTGTTATGGCGCTGGACGAGGATAGGCAATTTGGCCCTGTCTTCCAGTATTGAGTTGGGTCTGAATGCCCAACACAAATCTAGGGCATGCCTGCTATGGCATATGGAGGATAGGCTTGAATGATTTAGACAAGTCCAGCACTGGGTGGCGTAAAACATGATTTCAGAGCCATCAGCGTACAACAGAGCTTCAACGCTATTCAGCGTAAAACATAGCTCCAGAACAACCCACGTAATACAGTATTTCCAGACTGCTTCGGCATAAAAAGGTTGCTATATTACCACTTTGGCGTAAAACCTGTCTGCTTTTAATGTAGCGGGAAGTTGTACGAGGATCTCTTCGTATTTCTTGAATAAACTTGTTAGTTGAAGCAGTGAATCTGACTCCTGACAAAGAGTACTATACGACGGTCGAGAGGACGGCTGTTATGATGATTCTGCACAGAGCCCCACATTGTCGTTTAGTGACATAATCCTTGATATAAGACGTCGTTTACGCATTCAAGGAATACGCTGCCTATTTTACACAGGCAAAGACGAGCCTTTACGCTTAGGAAGAGACGAAACCAACCGCCACGTCAAAAGCTGTTCTTCGTACAGAAATAGCAACCTTTTTATGTCGAAGCAGTCTGGAAATACTGTATTATGCGGGTTGTTCTGCAGCTATGTTTTACGCTGAATAGCGTTGAAGCTCTGCTATACGCTGATGGCTCTGAAATCATGTTTTACGCTACCCAATATTGGAGCTCTGTTTTACGTGGACTTTCTGTATGTTGAGGGTTTACGCGTATAATTCTCCAGCATATTTTTCATGCTTCTACAAACCTATCAACGATGACCCAAATTGCGTCTTTCCCCCTGGAGATCATGGAAGTCCGGATACAAAATCTATAGTAATGTGTTCCCACTTCCACTCTGGAATAGGTAATGGCTGAAGTAAACCTCCTGGCCTCTGCCTTTCGACTTTCATCTGCTGGCACACTAAGCATCTGGATATAAACTGTGCCACTTCCCTCTTCATGCCAAACCACCGCACACTCTCTCGCATATCCCGATACATCTTGTTAGCACCTGGATGCATGGAATACTAGGAGTGATGCACTTCCTGCAATACCTCCTCACGCAGCTCCCCACTAGGCACACACAATCTAACTCCATGCCTCAAAGATCCATCCTCTGCAATAGTGAAATCATCCTCCAATTCTGCTCTTACCTGAGCTCTGATACTCCTCAGAGATACATCCTCATACTGTGCTGCCTTGATCATGTCCATCAAATCTGAGTGTATCTGCAATCCCCATATCTGTATAGCACCACCAAGAATAATCACCTCAATGCCCAAGGATCATGTGTCAAGAACATAGCTACCAGATACCTGCTCAAAGCATCGGCAACTACATTAGCTTTCCCAGGATGATACTACAAAGAGATATCAAAATCCTTCATTACTTCCAACCACCGACGATGTCTCATGTTTAACTATTTTTGCATGAAAACGTACTTCAAGCTTTTGTGGTCTGTGAAGATCTCCACACGCTCTCCGTACAAATAATGTTTCCACAATTTTAGAGTGAATATGACTGCTGCCAACTCCAAATCATGGGTAGGATAGTTCTTTTCATGAGGACGCAATTGCCTGGATGTATAGGCAATCACTTTCCCATGCTGCTGAAGAATACAACCCAAACCCTTCCCTGATGCATCACTGTAAATAGTGAAACCTCCAGACCCTGATGGCAACGTCAAAATAGGAGCAGACGTCAACCTCCTCTTCAACTCTTCAAAAGTAACCTGGCAATCCTCCGTCCAAAAAAACTCCATATCCTTCCTTGTGAGTCTGGTCATCGGCTCGGCAATCCTCAAAAAATCTTGCACAAACTTCCTGTAGTAGCCTGCCAATCCCAAGAAACTCCTGATCTCTGCTACCGAACTCGGAGTCTTCCAAGATTCCACTGCTGAAATATTCTTTGGATCCACTAAAATACCATCACCAATCACAACATGCCCAAAGAACTCCACCTTGTCCAGAAAAACTCACACTTGGACAACTTCCCATACAACTCCTCCTTTCTCAGCACATCTAACACAATCCTCAAATGCCCCTCATGCTCCTTCGGTGTCCTCGAGTATATGAGTATGTCGTCGATGAACACCACCATGAACTTGTCAAGGTACTGGTGGAATATCTTGTTCATCAAGTTCATAAATACTGTCGTTGCATTGGTCAAACCAAACGGCATCACCATAAACTCGTACTGACCATACCGAGTTCTAAAAGCAATCTTCGGTATATCCTCCGACTTTACCTTTACCTGATGGTAGCCTGATCTCAAATCTATCTTAGAAAATACCTTCGTACCACTCAACTGATCAAATAGATCATCAATCCGGGGCAAAGGATACTTATTCGTGATAGTAAGATTATTCAAAGCCCTATAATCAATGAACATGCGCACCAATCCATCCTTCTTCGGTACAAACAATACCGGGGCTCCCCATGGTGAAGAACTCGATCTGATAAACCCCTTATCCTGCAATTTGTCCACCTGCTTCTTCAACTCGGCCAGCTCGCTGTTGTTTACTCTATAGACATGCTGTAAAATTGGTTCTGCACCTAGCACCAAGTCTATAGAAAATTCAATATCTCGATCTGGCGGCATCCTGGCAATTCCTTAGGAAATACATCTAAGAATTCTGCTATCAACGGATGCGGCAACTCCTTGTCTTCCACCATAGCTCCAAAAATAATGCCTTCTCCCTGCTCTGCGGCTCCTCTAGCAAACTCGAACTCTGGCTCTCCTGGCGAACCAAACAAAACTCTACCTCCTCTACAATCTATGCTAGCACGGTGCCTACTCAACCAATCCATCCCGAGTACAATATTGTAGCTCGGAAGTGGCATTACAAGTAGACACGTACTCAACTCCCAGACTCCCAGAGTAACTCTCTGATCCTTGCAAATATTAATGCCTCCCCCGTTCATGATCTTGCAAGTCCTAAGCAAAGACTCAGCTACCAACCCATGCTTCAGAGCAAAAGAAACAGATACAAAACTATGGGGAGCACCACTATCAAACAAAGCTAAAGATGGAATAGAATTAAGAAGAATAGAACCTGTGATGATATCTCCGGTGGGTTCATCCTCCTCGATGGTCATATCAAACGCTCGTCCCTGCCGAGCACCTCCCTGCTGCTGATGCTGGACAAAATGCTGCTGCTGTGTCGGAAGCGGTCCCCTCGGCTGTGCTACAGGTGGTCTCGTTTGTGCCCTCGGAGCTGAAGCTGCTCCCTGAACTGCACGACGAGGACACTCCCTCGATTGATGCCCTTTAGTACCATAATACAAACAAACTCCTAGCCTCCTCCTGCAAACTTCCCAGATATGGCCGAGCTTCTTGCAGTAGTTGCATGGAGCTTCCTGTAACTGTCTCTGCTGCTGAGGTGCCTGGTGAAAAGGATCCCTAGCTGAAGTCTGGTTCTGCTGTGGCTGCTGGAAAAGGTCTGGACTAGAAATGAGGACGTTTGGCAGATACTACACTGCCGTTGGCCCCCAGAAAAGAATCACGATCTCTCTTGGGCTTCAAACCCAACTTCCGCTCAACCTTGCGTGCCTCCGCAAGTATCTCCGAGTATGTCTCATAAAAAGACGAAATGAGAATCTTCACTTCCCAGTTTAGACCCTCACGGAAACGAATAGCTCGAACCTCCGGCTCTCTCACTAAATACTCTGCAAATCGGCTCAACCTGCCGAACTCCGCAGCATACTCCTCCACAGACATGCTCCCTTGAATGAGACTCTCAAACTGTCTCCCCAAGTCTAGCATGTCTGCCCGGGCAAAAAACTTCTTCTTGAAAAGGTCCTTGAATACCTCCCAAGATTGCCTGTGTCAACCAGAACCGGCTCGTTCCTGAACCAAGTACGAGCAACGTCAAACAGTTGAAGTCCTACCGCCTCAACCTTCAGATCCTCAGAAAGACGGGACACCCTCATAAGACGCTCAATGTCCTCGAGCCAATCATCAGCATAGACGATGCCCTCCGTCCCCTTGAAAACCCTAGGCTCCAGTTTCTTGAAGTCCTGAATGTTGCCTGGCCGAAGCTGAGCAACCTGAGGAATAGCACGAGCAAGCTGATGAGCACTCTCGATGCCCTACCGTAGAACGTCGGTCTGCCTCTGATGTGCCTCTGATTGAGCCCTCTGTGCCTCGAGCATCTCACGAAACAGTATAAACATCTGTGACGCCTCTGCTGGAACAGGAGGTGGAGGTGGAAGCCCCTCAGATACAGCTGGCACAGTCCTCTGAGTAGGTGGTGGACCTCCGAAAGCAGCTGACACTCCAATCACCGGTGAAGTGATTGGTGCAGGCCCTCGGGATGTCGCAAACCTCTCAGAAGCTGCTCTCCCCTGCTGCGATCTAGTCTTAGGCAGCATCCTGAGACAAAGTGAAAGAAGAATTAATATGGCACAAGATGTAAGACATCAAGGAAAGGACAGTTTAAGAGATCAAGTATCAATATCAAAGGAGAATATTTTTATCAAAAGAATTTTCCAAGATGTGATTGAGTATCTCAGCCTATTTCCTATATCCTATCGCAGGCTTGCAGTAGTACAACTAAATTATCGCACTACCACGACATCACATACTTTGTGAAGCTTGACCTGCATGGGCCACCACCAAAAATGTGTCACGACCCGCACCCGGTGTAAGGGTACAAGTCGGAAACAACACCCAGCCTACGTCACAGAATCGGTGGTAGAACATTGTCTAGATAATCTATCTAATAATATACTGAACCACCAAGATGATAATATACTCAATCACAGAACTAAGATGGAAATGAACACGAATCAGATAAAGAATAGAATAGTCACAATACAACTCATGAGTCTAAAATAATACATCAATGAGTCTGAAGGAAGTAACAAAATAAGCTGGAGACAAATCCAGTACAAAAGAATACTACGAAGCTACAACTCCTGGGTCAACTATCTCAGTTGGGATAAGTCCCTCCTGAGCCAGGGTCTCAGAATCTAAACCCACAACATCATGGGGTCCATAATAGATAGGGTACCACTCCTCAGTATCATCTGGAAAAATATATCCAGTCAGGAAAGGAGCAGAGTACATCCCTAACAACAGTTCTAATCAATGATAAAAACTATGTAACAGTAAATAGCTATGGATAATCAAGATGCACAATAGATACAAGATATATATATTTATATATATATATATATAATAATAAGAAAATACTGGAAACAAATACAATAATGAACAATATGCCAATAAAACAAGAATACTAATGACTAAGTGTGTGAGTACTAGCTTAACATGTGATCGGCTTGGGCAAGATGTAATATGGCCTGGCTAATCATACGTGGGTGTATGATCAACACTATTCAGTAATCAGTACTTGATATAATAGGGATATTGATCACATATCTATACTAATACTCCCCACCCCCGACTGGTATAATAGATTCAACCACGGTATGCTATGGTACGAGATTTCCCAAGAAGATAGCTAGTCTTCCTGAGAATCGGTGTCTGTACATGTACAAGATAACTAATGAAATAATACTTGCAACATATACACCATATACCAAGGAATAACATCTCATGACGAGATCCGGATATACCAATCTGTGTAACCATAGTGTCAAGAGAAACATGGATATCTACACTAGATACAATGAACATAGAGGATATCATAAATGAGAAACTATCAGAGAATGTACTCGCCTGAAGTCCAATGAATAGTCTCACAGATGTCTGACTCGGTGCCTCGAAGACCTAGATATGGAATACAACATCAAAACAAGGTTCCGAAAAGAGAATAAGTTAAACTAGTCAACTTCTAGGCCAATAAGTCAATTCTAAGTCAAAAGTCAACTATGGTCAACTCTAAGGTCAACTATGGTCAAACCAAGGTCAACTATCTATTTCTAGGTTGCATAAGTCTAACACAAAAATCTTTGGTCAAGATATTAAAATCTAAGTCATAAAAACCACATCTTAAAATATTAGGATACCGTATCTCCGGATACGTAAATTCCAAGGTAACATCACAATACATATATATCAAACAATTATGTATAATAATATAGAATATCAATTTACACATCAAATAGGTACCATGGTTTTGAACCAACTTTGTATCTCAACAAAAATCACAATCTTGATACCCAAACCCCGTATCTTGAGTATCCCTATTTACCTTGGTCTCCTCAAGGTAATACTCAATACCTTGATATAATAATTATCCTCATATATAATATATAAATATATTCTAATATTATACATATAAGGAATATAGCAATAATAGTATATTATCTTAATATCAATACATATGTATATATATACATATATATAAGTATAAGTATATAAACACATATATATATATAAATCTGTCTATTTGTCGCTGAAAACTGTGTTGAAGAACAAAGATACACTGATACCAAACTTTTAGTGACAGTTCTGGTGTCACTGATGCCGCCGTCGCTGCTATTGTTGGAATTCTGCACTGTTGCTGCTGCTTTGGTGACGGTTTGCAACCATCACCACTCCCACCGTCGCCACTGCTGCTATTTCCTGCCGCTGCAGCTGTTATTAATGACAGTGGCGTCTGTCATTAAATGCTGTCGCCACTGCTACAGCGGCTGCTGCTGAATCCGCTGCTATTAATAACAACAACTCTGTCATTAATCCCTGTCGCTAAAAACAGTAATATATATAACATATATATATATATATATATATATATATATATATATATATTAATATATATATATATAAATCTAATAAATATATATATATATATATAACCCAATACATATATATATATATATATATATATATATATATATATATATATATATATATATATATATACCAAATAGCTATAAATACACCCCCTCTATTATAATGTACATATTACAACATAGCCATATGCACACATACATAAATATTATAATTACATCTATACATATATCTACATAATCATATAAAAATTATATATAAAATAATTACCCAATTAACATACATATATATTTAATCAACATATACATATATATATCCATACAATATATTATATCATATACATTAATGCATGTAGAAGAAAGCTATATATATATATATATATATATATATATATATATATATATATATATATATATATATATATATATATATATATATATATATATATATATATTCTATTAGTACATATATAGTATATAGATCTATGATACAATAATTAATATAATAAATACACTATAATACATATGTAATATCTATATATATATATACATAATTATAACTCACGAATTAAAAGCACAAATAATTAGATCTACACATACATACACAACAAATGGAGAGTATCACACCGCATCCCACTAGATCTAGGTTACGCATGCGACACGAGTCCACCACACATGCAATTGCATCCCGAAGGACATACACAAGTCACATATAATATTTATGAATAATACGAAGTGTCAAATATAGATCTACGTATTCGTGTCAAAATATGACATGTACAAAGTCCCGTATCGGAGGAAAAACCCCCAAAATAACACATATCATCAAATTATTGGGATACGACCTACACGTACCCAATTGTGGACACGACACTAGCCTCAAACACATAAACATATGCCAAATTGATCTATAGGATCAATTGACACACACAACATTTGTCATTCTCGGAATTCCCCCAAAATTGACACAAAAAGCACCATAACTTTCTCAATATGCCTCTTATGGATACAAAACCAAATCCTATGGGTAGTACATGCATATGGGTTGATTTTCCATGATTAAATCTTATATTTAAAAGCTATTTTAAGGAAAAAAAACTGAATTATACCTATTGGGAGATGGATTCCCGATGAAACCTCCAATTGAGATAAAATTTCCTCCAACTTGTAGATCCTTGCTCCTCTTTGTAGATCCTTGCTTCCTCCTTCTAGATCCTTGCTTATCAAGTCTCTATTGGTGATTTGGGAAGAAATTGGAATGAATTTTGGTAGGGAAATGAAGTGGGAAAGAAGAAATTTGGTAGTGGGAAATTCTAGATCTAGATTTGAAATAAAAAATATGAGAGAGAATTTCCCCCCTCTACTTATATAGGACGGCCCCTATTCCTCTCCCTCAAGTTGTCATACCCCGGATCTCCCGTAGGCAATCGGCCGTTCCTGCAAGGCAAAAATAACCCTCGCCAGCGCTCCCGCGGAACGATCGCTTAACCCATCCGGGCGTGATGCCGCACGAGCGTGATCCACGCCCGTGCAAGGCCATGGTTCATTGGCTGGCGGCAAGAGTTCAAAGCCACAGAGTCGCACAGATTGTCCGAGTGCAGCGAAGATGAACGCATAGGCGATCGGTAACAGGTTCACTGAGTCGACAAATATAGCGGAAGCATTGAAACACAAGTTGAAGTAAAGCAAGCTCTTTTATTGATTAAATATGTGTTACAGGCGGCGTATAGCCGAGATTACAGTCGCTCAAGCCTCTCTCTCTGAAACAGTAAAAGCGTGCCAAATAGCTACAATTGTGAAATAATTGCACAGGCGATGTTCAGGCGATGTTCACAACTTATGTCTTGTATATGTGCTTCAGTCCCGGATGCACCGTTGCTTCGGAGTGATCTCCACGCCTTAGCACGTACGAAGGAGGTGTCCGCACCGAATGAGGTTCTCCTGCACCCTGTATACAAACTGGTGGATTATCAGTATATTGAATGCACTGGTGGAGAAGCTACTCGCCCGCTCGACAAATCCAAACACGTAATACAGGTTCCGTGCACAACTATTAAGTTGTCTTTCTAGTTGCCTTAGGATCAGTTTCATCCAAATATTGAATAGCCTAACGTGTCGGCAGTGCGCCGTACGATGTTTGAGGAAACACGGCGAGACTTACCAACTTACCATTTCTTCTTCCCTGTCCAAGGCAAACATGATTAATTCAAGCATGGTAAGTATAAACATTCAGGAGGCATAGCATATGCAAACATGAGGGTCGTTATTTTCAGATCGTTCAGGTGTTCAGTTCATTGATGCTATGCAATGACTCGCACGCGGATAGCCGCTAAGCGAGGATGACTTATCTATATGACGAAAGTCGCTGGCATAGCCATTATGGACGGGTTATGGTCTCAGGACTAAGAGCGATAGCAACGTAGGTGGCGAGCCCCGCTACATAACACTCCGTCCGTGACTAACGACCATACAAACTCTTCCGCCCGGATCGGATCGGTCCCAGTGCCCCGGTGATCGTCCGCGGAAGCCAAAAATCCTTGTGCACAGGTTGTCCGCGACATGCAGGTCAGGGTCTATCCAAATCCAAAGCTTGACATGATAATCATGGAACACACAAACTTATTCTGAACGAGCACATTGCTCCACGAGTTAGGATTCGAACAGTACAAACACAATCCTCGTTCAGATCCAAACATGGCATGATTATCATTCAAGTGTGATTCACATTCAAATATCCATTCTTGCTTGATGCATTCCCCTGGTTCGGGGATATGCCTTGGTGACCTAACGGTCCCGGATACTTGCAGGTTTAAATGCACAGAAGGACTATTTGATAGTCTCCTAGCTAAACAAGAATGCATGCACAATACAATAACGCTAGACGTTCGAAAGCAGACAAGCATGCGTTTCTAAGGAACATAAACAGGCACGTTTGCTCAGACTCGAAGGTAAGCCGAGAGATGAAACCGTTAAGGGACATAGCATGCGATGGTCTGAACATAAGCAGTATTTCATTTTCCATGTTCTAGCATAGCAATACAAGTTGGGATTATTTTCTTAGCTAGGTGCGTTGGATTTATTAGCATGCAGGGGGTTATTCACCTAGCGACTAGCATGAATATTCCAGATTTTATGTGTGCTGGCTAAGCAAAGACAAGTTCACCGTAGCCATCCACCTTAGCGATGATTCGCCTCGGTAGAGCGATACGTCTGAGCGAGCCTCTGAAAGTCCAAGCCGAATTCCTGTAGGGACAAGTCTGGATATCCTTTGCTTCTTGTTTGAGGCAAAGCGGGTCGGGACAACTGCACTATTGCCGTTTGAGACGGCAGTCCACTTGAGTGGAACGGAGTGTTACACAAGTAATCATGTAATGTCCATTATACCCCTTGGGACCTCTCATGAAGAAATAATTAAGGAATGAAGCTTCTAGTCTAATGATTTAATTAATTTAATCCATCTCCTTAACAATGGGCTTTCTAAATGGGCTAAGTTTAACTAATTAATTTATGTTGGTCCATGGGTCCAAACTAAACTAGTTAGGTCCACTAACACAAGTCCAAAATAATTAATTAACATCTAACAACAATTAAATAATACCACAAATAATTATTTATCAAGTACAATAATTAATTAAATAGGAAATTACTAAAATACCCTTTCTTAGAAAATGTGGTAGTGACACTTCTTGAGGATATCCCCCACTAGAAGCACTATTCACTTCAGGGGATGGGTCAAGTTGAGTCCAAGGTATATTAGACCGTTTGATGTGTTGGTGTGAGTTGGAGAAGTTGTGTATCGACTGTCACTACCACCTTCGCTTGAGGGAGTGCATGATGTATTCCATGTGTCATAACTCAGGTGATATGTGGTAGATAACAGTCATGTTGTCGATCACTCTGATATCACCATTGGGCCAAGCTTGTTATACCAAGTGCAACCCGTGGAGATTCTTGATTGTCGGGAGAAAGTGTTAAGGAATCAGTCTATTTCCTTGGTCCGTGTGGCAATGAGACATCACTCGCCAGGAGAATCAACTTGGGAGCGCGATGATGACATGCACAAACATTTTTTGTATCTTTTCGAAGATCAAGGTATGATTTTACTTTATTTTTTCTACCGTATAGCATTCTCGTTTCCTTATTATGCGTTAGTTTTAATTTCGAGGATAAAATTTTTGTAAGTTGGGTAGAATGTTACCACCCTAGAATTTCTAACTAATTAAATAAATAAAGTATATAATAAGTATTTTTACTCATAGTAGTATGCAAGAGTATAGTTAATAATACAATAGGAACAAATAAATTTAGTATATAAAAATATATGCACTTATAAAAATAATAATAATATAAATATATGTTAGAAATTATAATATTAATAATGGTAATAATAATAATAGTAAGAAATGAGTAGAAAAGACAAAGAAATCAAAAAGGATTAATTAATAAAAGAAAGAAAGAAAATATTAATAATAAAAACAACATACCACTCACAACAACAACAACAAATGAACACAGCAGCAGCAGCAACCAAAACCCATCCAATCCACGCCCCACCGCCCTCCGTGGTGCACGACCCGGCCCAAACCGCTCACACCCCCCTCTTTCTACCTATATATACGCATATATATATATATATATATATATATATATATATATATATATATATGAACGAATTTAAACCCTAACCCTAATCCTTTCCTCCTCTCATATTCGTCGACCTCCCTACACAGCCGTAGAGCCACCAACGCCGCCGAGAATTCGCCGCAGAACGCCCAAACTCGACCGAACTGACAGTAACTGCAGTCGAGGTACCCCTCTTCACGATCGTTTATCTCCACACTTGTTCGATCATTTTTTGATCTGTAAAATTCTATGGATAGACCACTTAACCTAGTTTATGATTATGTAATCTTTGATAAGAAATCACATTTAAATCAACATGAAAAATACATGAGAAATCATGAAAAACCTATTATTTTATATATAAGTGAATTGACAGTTTTGGAAGCCAACATGTTGTTTTGAAAGGCGATTTTCTTTCAATCAGCCCAACAAAAATAAGCATTTATTTTTATGATATCTAGCCCACATAAATAGGTTCAAAACGAATTATTTCTTGCATAGAATTGATCATTAAATCTGTAGTGAAACACCCGTTAATAATCACAAAAAATAGTTTCTGAAAACTTAGAAAACTAGTGATACGGAGTACGTTCCGACAAACTGGACCACCATGTTACATACAAGTTATATCGAAAGGCGCGAATGGTATTTCCTGACGTACGGGCTTTGATGGAAATTGATTTGCACTTGCGGGCGCGTCGGAGTCAACCCGTATCGGTCGAAAGTCTCCTATATCGGTATTTTACAATTTCTTCATTAGTTGGTATACGCTCATCAGAATCCGACGAAACTTGCATCATTGGATTCGTGGTATCACGTTGGTTCTGAGACCCAAGTTTCACGTGATTCCAAGACATTTGACATAGCCACCTATTCGTGGGCCCTACGGTTAACTTGACGGGCAAAATTATGATTGGCTCATCAAAATTCAAAATTGGACATACCGTTGAGTTCGTATCATCGTTTAGAATTAATTTGACCTATAATTTATCCTATTTAAAGACTTTTACCCCTAACACGTATTTCGATGCAAGGTGGGTCCCATTTGGATACCGTTTTGACCCAAAACTACCCTTTTTGCCCCTGTGTCCTAATTGGGCGAAAGGGTAGAGTTTTCTGACTACCTCGCTAATTCTGGAGATATTGGCAATATTTATTTCAGCATCCGGAGATATTTGTTCGGAGCCTGTAGTTTCTGATCTCATGTGCTTGACGTCAGGACTCCTACATTATATAGATTGCTTTCCAGGCAAGTATACCTTGCCATTGTGCTATTTACTTACATTCATTATTAGCATGCATATTTGTTGTTGTTCATTTAGTTATTTTATTTTGCTATATAAAATTGCGCGTCCAAGGATAACTTGGGTGCAACGACGGTCGTGTCGCCTTTTGTCACTTATTTAATATTTTACATGACGACCTAGTATTACGAGACCATCGCATGATGTTGAGGCATTCTTATATTTTATTGGCCGTGACACATTTGTTACACAAGTGTGAGTCTCGTGTAGGACACGGACTTGCGTGATATGCTGGCCACCGGTACGTACGGGACGTACGACGGATAGGAAATAACTACTAATAGAAATGCATGCTAGGAGACTTGACAGTTATTAGAGTTATCATCGTGGCATAGATATGACATGAATAGGGTATAGGGTGGGGAGAACAACAAGTAGGAATATGGGCTCCTTTACACTTTTTCTTTTGTAACCCGTACGCTCCGTCGGAGATGCATGGTCAGATGACCCTTATATTATATTATTTACAGGTGACCTCTGACGATCAAAAGACGTTATGCTTTTTAGGCCACTGATTCTCCGAGAGAGTCACGCCAATCCTATTTTAGCCAGATAGCTCATACATTGGAAAGTTGTTATCAAAAGTGTATTTCACATAGACGGTTAGGCGACCCTTTGGATATTATTTTTAGTATATTATGGCATGTACTTTTTGTATCTTATTATGTCCCTCTGAGGACCTGGTCCAATTCCAGGTATAGACGAGCTGGATTATCCGCAGGAGTGTGGATCTGGGCCCGACGCATCATTCTCTGTTAAGGAGGTTTTACCTTCTGAGTACCAGTGATTATTTTATTGTTGATGGATCCTTAGCTGTTGTTTCTTTATTGACATTTATTTTATATTGGGGTTTTGATCTCCTCTATCATTTTAGTTTTTGATATAGTCAACGAGTAGTGGATTTGTCTCCACTCGACTATTATTCTTTTGATACTTCATACTTGAGACATTTAGCTATTTATTTTGATATTCCTTTACTTATTCTTGTGGATGAGATATAGATGCCTGTGACTTGTGTTGACAATATATGAACCACTTGTGTATTAATATTCATATTACAGCGTACGTATGTGTTATGATTTTCCAATATATTGGAGTTGTCATATACATACGGCTAGCATGCTACGTATTTCTAGTCCTACGTATTTTGGGACTGGAGAATGACAGAAGTAATGGCCACAAAATCGATATTATCTTATGCTCATATTTCTGTTGAGATAAAAACATCAACAAAACTTCCACATGAACTAGAGTTTCAACTCCTGTCAGAAGAAATCCATTCTTAGATTATTTATTATGAATGGATCCCACCTATATGTAATAGGTGTAGAAGTTTTGGTCATTTCACAAGACCTGCCTAACTGATATTGAATAAGAGGGAACTGAGAAAGAGATTGATACTCAGGAACACATACAATTGGAAGATAATTTAGTAGGAGTTGATACTCAACTACAAGGGGAAGAAGTAACCTGCCTAGGATCAAGGGGGCACTGGAGGCTAATTTGCAGAGTACTCATGTAATATATCCGACTGTGCAGATACCGATGGTGGGGACTAGATTGGCTGTAGGCGAGAGAGGCATATGTGTAACATATAAAAATAAAAATAAAAATATAGTAGCACCTAGTGCATCTAGTGTAGTTCCCCGCTTCGTATTGGCACTATGTACAAGAGATATCGCTCTGTTGGCTCGAGCAGAAGCCTTCTCGAAGAGTTTCTCGATCGAAACACAAGACGATTGATCTTAGTGAGTGGGCAGAACTTCATTAATATCTGATTCTTGCATACCTTGATAATGAATCTGATTTTTCTACTGCTTGTTATAAGAAGATAGTTTCATAAGAAGAATGATAGAACCTGACTCTATATGCTTAATAAGGGAAATTATATTGCTTGTCATTGAAACGAACCCTTGACATGCTAAGAAAAGATAGAAATATTGTATACTAAGTTACACGGGCACCACTATCGAACGAACCATTGCTATGCTAATAAGAAAGAGTAAAAGATTACTTGAACTTGTCTTTGTATCATATGTTAAACTAGAGTAGAACTACATGCTTGTCTAAAAGAGATAGAATAACTACTACTATGCTTGCTTAAATAACATATTGCTTGCTTGTTCCCTATCATACTAAAAGAGATAGAATTGCATGCTAGATTTATAGAACTGTTCTTGCCTGTTACTTGTTAAAAGAACTAGATTGCTTGAACATGTTTTATTGATCGCACTGTAAAGAGATAGAACTGTATGAATAGCTTGAACTGGTGCATCAAGACTAATAGTCCACCCTGAGACTAGAAGTCCTTATTTATGCGAGGATGTGGCTATTAGCCAAGAGAATTGAGAGCTCCGGCTCTATCGCTTGATTGAATGCTTGTTTGTTCATGAACATGTGCATCATATAGTCTTTATCTGATAGAAGTACATTCATGCATCGGTCTGACAACTTGTGCAAAAGGTTTATCTCTCGATCGGTTCCTGGGGCACTGGGATCGTTCGGCCTGGGAGAGATCTAGAACACCCTGAGGCTAGAAGTCCTTATTTATAGGAGGGTACGACTTTTAGTGTAGTATTGAACCATGAGTCTCGGCTGCTATTTTGAGCGTATTTTAGTGCATAGCAACCATACATCTTAGTAGCTATTAGCCGATCTATCATTAGTGAGATGGGCTTGTACGTTCCAACTGCCAATCATAGTTTCCATGGGCCATCATATAGTTAGGGCGCATGCTAAGCTAGCCTTCTTGCATACGTAACTGTTTGATGCAGAGACGGACATAAAATAGAACCTTGTTTATATATACAAATTATTGCTAACTTGTATGTCTACTACAGGGATAACTGTCCGATAAAGGGTAAGAATCACCGATACGTGATGTACTCATTAGTGCATTGTACTTGCTTTCTTGTATTGCTCCTGGACTTGCATGTTAAACTTGATTACGCTGCTGCCTTGAATTGAAATGTATAGCCATTAGAGATAGCTTATGTTCCTAAGAGAGATGAATATGGCTCACGATATATGATCCACATCGCATGATAGAATACTGCCACTATTGTATGCTAGAATGTATTGAATATGCAAACTATTTTCAAAGACATATTTTTGAAAGATGTAAACCGGCTCTAATCTTGTGCTGCATAAAATAAACCTAGGTAAAAGTAGCAAGATCACTAGTAAAGTAATATTTTGCCATATGATTACTTAGTATTGGTTTCAGGGAGTTTTGTTTCGGTTCATTGATTTTATACTCACCAGTACTTTTTCCAAAGTGCTGACCCACCAACAGTTTGCTTGTTCTCATGTGTTGGATCATCCGAGGAAGCGATAACCGAGCCTCATCCCCAGGAACTGAAAATCTAGAGTCGATGCCTTGAGCCGTATCAAAATTATATTAAGCTATTTTTGTATAAAGGGATTTAATGTATGGAATGATGTTATTGTAATCGAGAGAAAGAAAGATTGTGTGAATTATAATCTCGGCCAAGCGCTGCTTGTAACACATCTTGATTATCAATAAAGAGCTTATTTTCTTATGCCATTGTATTCTTTACTTTTCTAGAATATTGTGCCGCTGCTCCCATCTTGAATAGCTTACTTGCCCTTGTTCAAGCTTTGGCCTTATGCAAGCGCAGCTTAGGCTTACCCGACATCACATCCAAGCGTGGACGATCGGTCCCGCAAGGACCCAAGCAAGGATGAACTCCCCCCTGCGGGATCGGGGCGTGATATATAGAGGGATTGCAACAGATGTTACATCCTATAGTATCTTGGGGAAGAGGCAAGATATGGGAGGCATATCAAAGGATATCCGTCTAATGAATATATATATATATAAGACAATGTAGTATTGCCATATGATCAAGAATCAGAATTGAACCTACCAGTAATTATTTTTTCTGCTGAGACAAAGGAAGGTAGCAATTTAGCTGCAATATCGCAAATAGTTCTTGGTCATGAGGAATCCAGGAGAATTACAATTAGAAGTAAATATTTATCCAAAATGCCATCTAGTCCTCTACCACCTAGTGGTACAAATCCTGGGGTCAATTATCTGGCAAAGGCAAGTAGTAGTGAATAGTTTAGTATTGTTAATCCTAAGCGGGCTATCCTTCTACGACAAGAAGGTAGATCAGCATGGACTCTCAGGGAGCCGTGGAAGATCGAACAGGTGGTTCATCTAGCCCTCTATGGGTGAGTCCAAGATTATCGTGATAAACCCCACCATCTAAGTCAATTCTGGCATGGAATGTTCGTGGTATGAACTCGATAGGTCATTAGAAATTGGTTCATGATCATCTAGCTAATCATCACTATGATATTGTGGTTATTCTTGAATCCAAAATTCGATCGATGTTAATGTTGGCACAACATATTCCTAACAACTGGGAGTCGGTGCACAATTTAATGTCGTGCCCGATGGCTCGTATTTGGGTGTTATGGGATTGCAAAACCTAGAAGGTAGTCCTAAAGTTCGAATTGAAAATCTTCTTGTTCTGGAATAGGAAAATCGTGGGGGTTTAAAAAATTCCTTGGAGTTGTATATGGCTATATTGACAAAAGGCTTTGTTGGCAACTTTGGAAGGATATCATCTCAGTTAGTAATGGTTTAGCGGTACTTTCTCCTTTCATTCTAATGGGTGACTTTAATGATATTCTTCATTCTCATGAGAAGATAGGTGGTCGACGTGTTATTGATTTGTGTCACGACCCGCACCCGGGGTAAGGGTACTAGTCGGAAACAACGCCCAGCCTACGCCGCAGAATCGGCGGTAGAACGCTGTCTAGAAAGTCTATCTAATATAATGAACCACCAAAAGATAGTGTACTCAATCACAGAACTAAGATAGAATGAACACGAATCAGATAAGAATAGAATAGTCACAATACAACTCATGAGTCTAAAATAATACATCAATGAGTCTGAAGAAAAAATACAGAAATATGCTGGAGACAAATCCAGTACAAAAGAATACTATAAAACTATAAAGCTACAACTCCAGGGTCAACTGTCTCAGTTGGGATAAGTCCTTCTTGAGCCAGGGTCTCAGAATCTAAACCCACAATATCCTGGGGTCCATAATAGGTAGGGTACTCCTCAGTGTCATCTGGAAAAATATATCCAGTCAGGAAAGGAGCAGAGTACAACCCTAACAGCAGTTCTCAAATAATGATAAAAACTATGTAACAGTAAATAGTTGTGGATAAACAAGATGCATAAATAGAGACAAGAATGTAGAGACAATAAGGAAATACTGGAAAGAAATACAATAATGAACAATATGCTGATGGAACAAGAATACTAATGACTAAGTGTGTGAGTACTAGCTTTAACATGTGATCGGCTTGGGAACTTGCACAAGAGTATGATGGCCTGGCTGATTATACTTGCGGTGTATGATCAACACTCACAAGGAACAAGACATGCACAAGGAGGGTATGATCACATATCTACACTAAAATACTCTCCACCCCGACTGGTATAATAGATCCAACCACGGTACATTATGGCACTAGATTCCCCAAGAAGATAGCTAGTCTCCCCGAGAATCGGTGTCTGTACATGTACAAGATAACCAATGAAACAATACTTGCACCATATACACCATATACCAAGGAATAACATCTCATGACGAGATCCGGATATACCAATCCGTGTAACCATAGTGTCAAGAGAACATGTATATCTACACTAGATACAACGAACATAGAGGATATCATAAATGAGAAACTATCAGAGAATGTACTCGCCTGAAGTCCAATGAACAGTCTCACAAATGTCTGACTCGGTGCCTCGAAGACCTAGACATGGAATACCACTTAATACAAGGTCCCGGAAAGAGAACAAGTCAAACTAGGCAATTTCTAGGTCAATAAGTCAATTCTAAGTCAAAAGTCAACTATGGTCAACTCTAAAGTCCACTAAAGTCAAACATGGTCAAACCCAAAGTCAACCTCACAAGACATCTATAAAATAATATAGAGATAAACTACAATAATTTAGGAATCAAATTAGATTCAAAAAGAACTCACACAAAGTATACTAATAATATAATTAATATATACCCTAAAATAATATATATACAACCCAACATTTATATAAATAACATAATATATTATTATAATTATTATTCCTCACAAAACACATATATATATACATATATATATATACAATTATAATATATAATATATACATTAAATCTGTCAAAGCGTCATTGAAAAACAGTAAATAAAATAGGATTAAATCAAAACAGTTTAAATAGTGACAGTCGGGACTGTCACCGAAGGACTGTCACCGAAACCCAAATAATAAACTGCCACTGCTTTGGTTTTCGCTGACAGTTAAACTGTCGCGGAAAAGCGTCGCAGAAAAGCTGCTGTTTCCCGCTGCTGCAATTAATGACAGGTTTGTCATTAATTGCCCGAAGGCTACAGCGGCTGCTATTAGTCGGCTAATTAATGACAGTTTTTTACTGTCATTAATTCACTGTCACTAAAACAAGTTGTATATATATAATTATATATATAAAAACAGAATATATAAACAATATATATATATATATATATATATATATAAACAGAATATATAAAACAGTATATATATATATATATATAAACCATTAATACAAAAATGTACATATATATATTAATATACACATAAACTTATACCTTCAAATATTTAACAAAGAACATATAATTTACATGGCTAGAAACACACCTAAAATATTTACATTAATATCCAAATAATTACATAATAATTATAAATAATATAATTACACAATTAAACATACAAATATATTTTATAAAACATTTTATGTATAAATTATATTATTTAACAAGTAGTAACATATATATTTGCATGCAAGAAAGCTACATATTATATGGTACATTATATTAGCACACCCAAAATATAGATCTATGCTACAATAATTACTATAATAAATACACAAAATAAATATTTAATATCCATATATATATACTAATTATAAATGAAGAATTGAACCACAATTAATTAGATCTATGCAAAAATACACACAATTGGAGAGTATCTCACCGTATCCCACTAGATCTAGGATACGCATGCGACACGAGTCCAACACACAACCAAATGCACCCCGAAGGACACAAATAAATCACAATAATATTTATGAACAAATCAAAGCGTCAAAAGTAGATCTATGTATCCGTATCAAAATACGACATGTTCAAAGCCCCGTGTCGGAGGAAAACCCCCAAATGACACGTATCACCAAATAGTTGGGATACGAACCACAAGTATCCCAATATGGACACGACACTAGCCTCAAACACAAATCTCATGTTCAATTGATCTATAGGATCAATTGACATACACAACAAAATATAAATTCGGAATTCCAACAAAATTGACACAAAAAGCACCATAACTTTCTCCATGGGTCTCCTATGAACACAAAATAAAGTCCTATGGGTAGTACATACATATAGGTTAATTTTACATGATTAAATCTCAGATTTAGAAGCTATTTAAATGGGAAAATCTGAATTATACCTATTGGGAGATGGATTCTCAATGAAACCTCCAATTGAGATGAACTTGCTTCCAAATTGTAGATCCTTGCTCCTCTTTGTAGATCCTTGCTTCCTTCTTCTAGATCCTTGCTTCCTCCTTCTCTAATGGTGAATTGGAAAGAATTTGGAATGAATTTGGTAGGGAATTGGATTGGGAATGGAGAGAATTTGGTAGTGGGAGAATTCTAGATCTAGATTTGGAATGAGATGAGAGGAGAGAGAAATTTCCCCCCCTCTTTAATAGGCCGGCCATAGCCCCTCCCCCAAGCAATTGTAAAATGTCCAATGTACCCCTTGGGGCCTCTCATGAAGAAATAATTAAGGAAGGAAGCTTCTAGTCTAATCATTTAATTAATTTAATCCATCTCCTTAACTATGGGCTTTCTAAATGGGCCAAGTCTAACTAATTAATTCATGTTGGTCCATGGGTCCAAACTAAACTAGTTGGGTCCACTAAAATAAGTCCAAAATAATTAAATAATATCTAACAATAATTAAATAATACAACAAAAATTATTTACCATGCACAATATTTATTTAAATAGGAAATTACTAAAATACCCTTTTTTCTAAAATGTGGTAGTGACAAGTCTACCCTCCTTAAAATAATTTCGTCCTCGAAATTCAAAGACAAAAACTACCCCCAGAAAATCACAGAACAGAACTAAAAAATCACAACTAACTAATGAACAGAACATAACAATGAACAGAACATAACTAGAAATAACATACCTCAAGGTACAAACAAATATGGATAACGCTCTCGCATTTCATCCTCTCTCTCCCAGGTAGACTCCCCCGGAGAGTGATGCCTCCATGCAACGCGCACCAAAGGAATAGTCTGGTTCCTCAGCACCTTCTCTCTCCGATCCAGAATCCCAACTGGCTGCTCTGGATAGCTAAGAGTAGGGCCCACCTCTATCTCTGAGTGATCCAATAAATGACTAGAATCTGCCACGTATCGTCTCAACTGCGACACATAAAACACGTTGTGCACTCACTCCAATGCAGGTGGCAAGTCTAGTCTATAAGCAACTGCACCGACCCTCTCTAGAATAGTGAAAGGTCCAATGAATCGCGGACTAAGCTTTTCGCCTCCACCGAAGTAAATCGTGCCTCGTGTCGGAGAAATCCTCAGAAACACCAAACCACCCACCTAGAACAAAACACCACCTTAAGAACTTATCTATAACAAACAACCAAGAACAAGCACACAAAATAAAATCTAAACTATACCTCAAACTCCAAGGGTCTCCGATGGCTATCGGCCCAATGCCGTTGTCTGTCCTGCGCCACTCGAAGTCTGTCTCTGATCAACTGAACCTTCTCTGCTGCATCCACAACCATCTCTGGCCCAAGCAAAACTCTCTCTCCAACATCGTCCCAAGACAAAGGAGTACGACACCTCCGACCATATAGAGCTTCAAAAGGTGACATCTCTATACTGGCCTGGTAACTGTTGTTGTAAGCAAACTCTACCAAATGGAGATGGTCCTCCCAAGAACCCCCGAAATCTAGTACATAAGTGCGCAACATATCCTCGAGAGTCTGAATAGTCCTCTCTGACTGCCCATCTGTCTGGGGATGATATGCAGTACTGAACTTGAGCTGAGTGCCCAAACTCTCCTGCAAACTCCTCCAGAAATAAGACGTGAAACAACTATCCCGATCTGAGACTATGCTGACGGGAACTCCATGTATCCTAACTATCTGCCTCACATACATCTCTGCCAGCTTCTCCGTAGACAAACCCACCTTGAAAGGTAAAAAGTGGGCCGACTTGGTCAATCTATCAACAATGATCCAAATCGCGTCTTTCCCTCCTGGAGATCGTGGTAGTCCGGACACAAAATCCATAGTAATGTGTTCCCACTTCCACTCTGGAATGGGTAATGGTTGAAGTAAACCTCCTGGCCTCTGCCTCTCGGCTTTCACCTACTGGCACACTAAGCATCTGGATACAAACTGTGCCACTTCCCTCTTCATGCCATACCACCACACACTCTCTCGCATATACCGATACATCTTGTTAGCACCTGGATGTATGGAATACTGAGAGCGATGCGCTTCCTGCAACACCTCCTCGCGTAACTCCCCACTAGGCACACACAATCTAACTCCATGCCTCAAGGATCCATCCTCTGCAATAGTGAAATCATCCTCCAATCCTGCTCTCACCTGAGCTCTGATACTCCTCAAAGATACATCATCATACTGTGCTGCCTTGATCCTGTCCATCAAATCTGAGTGTATCTGCAATCCCCACATCTGCATAGAACACCCAGGAACAATCACCTCAATGCCCAAGCTCTCCAAGTCCTCCAACAAATATCGATCCTGCGTCAAGAACATAGCTACCGGATACCTGCTCAAAGCATCGACAACTACATTGGCCTTCCCAGGATGATATTGCAAAGAGATATCAAAATCCTTCATCAGTTCCAACCACCGACGCTGTCTCATGTTCAACTCCTTCTGCGTGAAAACGTACTTCAAGCTTTTGTGGTCTGTGAAGATCTCCACACGCTCTCCGTACAAATAATGTTTCCACAACATCAGGGCGAATATGACAGCTGCCAACTCCAAATCATGGGTAGGATAGTTCTTTTCATGAGGACGCAATTGCCTGGATGCATAGGCAATCACTTTCCCATGCTGCTGAAGAACACAACCTAAACCCTTTCCCGATGCATCACTATAAATAGTGAAACCTCCGGACCCTGATGGCAATGTCAAAATAGGAGCAGACGTCAACCTCTTTTTCAACTCCTCAAAAATAGCCTGGCAATCTTCCGTCCAAACAAACTCCACATCCTTCCTTGTGAGTCTGGTCATCGGCTCGGCAATCCTCAAAAAATCTTGCATAAACTTTCTGTAGTAGCCTGCCAATCCCAAGAAACTCCTGATCTCTGCTACCGAACTCGGAGTCTTCCAAGATTCCACTGCTGAAATCTTCTTCGGATCCACTGAAATACCATCACCAGTCACAACATGCCCCAAGAATTCCACCTTGTCCAAGAAAAACTCACATTTGGACAACTTTCCATACAGTTTCTCCTTCCTCAGCACATCCAACACAATCCTCAAATGCTCCTCATGCTCCTCCGGTGTCCTCGAGTATATGAGTATGTCGTCGATGAACACCACCACGAACTTGTCAAGGTACTGGTGGAACACCTTGTTCATCAAGTTCATAAATACCGCCGGTGCATTAGTCAAACCAAACGGCATCACCATAAACTCGAACTGACCATACCGAGTTCTAAAAGCAGTCTTCGGTATGTCCTCCGGCTTCACCTTCACCTGATGGTAGCCTGATCTCAAATCTATCTTAGAAAATACCTTCGCACCACTCAACTGATCAAACAGATCATCAATCCGTGGCAAAGGATACTTATTCTTGATAGTGAGATTATTCAAAGCCCTGTAATCAATGCACATGCACACCGATCCATCCTTCTTCGGTACAAACAATACCGGGGCTCCCCATGGTGAAGAACTCGATCTGATAAACCCTTTATCTTGCAATTCGTCCACCTGCTTCTTCAACTCGACCAGCTCGCTGTTGTTTACTCTATAGACATGCTGCGAAATCGGTTCTGCACCTGGCACCAAGTCTATAGAAAATTCAATATCTCGATCTGGCAGCAATCCTGGCAATTCTTCAGGAAACACATCCAAAAATTCTGCTATCAACGGATGTGGCAACTCCTTGTCTTCCACCATAGCTCCACAAATAATGCCTTATTCCTGCTCCGCAGTTCCTCTAGCAAACTCGAACTCTGGCTCTCCTGGCGGACCAAACAAAACTCTACCTCCTCTACAATCTATGCTAGCACGGTGCCTACTCAACCAATCCATCCCGAGTACAATGTCGTAGCTCGGAAGTGGCATTACAAGTAGACACGCACTCAACTCTCGGCCTCCCAGAGTAACTCTCCGATCCTTACAAATATCATTAACCAGGATAATGCCTCCCCCGGTCATGATCTTGCAAGTCCTAAGCAAAGACTCAGCTACCAAACCATGCTTTAGAGCAAAAGAAACAGATACAAAACTATGGGAAGCACCACTATCAAACAAAGCTAAAGCTGGAATGGAATCAAGTAGAATAGAACCTGCGATGACATCTCCGGTGGGTTCCTCCTCTTCGACTGTCATAGCAAATGCTCGTCCCTGCCGAGCACCTCCCTGCTGCTGATGCTGGACAAAACGCTGCTGCTGTGTCGGAAGCGGTCCCCTCGGTTGTGCTGCAGGTGGTCTCATCTGTGCCCTCGGAGCTGGAGCTGCTCCCTGAACTGCACGACGAGGACACTCCCTCAATTGATGCCCTTCAGTACCACAATACAAACAAACTCCTAGCCTCTTTCTGCAAACTTCCCAGATGTGGCCGGGCTTCTTACAGAAGTTGCATAGAGCTTGCTGTAACTGCCTCTGCTGCTGAGGTGCTTGGTGAAAAGGCGCTCTAGCTGGAGTCTGGTTCTGCTGTGGCTGCTGGAAAGGTTTGGACTGGAAATGAGGACGTTTGGCAGATACTGCACTGCCGTTGGCCCCCAGAAAAGAATCACGGTCTCTCTTGGTCTTCAAACCCAGATCCTGCTCAACCTTGCTTGCCTCCGCAAGTATCTCCGAGTATGTCTCATAAAAAGATGGAATGAGAATCAATATGGCACAAGATGTAAGACATCAAGGAAAGGACAGTTTAAGGGATCAAGTATCAATATCAAAGGAGAATAGTTGAATCAAAAGAATTTTCCTAGATGTGATTGAGTATCTCAGCCTATATCCTATATCCTATCGCAGGCTCGCAGTAGTACAACTAAGTTGTCGCACTACCACGACGTCACATACTTGTGAAGCTAGACCTGCATGGGCCACCACCAAAAATGTGTCACGACCCGCACCCGGGGTAAGGGTACTAGTCGGAAACAACGCCCAGCCTACGCCGCAGAATCGGCGGTAGAACGCTGTCTAGAAAGTCTATCTAATATAATGAACCACCAAAAGATAGTGTACTCAATCACAGAACTAAGATAGAATGAACACGAATCAGATAAGAATAGAATAGTCACAATACAACTCATGAGTCTAAAATAATACATAAATGAGTCTGAAGAAAAAATACAGAAATATGCTGGAGACAAATCCAGTACAAAAGAATACTACAAAACTATAAAGCTACAACTCCAGGGCCAACTGTCTCAGTTGGGATAAGTCCCTCTTGAGCCAGGGTCTCAGAATCTAAATCCACAATATCCTGGGGTCCATAATAGGTAGGGTACTCCTCAGTGTCATCTGGAAAAATATATCCAGTCAGGAAAGGAGCAGAGTACAACCCTAACAGCAGTTCTCAAATAATGATAAAAACTATGTAACAGTAAATAGTTATGGATAAACAAGATGCATAAATAGAGACAAGAATGTAGAGACAATAAAGAAATACTGGAAAGAAATACAATAATGAACAATATGCTGATGGAACAAGAATACTAATGACTAAGTGTGTGAGTACTAGCTTTAACATGTGATCGGCTTGGGAACTTGCACAAGAGTATGATGGCCTGGCTGATTATACGTGCGGTGTATGATCAACACTCACAAGGAACAAGACATGCACAAGGAGGGTATGATCACATATCTACACTAAAATACTCCCCACCCCGACTGGTATAATAGATCCAACCATGGTACGTTATGGCACTAGATTCCCCAAGAAGATAGCTAGTCTCCCCGAGAATCGGTGTCTGTACATGTACAAGATAACCAATGAAACAATACTTGCACCATATACACCATATACCAAGGAATAACATCTCATGACGAGATCCGGATATACCAATCCGTGTAACCATAGTGTCAAGAGAACATGTATATCTACACTAGATACAACGAACATAGAGGATATCATAAATGAGAAACTATCAGAGAATGTACTCGCCTGAAGTCCAATGAACAGTCTCACAAATGTCTGACTCGGTGCCTCGAAGACCTAGACATGGAATACCATATTAATACAAGGTCCCGGAAAGAGAACAAGTCAAACTAGGCAATTTCTAGGTCAATAAGTCAATTCTAAGTCAAAAGTCAACTATGGTCAACTCTAAAGTCCACTAAAGTCAAACATGGTCAAACCCAAAGTCAACCTCACAAGACATCTATAAAATAATATAGAGATAAACTACAATAATTTAGGAATCAAATTAGATTCAAAAAGAACTCACACAAAGTATACTAATAATATAATTAATATATACCCTAAAATAATATATATACAACCCAACATTTATATAAATAACATAATATATTATTACAATTATTATTCCTCACAAAACACATATATATATACATATATATATATACAATTATAATATATAATATATACATTAAATCTGTCAAAGCGTCATTGAAAAACAGTGAATAAAATAGAATTAAATCAAAACAGTTTAAATAGTGACAGTCGGGACTGTCACCGAAGGACTGTCACCGAAACCCAAATAATAAACTGCCACTGCTTTGGTTTTCGCTGACAGTTAAACTGTCGCGGAAAAGCGTCGCAGAAAAGCTGCTGTTTCCCGCTGCTGCAATTAATGACAGGTTTGTCATTAATTGCCCGAAGGCTACAGCGGCTGCTATTAGTCGGCTAATTAATGACAGTTTTTTTTACTGTCATTAATTCACTGTTACTAAAACAAGTTGTATATATATAATTATATATATAAAAACAGAATATATAAACAATATATATATATATATATATATATATATATATATATATATATATATATATAAACAGAATATATAAAACAGTATATATATATATATATATATAAACCATTAATACAAAAATGTACATATATATATTAATATACACATAAACTTATACCTTCAAATATTTAACAAAGAACATATAATTTACATGGCTAGAAACACACCTAAAATATTTACATTAATATCCAAATAATTACATAATAATTATAAATAATATAATTACACAATTAAATATACAAATATATTTTATAAAATATTTTATGTATAAATTATATTATTTAACAAGTAGTAACATATATATTTGCATGCAAGAAAGCTACATATTATATGGTACATTATATTAGCACACCCAAAATATAGATCTATGCTACAATAATTACTATAATAAATACACAAAATAAATATTTAATATCCATATATATATACTAATTATAAATGAAGAATTGAACCACAATTAATTAGATCTATGCAAAAATACACACAATTGGAGAGTATCTCACCGTATCCCACTAGATCTAGGATACGCATACGACACGAGTCCAACACACAACCAAATGCACCCCGAAGGACACAAACAAATCACAATAATATTTATGAACAAATCAAAGCGTTAAAAGTAGATCTATGTGTCCGTGTCAAAATACGACATGTTCAAAGCCCCGTGTCGGAGGAAAACCCCCAAATGACACGTATCACCAAATAGTTGGGATACGAACCACAAGTATCCTAATATGGACACGACACTAGCCTCAAACACAAATCTCATGTTCAATTGATCTATAGGATCAATTGACACACACAACAAAATATAAATTCGGAATTCCAACAAAATTGACACAAAAAGCACCATAACTTTCTCCATGGGTCTCCTATGAACACAAAACAAAGTCCTATGGGTAGTACATACATATAGGTTAATTTTACATGATTAAATCTCAGATTTAGAAGCTATTTAAATGGGAAAATATGAATTATACCTATTGGGAGATGGATTCTCAATGAAACCTCCAATTGAGATGAACTTGCTTCCAAATTGTAGATCCTTGCTCCTCTTTGTAGATCCTTGCTTCCTTCTTCTAGATCCTTGCTTCCTCCTTCTCTAATGGTGAATTGGAAAGAATTTGGAATGAATTTGGTAGGGAATTGGATTGGGAATGGAGGGAATTTGGTAGTGGGAGAATTCTAGATCTAGATTTGGAATGAGATGAGAGGAGAGAGAAATTTCCCCCCCTCTTTAATAGGCCGGCCATAGCCCCTCCCCCAAGCAATTGTAAAATGTCCAATGTACCCCTGGGGGCCTCTCATGAAGAAATAATTAAGGAAGGAAGCTTCTAGTCTAATCATTTAATTAATTTAATCCATCTCCTTAACTATGGGCTTTCTAAATGGGCCAAGTCTAACTAATTATTTCATGTTGGTCCATGGGTCCAAACTAAACTAGTTGGGTCCACTAAAATAAGTCCAAAATAATTAAATAATATCTAACAATAATTAAATAATACAACAAAAATTATTTACCATGCACAATATTTATTTAAATAGGAAATTACTAAAATACCCTTTTTTCTAAAATGTGGTAGTGACAAGTCTACCCTCCTTAAAATAATTTCGTCCTCGAAATTCAAAGACGAAAACTACCCCCAGAAAATCACAGAATAGAACTAAAGAATCACAACTAACTAATGAACAGAACATAACAATGAACAGAACATAACTAGAAATAACATACCTCAAGGTACAAACAAATATGGATAACGCTCTCGCATTTCATCCTCTCTCTCCCAGGTAGACTCCCCCGGAGAGTGATGCTTCCATGCGACGCGCACCAAATTTAGAAGCTATTTAAATGGAAAAATCTGAATTATACCTATTGGGAGATGGATTCCCAATGAAACCTCCAATTGAGATGAACTTGCTTCCAAATTGTAGATCCTTGCTCCTCTTTGTAGATCTTTGCTTCCTTCTTCTAGATCCTTGCTTCCTCCTTCTCTAATGGTGAATTGGAAAGAATTTGGAATGAATTTGGTAGGGAATTGGATTGGGAATGGAGGGAATTTGGTAGTGGGAGAATTCTAGATCTAGATTTGGAATGAGATGAGAGGAGAGAGAAATTTCCCCCCCCCTCTTTAATAGGCCGGCCATAGCCCCTCCCCCAAGCAATTGTAAAATGTCCAATGTACCCCTTGGGGCCTCTCATGAAGAAATAATTAAGGAAGGAAACTTCTAGTCTAATCATTTAATTAATTTAATCCATCTCCTTAACTATGGGCTTTCTAAATGGGCCAAGTCTAACTAATTAATTCATGTTGGTCCATGGGTCCAAACTAAACTAGTTGGGTCCACTAAAATAAGTCCAAAATAATTAAATAATATCTAACAACAATTAAATAATACAACAAAAATTATTTACCATGCACAATATTTATTTAAATAGGAAATTACTAAAATACCCTTTTTTCTAAAATGTGGTAGTGACAATTTGATCTTGGAAGAGTTCCAAAATTGCTTATTAGGATCAGGGTTATCTTGTCTACGACGTAGTAGACTGCTTTAGTCATGGAGTAATCTTGCTATACAGAACCAGATCTCTTGTTAGTTGGACCGGGCTTTAGGAAATGCTAGATGGTTCAATAAATTCCATGAATCTCATGTGGTATGTCAAGCCCCGGTACTGTGGAACCGATAATCACCATTGGACGTGATGTTGTACAAGTCTAGATTATACTTGTACTAGGCAAGAATGTGTATAATTTATAATCTTTTAAAAATAACTCAACAACATAGTAGTAGAAATATTGAATACATAGTATAAAAAAATAGCTCTTTTTATTGATTTATTGTAAAAAAAGTACAACTTTCTTAGTACTGAATAAAATGCATGTTCGGCTTACATAGCTTTGCAAAAAGTTAAATGATTGATAAGCTGACATGGAATAATGTTTTATACCATACATTATGCTCCTTTATTACAATTTGAACTAGGAAACAACAACTAAAATATTCAAATACTTTAAAATTGGAAGAAGCTTGAAAACTACAACAAAAGCTTTATCTTCCTTGAGTGCCCGCGGAGTCTCTAACACCTAGGTTGCCCACAGAGATGTGGGTTAGTACTTAACATGTACTGGTGAGAAGAACTAGCCCACTAACCTAAATCAACACTTTGAATTATATGACAAGCATTTTAATAAGCATTTTAATACAATCATGTAAGGAGACTAATGTCCAGATGTGCCGGCTAACAAGTGTCGGTGGCTAAATACCCAAAAGAATAATTGTACAATGACGAGCAGGGAAGAAGAAAACACACTCATTATCCTCTACAACTATATTCCTGGTACGCACCATGAGTTGGGGGATAGTACGCTAGATCCTCGAGTGCTGGATCGAGACCTGGCCATGCAAAAACAGTGGGGTTAGACCCTAAATAGCAAGTACCACAAAGGAAGCACGAAATGGAGAAACAAAACTTGAGAAATAATTACATAATAATACATAGGTTCAGTGTAGTAACTTAGGTCCATGGCATACCCTAGCGCAAATGCTCAATCCTATAACCAAACAAGGACAGGGGTTGAACCATCACACTATGATAGTCTATTTCCCTAGGCACTAACCGAATAATACAATCACAACCAAGTCAATTTTCTTATATCGTCCAATCAGTTGTATGGCTTGCTAATTTGTTGAGTATGAGGTTATCTCAGAAATAATGCATACTAGGTATCCTCAGATCACGCCAGTGCCGAACATGAGCTAATCGAGTCAAATAAGGAATATACAGGCACTTGTATAATGCACCAGTTTCCCGTAGGGCCACTGTGCTAAAAATACGGTATTAGCGGTTCCAGTGCTCCTATAGGGAGACAATGGCTCGGTGTTATTTATAATAGATCAGATACTGTATTTTACTAAGGCGGATGATATACAATATCTGTGGTGGCCAGCCCATAGCGCACTTAGAATAAATCTCTGTGGGAAGGTTCGTTGGAATGATCTCAGGATACCATTTCCTCCAATATTACTAGTATTTTTAGTTACCTAATTAGTCCTATATTGTGTTCGAAATCTCAAGGCGTGGTCACATAAGAATTTCCCTTAAGATATTGTACAAAGTACGGGCACGCCAGATACGAATCCATGGAAGTTTAATCTGGATTCACCCTAGCGTGTATGCAACATTCAGTTAATCAATATCCTAGTCACGCTTTGGTAGTTGACTCGCATATCATGCCCGTGTTGGAAAAATAATATATATTTATAATATCACGCATTGAGGAATTTAGAGGCATTCTCGATGCACAATGCAAATATAAATTATTTAATACATGACACGGTGTGTCTTACCTCGATGCACATTCGATCATATACACTTTCAGACAATAATTTGTATTAGCACGGATACAATATTCAAGTCGAATTACCAATTATGCATTGGGTCACATGAACCAAGATCATATTATAACATAAATTCTTATGTCATGCACATAGCCGGTTAGTCATTATCCACTTAGTCTGGTTCATACTGAAATCTCAGTTCAACTCATGTCATGTTCATAGCCAATCTTAGCTCATGGTCATGTCTGGCACGAGGTTTGGTTACTACATCCATTCTTTCTTAGAATCATAACACAAGTATTAACCAAAATATAAATCATAATTTGATGGCTGCATAAAAACTTCTTCTCCAACAGTAGGTTCGGCCATGGCGGAAGCTCCAAAAAAATAAAAATTATTTTGACCATAAAATTCTTATTTTAAGTCCAAATCAAGTGAACTAAAAGCCAAAACGCTTGAAATTGAAAGCTCTATCATGTAAAAAAAAGTTGGTTTTCAAAAATACATGTTAAATATATCAAAACCAAGAAAAACTTATAAAATCCATAAAAATCCTAAATTAGAAATGTAGATCTGCACTAATCCATCCACCAAATCCAAAAATTTTAAGTTCTAAAAGTGTTTAAAACCATGCAAAGAACATAATAATCAATTAATATAAAGGATTTCTCTATTCTCATGCAAGTTGTACTTGCCTATGGAAAAAGGGAGAGAAAACTAAAGAGGAAGAAATAAAGAAGTGAAAAAATGGTTAGGTTATATATGGTAGGGGTAAGGGTTGAACCAAGGGTTCTCATGACTTGAACCAACCCATAAAATAAACTATGAACCAGGTTAAACCAAAGAATGGGTCTAGTCTCCATGAACATGCAACCATGCTAAAATAAAATACATTCCAAATATGTATATCGGGAACAGGAAGTGACATCTCTATCCACCTTAGAAAAATCTCGTCCTCGAAATTCGAATCCAAGTAAGCTAGAGAAGTCAGGACAAGCAATATATAATCCTACTAGTAAAACTATACATCAAGCAATATCATCATAATACATAGGTGATCACCTGATCATGGATCTAGATACGAAGGCATAAGGTAGAATATACCTTCTGAATCGAATATGTACGGGTACTGAGACCGAATATCATCCTCGCACTCCCACATTGATTCTCAAGAGTGTGATGTCCCTAGGCAACTCGGACAAGAGAAATAGTCTGGTTCTTGAGTATCATCTCTCTTCAATCCAGAATCGATACAGGTTGCTCCTCGTAAGATAATTCGGTACCAACGACTAATTCAGAGTGGTTGAGGATTTGACTCAGATCTGGGACATACCTACGTAACTGAGATATATAAAATACATCGTACACCTCACGTAGCAAAGTTGGAAGGGCTAGACGATATGCCATATCTCCTACCCGATCGAGAATGTCGAATGACCCAACGTATCGCGGACTAAGCTTCCCGCGAAGCCTGAATCTAATGACTCCACGGGTAGGCAAAATTCACAAAAATACGTGGTCACCAACACGAAGCTCTAAAGGTCTACGATGTTGATCTGCCCAATGACGATGCCAGTCTTGTGCAACCATAAGTCACTCTCTGATCTGCCTAACAACTTATACTGTCTATGTGATCATTTCGTAGCCTAACATCTTTCGCTCATCAATGTCGTCCCAAGCTAACGGTGATCTACACTTCCTGCCGTATAGTGCTTCGAAAGGTGCCATCTGAATACTGGCGTGATAACTATTATTATACGAGAATTCCACCAAGTGAAGATGATTTTCCCAAGATCTACCAAGGTCTAAGGTACAGGCTCGTAACATATCCTCCAAGGTCTGGATAGTTCTCTCTGATTGACCATCTATCTGGGGGTGAAAAGTTGTGCTAAATCTTAACTTGGTACCCTATCTCTCGTGCAAGCTTCTCCATAAATGAGAAGTGAATCTCGTATCTCGATTTGATACTATGCTTACTGGCACTCCATGTTGTCACCCCTACTTTTTGGATTAGGGGTATTTTCGTCTTTTCGTAGTTAATGTGTAAATGATTTGCACGGTATTTAATTATATTTAAATAATTGATGATTATTATTTGATTGTTGCAATTTATTGTTGCTTCGATAATTAGGACGCTATGCGAGCCTTGTCTTCCAACTGATCTCTCACCCTTATCCTAAGACGTGCTAAACTATTACTTTGATTCTTGTGTGACTCACAACCACGTCTCGTTATGCTTCAGTTTAGATGCGCAACATTCGTCGCAACCCATTCTATCTAACCCTCAATAAATTTAAATTTGCACAGTTTTTCCTATTGGTTGGACACTTTTATGCAAAAACGTATTAAGGTGTCCATCCCAATGGACACGTGTAAACCCCCTGAATTTTCAAAATTATTAAATCTTGGATTTTTCCCAATTTTCTAGAATTTTCTGGGAATTTTCTGAAATTAAAATCAATGTTCTTAATTATTAAATAATTTTTAATTGTTAATAAATAACATTAAAATATTATGAAAATAATATTTTTTGGGTGTAAAATGAAAAACTGGACTTAGGGTAATTTTTCTGGAATTTATTGGGCCTCAGACCTATTTTTAAATGCCTAAAAACTATTTTTAACTATTTATTTAATTATTATTAATATTAATATTATTATTATTATTATTATTATTATTATTATCATTATTATTATTACTATTATTTATTTCTTTTATTTTCTCGGCCTGGCCCGTTACCTTGGCCCGGCCCACTACCCCAGCCCACGACCCGCTTAGCGGGTCGGGTCGGGTCCGCCCGACCCGAGACCCGCTACCCGACCCGGTCTCCTTCCCTGACCCGTTCCCCCTCCCCGAGTCCTCCGCCGTACCCGCCGGAAGAGACGCCGCGCCACCCGCTCCAGCGCCCCCACGTCGCCCTCCGCGACCCCCGGCCCTCGCCCCACGTTCCCCTCTCCGCTGCCCCTTTCTCGCCGGACTCACCCGCCCCCTCCACCTATATAAACCCTGAGAACCCCCCTACCGGCCTCGCCTCGGCCGCGCCGAACTCCTCCTCCCTCTCCCCTCGCCGGACCCAGCCGCCATCTCCTCCCCCTTCCTCCTTCTCGACGCTAGGAGCTCCGACCCGCTGCCGAGTCCCCTCCGGCCTAACCCAGCCCCAGCACCGCCCCGGCGTCGCCCGACGCCGTGCCTCCGCCGCCGTGCAGCGGCGCCGCCCTGGCCGGCCCCTCCCCGCCGCGAGACACCCTGGCCAGCCCGAGCTCCGGCCGAAATCATAAACCCTAACCTTAATCCCCAATTCCTCTCCTTCGTGTCGGACAAGACACGGACACGGTGAAGACCTGATTTTCGGATCCCCTTCAGGTGCGGGTAACTCTTTGTTCGTAGCTCTGTTTTTGATTCCGTAAATTGCGTCCGGACAAACTGTTCGGGGCATCGCGTCCTGTGGTGATCACACACCGCGATCCAAAAACAGGAAAAACCAGACCCTGTTTCACCCCGGAACTGAGTACGCCCCGCCAAACGGGACGACTTGGTCGCATGCGGTCTTCACAGATACGTACGCACCGTCGATACGGACGTGTGAGATTTCGCAGAAGCTGATTCGGGCGTGCGTGCACACCGGAATCAAGCGTATCCGCGGACATCGCCCCGTATCCGACTTTTCTGCAATTCGCCCTAACTTTTTGTACACTCGTCAGATCGAGACGAAACTTGCGCCATCGGACTCGTAGCGATAAGCTGGTCCTGTGGGTCAAGTTTGGTTCAATTCTGAGAATGTCGACGAAATCGCGTGTCGTGGGCCCCACAGGCCCCGCTCGACGGGCGATTTTGTGATCGGCTCATCGGAATCCAAATCTGAAAGTTCCGTTGGGTTCGTATCATCGTTCCTGACCTGTTGACACTAAGTTTGGTGAATTTGGAGACCGTTGACCCGGATACGTTTTTTGGTGCAAAGCGGGCCCACCGGCGGACCCCGTTTTGACCCGAAACTGCCGTTTTTGCCCTTGTCTCCAAATTGGACCCAAGGATAGGCATTTCTAGCTATTTGACATCTTCTGAGCATGTTGGTAATGTTTATTTCAGCTTTTGGACTCATTTCTGGAAAATTTCCCCGAGGCACATAACTGTAATTGGATCCAAACAACAGGCAAGTACCTGCACTTCAAGTTTTAATCTTTATATTATGATAACTAATTTCCCTGATCTTGATAATTTCACGTAGTGTTAGAATACTGGGATTTATGTCTTGAATATTAGAGTTCCTGTCTTGTTTTTCATGTCGGGTGGGAGAATACTAGAAGGCATGTAGTTTACCCTTCCCCCTTGTCGTATTTAATAGCTGTTGGTACGCGACTGTACCCTCAGTCGAATCTCGATTATTCCTGTTTAATAGCCGTTTATGACGGTCGGATTAGCCTTATAAACCCCTACATGCCAACTATGTATTCTAAATACACAAGTTCACGCACTTAATTCTTGTCGTGTTGCAGTTCTTGTTGTCTTGTTGCAGCTACAGCTCCTGTCACATTTTATTCCTGTTTTACTCATTTCTGGTTTATAGCAAATTAATCATATTTTTTTAGTCCTGATTTATAGCATAATTCTCAGTTAATTTCACTAATTACTATGCATATTCTCAACTTGATGTTTAGTCAGTTATTTTCTACCTGTCACAAATATTTAGTTTAAATCTTGTTGTGCATTGTGTACTTTGCTCCTTTCCTGACTGGATCCGTTGCTTTAGGCGATGATGAGAACCTTGCCCCTACCTATTATGGCCCCTATGAGGCAGCAGGTGATACAGTTGCAGAGCAGGTTCCCCCACAGGAGACTACTCCTGCAGAGTAGTTAGCATTAGTTATTTGTTTTCCTTTCATCTTAGTAATCGAGTTTGTCCCCGAATTAACTTCTGGTTTTGTAATAACTCTGGATCTGATTGTCACTTTCTGGTTATAAAATCTCAGCATTTCCTTTCATTTTCTTGTCTGTTTAATTTCTGTGAATGAGCTAGTGTTAATTTAACTGTGGAGATGCCCTAGACAACGTACTACCGCCGACACTGCGGCGTAGGCTGGACGTACCCACGCACTCGTGCCCAAATTTCTGGGTGCGGGTTGTGACATATTTTTGTGGTGGCCCATGCAGGGTCCAAACGACTAAATTGTTCGGTTTCAATTTAGGGACCGAACAGGCCTGCAACAAGATTGAGGATTTTAGGATAAAGCTCATTCACAGAATATGATCTTTTATTTCCAATCTTGATATCGGTCCTAGTCAATTTTTCCTATCGCCCTTGATTTCCAGATAATCTATTCTAATCTTCCTACCCCTTAATCTTTTAGAATGGTTCAGACGAGGAACACAGTAGGAGGCACATCAGAACCAGCTGAGCAGAGTGTGCCCGAAACTCTTGCACTCCCACCGCCTCCATCTGTTCCGGCAGTTACTCTGGATGGGGCACAGCTACTTGGAGTGTTCCAGGGACTAGTGGAATCCCAGAAGGAACAAACTGCCCTGCTACGGACCAGCCTTTCAAAACTCTTCGGACCCAGGAGTCACCACAAAAGAGGCCAGGAAGTGCCAAGGACTTTAAGAACCTTAGACCCCTGGAATTCTATGGAACTGAAGGCATTCTCTATGCCGATGAATGGATAGAGAACGTAGAGCGACTCCTGAAGACTGCTCGGGTCCCTGATGATCTCAAAGTGGAGTCCGCAAGCCTGCAACTGTTCGACATAGCTCGGACCTGGTTCAGAGATGAACCCCAACTATCTGCTCCTAACCTCACCTGGAAAGATTTTAAGAGACTATTCAAGGAGAAATTCTACCCCGAAGTGGCTCGGGAAGCTCTCGAAAGCCAATTCGAGAGACTGGAACAAGGTAACCTATCTGTTGATGAGTATACTGCTGAATTTAGCAGGTTGAGCCACTTTGCGGAGTACATGGTTCGTACCCCGGAGGACAGAGCCCGTAGATTCAAGAAGGGGCTGTCTCCGAATATTCGCCTTGCTGTCACCACTAGCCAGATCGCACCTACGAGGAAATCTTGAGCGTGGTACAAGGCGTTGAGAGAGACATGGGGCATAAACTAAAGCGAGAGAGAGATACCGGAAATGTGGGACCCAATAAACGCCCATTTCAACAACAACAACAGCAGAGGGCCCCACAGCAAACTCAGCGTCCCCTCCCTCGAGCTCCAGCACCCCAACACCAGGCTCAAGGACAGAACCAACAAGCTGCTGCTTGTAACTTTTGCCAAAAACAAGGTCACACCTGGCAAGTTTGTAGGAAGAGACTGGGTGCCTGTCTATATTGTGGATCAACAGAACATCAAGTGAGGGACTGCCCCACTGCTCTAGGACGCGGACAAGCTTACGTGATGACCGTGGAGAACGCGCAAACTCTGGAAGCAGCTAATGCGCGTAAGTGATTCGTAGATACCTTTTCTAGTATTGTTTTTGTGCCTATTGGTTCGTGACCTCAGCCCCAACCTAGTAATTTTGAACTTGCTAAATAACCTAGTATGCCTTTAAATTTGATAACTGTAGAGATTTTAAGAGGCTTTTGCTATTGTGCTTATTTTGTGTTATTCTGTGGACTTCAATAAATTTGTACCTCTTTTTATCATCATCTAGCGCACTTAATTTTGCTGAACTCGACTGATGCTGCTATTTTATAGCCTAGTTTTGCAAGCTTACTCTTTATCGGGCTTGTTTGTGACACCTGTATTATTGAGGCCTGATCAACCCCACTAATACAAGTGTCTACTCAGAATCAGTGTACTACGGTCTGATCAACCTTAGTGCATTTTGATTCGTACTTCGCACGACTACTTTATGTGGATTGAGATATATGGTTGACTAGTATACTTGCCCCTAAATACGCCCGAGCATATCGTATCAGTTACATAACTGTACTAATACGAGCATGCGAACAAATGATTACCAGAATAGAATCTCAATCCATAACCGCCTGACAATTTCCATTAGAATTCCTTAAATGCCTTGATCCCTATACCTCTGTTCTACCACCTCGCCCTTAAACTCTTTATTATTGATCCTCGTCTTCCCTTATTTCGGAAAGACAAAAAACCTGTGGTTGGTATAAGTTGATTTGTAGTGCTAGACATACCCCTCAGACCGGTCGAATTGATGATAACCTCTATGACTAAGGGAATACCATAGGTGGTGTATTTGTATTGCAGACTTGAAGATTCAATACCATGATTTATTAAGTTGAGACCTAGCCTCACTAGTTGTACGGCCTTAGCGGATATATGGGTAAAACTATAAGTTGGGTAGCGACCGCAATGTCCACCTGAGACACTACAAGAATAAGCGGGATTAATGACGTATTTTAGCGACTCCAAGTAAAAACATCGCTAAATTTGCGACTCGGTAAAAATCGTCGCTAGTCGTCGCTAAATGGCGACATTTAGCGACGTTTAGCGACTTTTATTAAGATTTTAAACGAATAGTCGCTATAAGTTCAATTAAGGTCGCTAAACGTCGTTAATATATCTGATTTAGCGACGTTTAGCGTCGTAATTAGCGACGTATCTATCAAAAACATTTAGCAACGTATTTAGCGACATCGTTGGCGTCGCTAATTTTTATTTTAGCGACGTTTTTATTTGACGTCGCTAAACGTCGCTAAATTTTGTTTAATTAGGGCTCAGGTTTCTTTTCTCGATCTGTCAAAAATTTCGAAAACGTTTCGATTTCCCCCGCCCCCCCCTCTCCGGCGACCGACGCATCCACGGCTGCGGCTACTCCGGCATCCCCCTCCTCCTTCTCGAGCTCTAGGTAATCTCTCTCTCTCTCTCTCTCTCTCTCTCATGTGACACTGACACAAGACACACTTGACAGACACGACACACGCACACAGATATACACGACACACACACACGACACACAGACGCAGACACACACACACAGACGCAGTTTAGGGTTAGGGTTAGGTTTAGGGTTACGGTTAGGGTTAGGGTTAGGTTTAGGGTTAGGGTTAGGGTTAGGGTTAGGTTTAGGGTTATGATTTGAATTTATCTACCATATTATAGCATGCATAATAGTATTATTGTAGTGTGTTTTCTTTTTACGAACTCTGAGATTTAAATATTAAGTATATTTAAGGGACAAGTAATAAACTAATTATTGAAAATCTTATGTATATGTGAATGCTAGTTTCTGTTTTGCAGACTTTTATTTTATTTTATTATACTCAAGTTGATTATTATGGTAGAATAATTAGATATGAAATAAATTTTAATTAAAAATTACATGATTTATCCTATCTTAGATCATGTTTAGGTTTTGGCACTCTCTCTCTCTTTCTCTCTCTATTATGCATTCTATATATATAAAAAAAACTTGCAGATTGTTTTCTTGACTAAAAAAAACTTGCAGGGATCTAAAAAAAAACTCTTACTTCGATAATAAAGTTGTAGATTGTTTTCTTGACTCTCTAAATATAAGATGTTGAGCTACTCTGTGTTTACTCTGTGTTTACCTATTATCCATTGCTATTATTTATTTTACTAATCACATGGAATACTCTTACTTCGATAATAAAGTTATAGATTGTTTTCTTGACTCTCTAAATATTGATACATTCTTTCATAATTGAATCCCTTAAGTGTATTATTATAGGTTGTGAACAAAATAGTTATACCTGATTGTGTACTAAATCAGATCTATGGATTATTTGATAATAACCATAACTAATTGTTCTAAATCTTTAGATGAAAATTAATATGGTTACATAGAAGTGAGTTTGTAACATGGTTTTAACTCTTGTAAAATCTAGTCAGAATCCGTCACTTTCTTTAATGCAAGTCTTAAGACATATAAGATGTTGAGCTTTGTAATCTTTGATGCATCTAGTATCTTATACCAACTTACACCCGAAACTGGTATTCAAAATACTGGTCTGTAGGTATATAAGACTGGAATTTGAAAATAGCTCAACCATACGTGTGTGTAGGTGTATAAGACCTAGGCATCAATTGTTAGTTGTAGTGTGAGTTTGGGTATTTGCATTTGGGGGATGTGAGAGTGTCGGGTTCCTCAGTCAGTGCACACTGTGAAAACTGGTTTTGTGTGTGTGCACAGTGTGCCTCAACCAATGTGTCTCAGTGTATCAGTCGAGCCACTGGTTTTGTGTGTGTGTCTTAGATACTACTATTTACTTTAATCTTTATCATCCAAATCTCATAATTCAATTTCATTTTCAATTGCAAAGAATTATCATTATTATAAGATATTATGGTATCATTATTATACTGCTAATTCTTTGTTTTCATCTATCTTACTAGATGGCACCCAAGAGAGCGATACCTCCTACTGTTAAGGAGGAAGTGATGCCTCCTACTGTTAAGGAGGAAGTGATACCTCCTACTGTTAAGGAGGAAGAGATACCACCTGCGGGGAGTTCCAGTCACCCAGCACCTATCGCGGCTGTATCTCAGACGGGGAGTTCCAGTTACCCAGCACCCATAGCGGAGCTTGATAACATAAACGCTGTTTATGCGCAGCATTTGAGGGACTGGTATCAGCCCCGTTTTGGAAATCCTCGAGATTGATACTATAATGTTTTATATACTTATATATTATGCATTTTGTGTTACTGTGATACTCTGATACTTATATATTATGTATTTTGTGATGCTGTTTATGCCCATTTTGTGTGACTGTGATACTGTGATACTTTTATAACTGTGATACTTTTATTGTCTGTCTATAATGTTTGTGTTCCATCGAAGGGGTCGGCGAACCCATAGAATTCAACGGAGGGTTGCTCTGGGTCTATTTTTAATTACAAATTTATAAATTAGAGGAATAAAAGTTTGGAACAATTCAGTTTTTTTTTAATTTTTTTGTAAATTTAGCGACGTAGTTAGTGACGTTTAGCGACGTCTAGCGACGTTTTTATAAGTCGCTAAACAAGTCACTAATTAGCGACGTGTCAGTAACCGTCGCTAACGACGTCGCTAAACGTCGCTAAAAATATGTCGCTGTACGTCGCAAATTGCTGACATGGCAGTACTGCCAAGTCATTAAAGACGTCGCTGTTACGTCGCTATAAAAGTCGCTAATGAGCGACGTTTAGCGACTTTAATAAACGTCGCTATTTCGTGACGCCGCGTCGCTAAACGTCGCTACATTTAGCGACTCAATAAAGTCGCTAAAAAACGTCGGCATAGCGACGTTTAGCGACATTTTTCCGTTCAGCGACTTGGTTTCTTCCGACTGCGTTAAAATGTCGCTAATTACGTCGCTAAACGAGTTTAGCGACGTTTTATTGTCATTTGGCGACATTTTTTGGCGTCGCTAATTTGACTTTTTTTGGTAGTGAGAGAAACCCGTGAGGCTGTAATCAAGTGAGTTAGACAGAGAGAACCCTGCCATAATTTAAATTTCGAAGACGAAATTTTATAAGTTGGGTAGGTTGTAAACCCCCTGAATTTTCAAAATTATTAAATCTTGGATTTTTCCCAATTTTCTGGAATTTTCTGAGAATTTTCTGAAATTAAAATCAATGTTCTTAATTATTAAATGATTTTTAATTGTTAATAAATAACATTAAAATATTATGAAAATAATATTTTTTAGGTGTAAAATGAAAAACTGGACTTAGGGTAATTTTTTTGGAATTTATTGGGCCTCAAACCTATTTTTAAATGCCTAAAAACTATTTTTAACTATTTATTTAATTATTATTAATATTAATATTATTATTATTATTATTATTATTATTATCATTATTATTATTACTATTATTTATTTCTTTTATTTTCTCGGCCTGGCCCGTTACCTTGGCCCGGCCCACTACCCCAGCCCACGACCCGCTTAGCGGGTCGGGTCGGGTCCGCCCGACCCGAGACCCGCTACCCGACCCGGTCTCCTTCCCTGACCCGTTCCCCCTCCCCGAGTCCTCCACCGTACCCGCCGGAAGCGACGCCGCGCCACCCGCTCCAGCGCCCCCACGTCGCCCTCCGCGACCCCCGGCCCTCGCCCCACGTTCCCCTCAACGCTCCGCCTTTCTCGCCGGACTCAGCCGCCCCCTCCACCTATATAAACCCCGAGAACCCGACCGGCCTCGCCTCCGCCGCGCCGAGCTCCTCCTCCCTCTCCCCTCGCCGGACCCAGCCGCCATCTCCTCCCCCTTCCTCCTCCTCGACGCCAGGAGCTCCGACCCGCTGCCGAGTCCCCTCCGGCCTAACCCAGCCCCAGCACCGCCTCGGCGCCGCCCGACGCCGTGCCTCCGCCGTCGTGCAGCGGCGCCGCCCTGGCCGGCCCCTCCCCGCCGCGAGCCACCCTGGCCAGCCCGAGCTCCGGCCGAAATCAGAAACCCTAACCCTAATCCCCAATTCCTCTCCTTCGTGTCGGACACGACACGGACACGGTGAAGACCCGATTTTCGGATCCCCTTCAGGTGCGGATAACTCTTTGTTCGTAGCTCTGTTTTCGATTCCGCAAATTGCGTTGTGAAGCCTGTATGACCCTCTCGGTGCCCGAATAAACTTTTCGGGGCATCGCGTCTTGTGGTGATCGCACACCGCGATCCAAAAATAGGAAAAACTAGACCCTGTTTCACCCCGGAACTGAGTACGCCCCGCCAAACGGGACGACTTGGTCGCGTGCGGTCTTCACAGATACGTGCACACCGTCGATACGGACGTGTGAGATTTCGCGGAAGCTGATTCGGGCGTGCGTGCACACCGAAATCAACGCGTATCCGCGGACATCGTCCCGTATCCGACTTTTCTACAATTTGCCCTAACTTCTTGTACACTCGTCGGATCGAGACAAAACTTGCGCCATCAGACTCGTAGCGATACGCTGGTCCTGTGGGTCAAGTTTGGTTCGATTCTGAGAACGTCGACAAAATCGCGTGTCGTGGGCCCCACAGGCCCCGCTCGACGGGCGATTTTGTGATCGGCTCATCGGAATCCAAATCTGAAAGTTCCGTTGGGTTCGTATCATCGTTCCTGACCTATTGACACTAAGTTTGGTGAATTTGGAGACCGTTGACCCGGACACATTTTTCGGTGCAAAGCGGGCCCACCGGCGGACCCCGTTTTGACCCGAAACTGTCATTTTTGCCCTTGTCTCCAAATTGGACCCAAGGACAGGCGTTTCTAGCTATTTGACATCTTCTGAGCTTGTTGGTAATGTTTATTTCAGCTTTTGGACTCATTTCTGGAAAATTTCCCCGAAGCACATAACTGTAATTGGATCCAAACAACAGGCAAGTACCTGCACTTCAAGTTTTAATCTTTATATTGTGATAATTAATTTCTCTGATCTTGATGATTTCACGTAGTGTTAGAATACTGGGATTTATGTCTTGAATATTGGAGTTCCTGTCTTGTTTTTCATGTCGGGTGGGAGAATACTAGAAGGCATGTAGTTTACCCTTCCCCCTTGTCGTGTTTAATAGCTGTTGGTACGCGACTGTACCCTCAGCCGGATCTCAATTATTCCTGTTTAATAGCCGTTTATGATGGCCGGATTAGCCTTATAAACCCCTATATGCCAACTATGTATTCTAAATACACAAGTTCACGCACTTAATTCTTGTCGTGTTGCAGTTCTTGTTGTCTTGTTGCAGCTACAGCTCCTGTCATATTTTATTCCTGTTTTAGTTATTTCTGGTTTATAGCAAATTAATCATATTTTTCTAGTCCTGATTTATAGCATAATTCTCAGTTAATTTCACTAATTACTATGCATATTCTCAACTTGATGTTTAGTCAGTTATTTTCTACCTGTCATAAATATTTAGTTTAAATCTTGTTGTGCATTGTGTACTTTGCTCCTTTCCTGACTGGATCCGTTGCTTTAGGTGATGATGAGAACCTTGCCCCTACCTATTATGGCCCCTATGAGGCAGCAGGTGATACAGTTGCAGAGCAGGTTCCCCCACAGAAGACTACTCCTGCAGAGTAGTTAGCATTAGTTATTTGTTTTCCTTTCATCTTAGTAATCGGGTTTGTCCCCGAATTAACTTCTGATTTTGTAATAACTCTGGATCTGATTGTCACTTTCTGGTTATAAAATCTCAGCATTTCCTTTCATTTCCTTGTCTGTTTAATTACTGTGAATGAGCTAGTGTTAATTTAACTGTGGAGATGCCCTAGACAGCGTACTACCGCCGACACTGCGACGTAGGCTGGACGTACCCACGCACTCGTGCCCAAATTTCCGGGTGTGGATCGTGACAACACGACACGCGAATAAATCCAATTTCCCTTAATGTATATTTTTCCCATAATTTTGGGGACTGTGACATTGAAACATCAATCTTCTCAAAACCATAGCCTCAAAGACCTTGAAACTAATGCACCCTAGCCTTCCATTTCAATTCCATTAAATCTTGGCCCTTGAAACATCTCCATAAGAGGCCAATTCCAAGAGAGTTGACCAGTCAACCCAATCCTAGGTCAACCTCTACATAATACTATATATATAACCCTACTTTCTCTTTTCTTTTCTTTTCCTTCCCAACCCACAGCCGATCAAATACTCCTCCATCCCTAATTCTAAACCGACTGCCATCACCATCCGCTGATCCCGCGAGCAGACCGTCGGACGCCAGACCGGCCCTCGTCGATTTGAGCAGACCGCCGAACGCCGGAACCCGCCCTCGTCGACTCGAGCAGGCTGCTGAACGCCTGGACCCCCCTCCCCCCGTGCTGAAGTTGACGATCGCTGCTGAACGCCTGGACCCCCGTGCTGAAGTCGACGACCACTGCCGAACGCCTGGACCCCCGCGCTAAAGTCGACGACGCTGCCGACCGAGAGTTCCCGCGCTGACCGACTGTTCAACGACGCTGCCGACCGAGAGTTCCCGCGATGACTGCTCGTCGACCGACCGATCGACGATGTTGCCGACCGGAGTTCGACGACAGACCTGCACTCGACCGGCCTTCCCTGTTCGTGACCATCGCCTCGTAGTCATCATCGTCATCGTCTCGTGTCCGTACGAAGGTTCGACATAAGCCTATACTCGAATACTTACACATCCGTAGATCATGCGTTAGTATGCTTAGGTATCAATACATGCATATATGTACATATATATATACGTAGAGGTATGTGGATATTATGCTCAACTAAGATATATATACATACTCATATATATGTATTCTAGGTATCCCTAGTATATATATATATGCTATTGTGTATACACATGGTATAAGCCTTGCTAGTATATCTATATAATATATAAACATATATTGTAATGGTAACTAGTGAATACTTATGTATATACATACGAACCGTATAATTCTCAATCATAATAATACTTCCTTGATAATATATATGTGTGTATCGTATGAATTGAATTAAGTATAAACATAGGAATATCTATTAATTGTGTAATTAATTAGTACTATAAGATACATTAGCCATAGTGAGTGCTATATAGTATATGCACTAGATGTCTTGAATGTGACCACGGATACCCCGTAGGCACATCGACCGGTGACCCACTAACGTAGCCTGTTGAGATCATTATGTTGATTGTTGCTAGAGCAATGTCTGATGAAATACTGCATTATGTGATATGTCTATAGGATTGTGTGATCACGCAGACGACACTTCGGAACCCGGACAGTGGTATTTCCAGCTAAGGACCTCAGGCGAGTACATTCTCTGACAGTTTCTATTATGTTGATTATCTCTATAATTCTTGTTATTTACACCAGTTATACGAGTTGGCATCATTGAGACCTGTCACGAGGAGTCGTGATTGGAATCCATCGTGCTAGCTGGGGAAAATAGAGAAATATTAGTAGCTTATGTGATCATACCCAACTTTACATGCATCATAGCTCACCCACACCTCACGTCGGTGCAGCCTGACTCTTACATGCCTCATCGCTGTTATATATGGTTAGCCGAACTTGTTGGGGATGATCGCTAATCAATGTAATGAGTCATATAGTCCCAATCCGATCACATGATATACTGATATTTCACACACTTAGATAGATGATTCTTGACATGTATCTTGGTAGATTGATCTTGTATTTCCACATGTTTTAGTTGTTGTTCTTATATACACTTACATTCTTTATACTTGTGTACACTTGTAGTTCTATTTCTTGTTAGATGCATATTGATGATGATGTTCCAGTACCTTATTCCAGCATTCCTTTATACTAGTATTTTATTTCCAATTATTCATATTTGTCTTGTATTCCTTTACACTGTGTTATAGTTTTTATCAATATATGTGGAACTGCTGTTAGAGGTGTATTTCGTTCCAATCCTGACTGGATATTTTTTCCAGAGAACCTTGAGAATTTCTGTATCACGTACTACGGACCAGGTATAGATGCAGACTACGTACCAGAGGTCCTAAAGAAGACTACACCTCTAGATGAGACTTTACCTGCAGCTTTCTAGATAGTATTTATGATGCTTTTGAGACTCATGGAGGCTATTTTAGTTTATGTTTAGACTCATGTTAAGTTTAAATTGGAGACTTGTGTTAGACAGCTAGATTGAGAGTTATTTTTGTGTTTGAGACATGGTGTTTAACTATGTCATTTCCTTTTATCTTTTATCGTGCCTTATAGTTGTGGTGATTGAGATTATTGTGAGATGTATATCATTGACAGGTATTTAGTTATATAGAATCACTGTGACCTAGATAGCGTTCTACCGTTGATGCTACAGCATAGGCTGGACGTACCCACACTCTCGTGCCCCCATACCGGGTACGGGTTGTGACACATCTTGTCTCATAATCTGTCGTATATACAAATATGCCAACTGCTTTATAGACTGTCCCACTCTGAAGGAAAGAAAATGTGCCACTTTCGTGAGCCGATCCACTATCACCCAAACTGTATCTCGACCAGTCAGCGATCTCGGTAAACCGATCACAAATTCCATGGTGATGTGTTTCCACTTCCACTCAGGAATAGGGAGAGGCTGCAATAATCCTACTGATCTATGTTGTTCTGCCTTCACCTGTTGACATATCAGACATCGTGATATGAAGCGTGTTATTTCTCTCTTTATTTCGTTCAACCAAAAGTGTTGCTTGATATTTTGTTACATCTTCGTGCCCACCGGATGAATGGAATACTGGAAACTATGTGCTTCAGTCATTACTTCTTGTCGAATATCCCCGCTTGGTATGTATAGACAATTCACATACCTTAGCATTCCATCCGCATGTATTGTCAACTCCTTCCGAAGACCTGACTCACATTCTTCTCATAGATTTTGAATATTCGGGTCCTCTTTCTGAGATAGCTTAATTCTATCTACCAAAGTTGACTGAATCAGTAGGCTAGCCTAAACTACTGTACTCTATGGAAGTACTATATCAATACCCATCTCTCGTAAGTCCTATAGAATGTGCTTCTGAGTAGTCAACATAAATTTGCCACCTCTTCTGCTAAGTACATCAGCTACTACATTATCCTTGCCTTGATGGTACTGAAGTTCCACGTCATAGTCTTTTAACAACTCTAGCTACCTTCTCTACCTCATGTTCAGGTCCTTCTGCGTGAATACATACTTCAAACTCTTATGATCCGTGAATATTTCTATTCGATCGCTATATAAGTAGTGCCTCCACAACTTAAGTGCGAACACTACTGCTGCTAACTCCAAATCGTGAGTTGGATAGTTCTTCTCGTGATCTCTGAGCTACCGAGAAGCATACACTATTACTCTACCTTGTTGCATCAAAACACATCCAAGTCCTTTGCTAGATGCGTCACAATATACTATAAATCCTCCAGAGCTTGCTGGAAGAGTAAGGATTGGAGCAGAGATTAACTTCTTCTTCAACTCTTCAAAGGTTATCTGGCATTCCACTCACCACACAAATTTAACTTTCTTACACATCAACCAAGTCAAAGGTGCCGAGATCTTAGCAAAGTTTGACATAAATCTTCTGTAGTATCCTTCCAATCCCAAAAAACTACGTACTTCTACTACTATCTTCAGAACTGGCCAGTTCTCTACTGCATCTACCTTATTGGGATCAACTGACACTCCTGCTCCAGAAATAATGTGCCCAAAAAAGATACATGATCCAGCCAAAAATTATACTTATGAAGCTTCGCATATAACTAGTGCTCCCTCAAAGTTTGTAGTACTATCCTGAGATGTTCTTCATGCCCCTCCTCATTACGAGAATACATAAGAATTTCATCGATGAATATTACCATAAATTGGTCCAAGTATGGTATAAAGATTCGGTTCATCGATCCATGAATACCGCTGGAGCATTAGTCAGTCCGAATGGCATAACTATAAATTCGTAATGTCCATATCGTGACCTAAATGTTGTCTTCAGTATATCCTGCTTTCGAACTTGCACCTAATGATATCCTGATCGTAAATCTATCTTGAAGAAGACTCTTATCCCGCATAATTGATCAAACAAATCATCAATTCTTGGCAATGGGTACTTGTTCTTTATGGTAACTGCATTTAACAGTCTGTAATCCATACAAAACTGCATCGATCCATCATTCTTCTTCACCAATATCGCTGGTGCTCCCCATGGTGTTCACTGGTTCGAATAAACTTCTTCGCCTTCAGTTCTTCCACGTGTTGATATAACTGATCAAGCTCTAATGGAGACATCGGGTATACCTTCTAGGATACTGGTTCTGCTCCTAGCATTAACTCTATACAGAACTCTACTTCTCTAACTGGGGGTAATCCGAAAATCTCGTTAGGAAAGATATCTATAAATTCTTCAACTATCTTGGGTATCAGGTCTTCTTCCTTTGCTACTGTTGTGACTCCTTCCTTATGCTGATCTCTTGCTATTCTGCTAAAGATATTCTTCTAGACCAGGAATTATAAACAACACTCTACCCTCATGACAGTCTATTGTTGCATGACTGTCTCTCAACTAGTCCATGCCTAAGATAACATCAAAGTTATTCATAGAAAACTCGATCAACTTTGCAGGTAATAAATGCCCATATACTAAGACTGGACATGCTAGGCATACCCTACTAACTTCTACGATCCTATTGCCAGTGAGTATATTCAGCCTATCTGGCAAAGCCTTAAACTTCATTCTAATATGTGTCATATGTTGTGCAGATATAAATGAGTACGAAGCTCTAGAATCAATTAAATCTATGGTAGAAAAGGTTGTAACGGAAATGTTACCTGCCACTACATCGCCTGACGCCATAGCTTCCTCCAAAGATACGATGAGCGTCTTCCCTTGGCCTTGTCGAGCTCCCTACTGTTGTCTTCCTTGCTGTCATTGTTGTGGTCCCTGATGATTCTGCTATTGTTGCTGTCTATAACACTAGGCCTGCGTCGGCAACGGACATTGAGCTAAGCGTCGTACTCCTGCTGCTGGTCCTCCTTGTTGCACTGCCCATAGAGCTGGCAATGTAGGAAACGGTTGTACTGGCCCTCCTAGCCTCTGTATTAATAGGCATGTGGCAACCTTGTGATCAGGCTCCTATATCTCAAGCATAGTATGTTAGTTGCCCGACAAATATCCTGGGTATGACCTCCTTTTCCATAATAGGTACAACCTGTCGGTGCTTTCCATCGTTGTTGTTGTTGCTACTGATGCCGAGTTGGTTCCATCACTGTCGAGGTTACTGGCCTCCTATGTGTCATGTCATGGATGCAATTGCCCGGGGATGGTGCTAACATTCATGGTATTGGTCCTCCCTCATTGCTCTGTCTATGAGGCCTCTTCCGATCTACTCTTCTTGATGCCATCCTTTTAGAAGTAAGCTCAACCCTCTTAGCTGCTATCAATACCGCCTCAAAATTCTGGTAGTCATGCACCTCTACCATGTGTAAGATTTCTAAGTGAAGTCCCTGCTGGAATCTCATAGCTCTCTCCAACTCTGTTGCTACCATGGTTGGAGCAAACCTGCTCAGTCGGCAAAACTCTGTCACATAGCCGTCTACTGTCCTTCCAGTCTGCTTAAGCTTAATGAACCTTTGCTGCAACTCCCACAAAATAGGATACCTCAATCATACCTTCATCGTAGCCCACCAATTTATTGCCAGATCTTGGAGTTGTTGGTGAACTAGGTCAACCTGTTCCTCGGCCAAAACTTTAGCTGCTGCCAGAATGGTCTCAATATCTTAGAGCCAATTATCTACAGTGATTGCATCCTCCGTGCCATCAAAATATCTAGGGCTCAGTCTGAAAAATCTAGAGGATGCCCCAAAATCTGTTATCCAGCCTCGTTCTAGGGCCGTCTGCAACCCTTGGTTCAATAGGACATTTTGTTCCTGCTGCTGAAGCTGTTGTTGCTGATGTTGCTGGTGGTGTTGTTGTTGTTGTTGTTGCACCACCATCTGGTGTTGTTGAGCAACCAATAGTCCATGGATAATCTCTAGCAAGACCGGGGTATCCAGTATTGTCGGTACTATGGGATATACGGGAACACCGGGAGCCTCCTGCTCTATCCCATTTATCGTGGGCTCAACTCGGATCCTTGGCTGAGGTTCTACAAGATCTTATTTCACTGGCAATTATGTCTCTCTTATTGCTGCAGCATCGGGGGAAGGAGAAGCCCTAAAGAAGAGTACAAGAAATAATCAAGTATCGGACGAGAAAAAATAAGGAAGCAATCAATCTAGAAAATTTAAAGCTGACTATCGAAGAGGATGAATTCAAAATTTCAAGAATGATCATGTTTGATTAAGACTCCTATAACCATGACACCCCACATGTCACGCCCTAGTCCCAAAATACGTAGGACTAGGACACGTAAGCATGCCAGCCGCCTGTATATATGGCAACTCCAATATATGGAAACCATATATACGAGCGTACGCTGTATAATGAACAATAATTCATAAGTGGTAAAACTAATTATAAGTCACAGGGTAATATCTAAATCTCATCCACAGAAATCAAATAAACATGAATAACCAATAACCAGGTAACTAGATCTCAATAAATAGTATCTAAAGAATAACAGTCGAATGGAAACAAATCCACTGTCGAAATAGAATATAAAATGAACCAGATACACACCATATAAGAACAGCATCTGACAATCATGAGGCTCGAAGAGAAGACCTCCTCGGAATATACGTAACATGTTTGGATCTGCGCTCCTGCGAATACTCAGGAACATCTACACCTGGCAAGGGACCAGGTCCTCAGAGAGACATAACAAGATACAAAAAAACAACATGCCATGTATGTAAATACTGAATAAATAAATGGGGTATGCTAACCATCTAAGTGAATGCAATTTAAAGACCTGGTAGTACGCATGGGAATGTGTAGACTAGACATATGCTGACGTAATTCACCAATTGTTGTGACTGGCTAATATATGTGTCATATGCCCCCAAACGCATGGGCACTCTGCAATCTCCGAGGAGCATGGTACGAAGGATAAAACATTAAGGAAGGGGGTTTCCCATACGTCTACTAGTATCTTTCCCGCCCAATATAGATGTACAAGTCATGAAAACGACGTGGACACCTCCTACTATGATGCAAGTCTCAGTAAAATAATCAACTAAGCTAAATACCGTTACACGTGTTGCTCACACTGATGGCCAGTCGCGCATGAGGCATGCGTCCCTACATGAACTCACTCTGTGACATGTAATGATACGTGTCAAGTCCTGGGAAGTTATATCAATAACTTCATAACTTTTAGGTGGGTCTACTAGACACTAGGTCAGACACAAGTCCTAACGTCAACGCCTTCGTTGACTGCACCCGAGTTTTCTCGGACGTGCACATTTATATTTATAATAGATAAACATGTAACTAACAATAACTGAATTTAAATAGTACAACAAGGCAATGTATACTTGCCTGGCAAGAGAGCTGCAAATATGTAACGTCCCGATGTCAAGTACCAAGTGTCAGAACTATGACCTCAGAATGAATATCTTCGGATACTGAAATAAACATCACTAACAGTCTTAAAAAATATCAAATAGCTAGAAACGCCTGTCCTTAAGTCCAATTTGGACACAGGGGCAAAAATGACAGTTTCTGGTCAAAGCGGGGTCCACATGTGGGCCGCTTTGCACCGAAAAATGTGTCAGGGTCAAAGGTCTCAAAATTTGCCAAACTTAGTGTCAATAAGTCAGGAACGATGATACGAACCCAACGGAACTTCCAGAATTGGATTCCGATGAGCCGGTCACAAAATCGCCCGTCAAGTGGAGCTTGTGGGGCCCACGATACGGGATTTTGCCAACGTTCTCAGAATCGAACCAAACTTGGATCACAGGACCAGCGTATTGCTACGAGTCTGATGGCGCAAGTTTCGTTTCGATCCGACGTGTGTACACAAAGTTACAGTGTGTTCCAGAACAGGCGGATACGGGACGGTGTCGGCGAATACGCGTTGATTTCGGTGTGTACGCACATCCAAATCAACTTCTGCAAAATTCCGCATGTCCGTATCAACGATGCGCACGTTTCGGTAAAGACCGCGTGCGACTAAGTCGTCCCGTTTGGCGGGGCGTACTCAGTTCCGGGGTGAATCGGGGCATTATTTTTTTCCTGTTTTTGGATCGCGTGTCGCGATAGCCACAGGACGCGATGCACCGAGCGGGTTGCACGAACATCAAGAGGGTCACATAGCCTATGTGTCACAACTGACGGAATTAAAAACGGAATTACGAGGAGATAGAATGGGTTACCTGAACAGGGCTCCGTGGATTGAAATTCTCGTATCCGGGAAGAGATTCGACACGAAGCTGATCGTGTCCGGGCTGAGTCCGGGCTCTGAAATGCTGCTGTGTCCGGTTCTTCTCGAGTCGGGGTCGTCGCGGGGTGGTCCGGAGCTGCTGCGGCCAGGGCTCCGGGGTCGTCGGCTCGTCGACGGAGGAGCTGGGTCATCGTGGAGGTCGGTTCCTGTCATGGGGAGGCAGAGGAGTGTCTCGGGTGGGGGGTGGTGGCAGTCGATGCGGGTTAGGGGAGCTGGTCGATGAGTCTTCGGCGAGACTGGACTCCGGCGAGGTCAGCTTGGGGAGAAGGAGGTGAACAGGAGGAGGTCGAGAAGGAGAAGAGGAGGAGGAGGAGGAGAAGATGCTGATGATGGATGGTGGTGGTGGCAGCCGAAGTGGAGGAGGAGGAGCTGGGACTGGGAGAGGTTCGGGTGGCGGAGGGCGGAGCTCGGAGAGGAGGGGTGGAGGAGGGGAGATGGGCTCGGGGTGGAGGAGAAGAGGAGGAGGGGCTGGGAGAGGGTCGGCTCGCCGCTCCGGCGAGGTCGGGGTCGGGAAGGGGCTCGGGGGGGGGGGGGGGAGAACGAGAAGAGGAGGAGGAGATCGGGAAGGAGAAGAGGGGGATGGTGGTGGCGGGCTCAGCGGTGGGGGGGCTTCCCGCGGGGTGGAGGGTCTGCTCCGGCGAGGGGGGGGCTCGCCGCTTCGGCGACGGGGGGGGGGTCGGCTGCGGCCGAGCTGGGGTTAGGGATTGGGTTAGGGTTTTGATTTTATTTTTTATCATCTTTTATTTTATAGAAAAATTATATTAATATTTTAAGTAAAATATCTTAAGATATTTACAAGATATTTTCGGGATATTTTTGGGTGGGTCCCGCCTCCAAATGGACGGTGCAGGTTCACCGGCCAATCAGGGGGTGACACCTTGCACTGTAATTTGAAGAAAAGTCCCTGTAATTTTATAAATTGCGCAAAGGTACTATTTTGGAAAATTGCGCAATTACGAAATTGTCTGGGAAAAATACCCAATTCCTGAAAATACTAAAATTCATAGAATTGAGGAAAATTGTTGTGCGAGGGTCCCGAGGGGGGGTGGGGGTGAGTCTGGGCAGGGACTGGGCCTGGTTTTCTAGGGTGATACGGGTCATCGTATTAATTAATTATTAAATACTGTGCACGGTGTTCTCTAATTATTTAGAGGCAGGTATGGTCATAATTTTCTTGCGGTGTCAATACACTAAATGTAGTATACTCAGTGTAGAATATTATCGTATTTTTGTCTGGGCAAAACAAGTGCATGTTGGGCCTCTAATGTCTATTGGAACAGGGATGGGTACAGGTCTGGGGATTTAAATACGTACGTTGGTAACGATATTTGTGCGTCTAAAACGAGGCTCAAAACAGAGTATCTGGGAGTTGCACAAAGTGCAGGAAAATAGACTAGCATGTCTAGGAGAGGTATGTGAACTTTGTTCGGGGATAACGGTCAAAGTAAAGCTCCAAATAATTTGGTGATGGACAGGTGCACAAGTCAACAGGATATGTAAGCAAAATAACTTAAAATATTGCCAAAAATCCTAAATTGCTAAAAATAATCCTAAAATACTGGAATTTGGTCGAGGGGGTTTACACCACAAGTCTAAAGAACAGACATGCATGGGCCACCACTAAAACCTTATCATGCTCTGGTACCAAAATACGGAGACGGACATGGCCAGCTACCCCATACAAGATACCATACATCGTACGACGATCACGGCTATAATAAGACAAGGGGGTGCATGCTAAAATCAAGTCTCTAATGGTCAAGAACCTCTATATATCAATCATTCAAATAAGAAACAGTAAACATATAGCATATATGGTAAAGCAATAAGGCGTCCCAAATGCTTTCTCAAAATATTCTGAGACCAGCTGTACAAAATAAGAAGCTGCAGTCTGATTTATTACAATCATGTAAGAAGACTAATATCCAGATGTGCCGGCTAACAGGTGCCGGTAGCTAAACGCCCAAAAGAATAATTGTACAATGACGAGCAGGGAAGAAGAAAACCCACTCGTTATCCTCTGCAACCATATTTCTGGTACGCACCATAAGTTGGGAGATAGTATGCTGGATCCTTGGGTGTTGGCTCGAGACCTAGTCATGCAAAATCAGTGGAGTTAGACCCTATATAGCAAGTACCACAAAGGAAGCACAAAATAAAAAAATAAAACTCGAGAAATAATTATATAATAATACATAGGTTCAGTGTGGAAACTTAGGTCCATGGCATACGCTAGCACAAAGGCCCAACCCTACAACCAAACTAGGACAAGGGTTGAACCATCACACTATAATAGTCTATTTTCCTAGGCTACTAACCGAATAATAAAATCACAACCAAGTCCATTTTCTTATATCGACTAATCACTTGTACGGCTTGCTATTTTGTGGAGTCTGAGGTTATCTCAGAAATAATGCATAATAGGTATCCTCATATCATGCTAGTGCCAAACATGAGCTAACCGAGCCAAATAAGGAATATACAGACACTTGCATGATGCACCAGTTCTCCGTAGGGCCCCTGCGCTAAAAATACGATATTAGCAGTTCCTGTGCTCCTATAGGGAGAAAATGGCTCGGTGTTATTTATAATAGGTCAGATACTACACTTCACTAAGGCAGATGATATACAGTATCTGTGGTGGCCAACCTACAACGCACTTAGAATGAATCTCTGTAGGAAGGTTCGTTGGCATGACCTCAGGATACCGTTCCCTCCAATGTTACTACCATTTTTAGTTACCTAATTAGCCCTATATTGTGTTCAAAATCTCAAGGCATGGTCATATGAGAATTTTCCTTAAGATGTCGTACAAAGTACGGGCATGCTATAAACGAATCCATAGAAGTTCAATCTGGATTCACCAGAGCGTGTATGCAATATTTAGTCAATCAATATCCTAGCCATACTTTGGTAGTTGACTCGCATATCATGCCCGCACTGGAGAAAAAATATATATTTATAATATCATGCATTCAGGAATTTGGAGGCATTCTCGATGCACAACCTAAATATAAATATCTTAACACGTGACACGGTGTGTCGTACCTCGACGCACATCCGATCATATATACTTTCAGGCAATAATTTGTATCAGCACGGTTACAGTATTCGAGTCTAATTACCAATTATACATTAGGTCACATGAATCAAGATCATATTGTAACATGAATGGTTATGTCATGCACATAGCCGGTTAGTCATTATCTACTAAGTCTGGTTCATACTGAAATCTCAGTTCAACTCATGCGATGTTCATAGCCAATCTTAGCTCATGGTCATGTCTGGCACGAGATCTGGTTACTAAATCCATTCTTTCTTAGAATCATAACACAAGTATTATGCCAATTCTTTAAATCATAAAAGAATAAGAAAATATTCAATCAAACAATTAAGGCTGCATGGGTCTCTAGGCCGCATATGAAGTCTGGGTCGTATATGTCTCTAGGCCGCATATGAAGTCTTGGCCGCATATAAAATTAGGGTCACATGAACCACTTGGCCGCATATGGAGTTAGGTCTGCATGAACCACTTGGCCGCATATGGAGTCCAGGCCGCATGCTCAGGATTAAAGTCTACTCCTTGAGACAAGTGTTAAAGTGACGACCAATAAATGAAGTGTCAGTGATGTGACATAAAGTGATTGATATGACAATTCAATAAGTGTGTCAGAGAGAAATGACAAAGTCATAAAAATATGTGCCAATAGTTCAGAGTCATGCGTCTAAGGAAGGTGGCTGCATGCTCTGCTTACCTTATAAGTCACTTGGTCGCATGTTCCTCTTTGGACTTAGCAAATTTCTTATTCGTTCAGCAAGTAAAAACAGAAGGAGTTCAAGGATTAGCTCCAGAATACTTGTGTTATGGCAATCATGCATCCAACTCGATGGACGCATGTTGGTCAGTATGCGACAAAGAGCTCAAGCCGCATAGGACTCAGGACACATAGCACTCTCCAAACCGCATAACTCGCTGGCCGCATGAAGACTTTGTCTTCTCCAACAGCAGGTTCGCCCATGGCGGAAGCTCCAAAAAATAAAATTTTGTTTTGACCATAAAATTCTCCTTTTAAGTCCAAATCAAGTGAACCAAAAGCGAAAATGCTTGAAGTTGAAAACTCTATCATGTAGCAAAAAGTGGTTTTCAAAAATACATGAAAATAGATCAAAACTAAAAAAAACTCATGAAACCGATAAAAATTCTAACTTAAAAATATATATCTGCACTATTCCATTCACCAAATTTGAAAACTCTAAGTTCTAAAAGTGTTTAAAATCATGCAAAGAATATAATAATTAATTAATATAGAGGATTTTTCTATTTCTCATGCAAGGTGTACTTGTCTATGGAAAATGGAAGAGAAAACTAAAGATAAAGAAATGAAGAATGAAGAGAGAGAGAGAGAGAGAGAGAGAGAGAGAGAGAGAGAGAGAGAGGGGGGTTGGGTTATATATGGTAGGGTTGAGGGTTGAACCAAAGGTTCTCATGACTTGAACCAACCCACAAAATGAACCATAAACCAGTTTAAACCAAAGAATGGGTCTAGTCTCCATGCACATGCAACCATGCTAAAATAAATACGTTCCAAATACGTATATCAGAAACGTAGAGTGACAGCTATCGCTAATATATCCTGTTATCCCTCTCCTAAATAGATATAACCTATTTATCATGTTCCTCAAAATCTTGACTTTTCTCATTATATAAATCATGAACTTCTAGTATAAATTATTACATAGTCCTTGATGTATTAATCTCTATCATATCTATCTAATCTCTCGATCTTAACATTTATAATCGTGAAACTCCTTGGAAGTTTACTCTTATTTATCGTTCAATATTACCTTTTTGTCATTTTCAGTTAATCTTTTGGCCCTCTATCATCAATTACAAACTCTATAAAGTATAGATATTCAATTTTCAATTTTGTCTATTGAGGAGTCCAGTTTTTCAAAATTTTAACCTCACTTTTAAGTTTTCATATTTATCGTATCAAATTTCAAGATTTCTATCCACTATGTATATACCTCCAAGTCAATTTTTTATATCTCGTATCTAGTCTTATATGTCTATTGTCATTCATCATTTATTCTCCGATATTTAGTATCATTTTTCCAATTCAAACTACTTCACTACCAAATATTCTCCTCTAGTAGCTTGACCTCTAGTTTTACTTCAAATTTGTATCCTTTAAATCAGATGTTCTCCTTATCGCCCAAAATTTTATTCTGTTCTATTAAGCATGTTCAAAATCCCAATTCCATGTTTTGATCAAAATATTATTTTCTTCATCACCCTTGAATGCTCTCATTTCGTTAGATACATAAAATTTTGTCTTGATTTAAAACTCATAATCTTGCTATTTCTAGATCTTATTCTTAAGACTTCAAGCATAGGATTCCATCAGCAATACCATAACCTTCCACCTATTATGCAACATATTGTATAATGCTCCCGGAATTTCCCTAGGATATAGGACGATTGCAACCCAAATATAAGTATACACCGAAAGTTTCTACTTATTATATGTCTTCACTATCCCCTTTAGAATTTTGACCTTAAATTCCTCGGTGTTTTAGAGTACTTAAATCTATTCTATGCATCTAATTCATGTAATACTTAACGGTCAAAATATGTCTTATAATATAGGCTAACCTATTACTCAAACCTAATGTTAGGTAGATACCACGACCACTAAATAAAGAATTAAACTTCATCATTCACATTCTTACATATATTATCTCCAACATAATATTTTTCTAATTATATATATATATATATATATATATATATATATATATATATATATATATATATATATATATATATATATATATTTATATATTTATATATATATATACTTTGCAACCAAAAATCCATCATATATTTATATCAATATCCATTTTGATCAGTCTTTATCTTAGTCATTCATCAGTTTTTCTCAACCTATAAAACCACTGAAACTCAAGATTCACTATGATCTTAGCACGCTCAAAACTTAAATCCTCAAATATATCATTCTCACTTATCACTAAATTTACTAAGAATAAGATTCTCAACATCAATCATCGCCCATGATTATTTTATTAGTCCTCAATACCCCCTTTTAAATTATACCACTCACTAATGATCAATATTTTCTTTCCTTCAAATCACAAGTTCTTATTCTACATCCTCTATTGCTTCGAAACTTATTTTTACTCTATCAATCTTCAATTTTAACATCGATGTTTCGATCCAAAATATTATTTTTTCGATAAAATCACTCTACTAATCTCATCTAATTTCTCTATAGAGTTCTAATCCTCGAAATACTTCTGATCTATGAAGTCCTATCATCGATATTCATGCATACAGTTTTGTTATCAAACCCTTTTGTTATTATCTACCGCACATATTTATGATCTTCACTTGTCATAGTCTTTGCAGTTTCTACTAAGAGTTTTACTTATGAACTTCTTAATCCACACAATGAATCGTCCTAATAAGAATAGCACGACTAGGATAGACAATATAGTTAAACTAATATGGCAAACTATTATAATGGACTTGGTATGAATCAATACAAGAATGAAGTTAATAGAAAGATATGATAGCTGGTGGAGAATTATTCTAGAATACCTACTCAATCTTTCTCAGAATTAATTGATCCTTAAGGATACGCCCATATGATCTCGTGATCCATTACCAAAATCTGTATTTTATAAAAAAATCCATTTTTTTTCTGACCCGTGTTTTTAACAAATCCATAATCTTCAAATCAGAATTTATGTACACTGTTCAAGTTCAAACCCCTTCATCAACCTTGAGTTATTCTTTGTATTCCCCATATTCACCTAAATTTCAATATTATTATTTTTGATCAAATTCTTATTTTCCACATCAATAATATGTTAAACTTAATCTCAAAGTATTTATAGTCTTCCAATCTTCATTCACCAATATTTTCTACCTTATGAAAATATGGAAAACTCCTTAATTCATAATCTGATTATCATTACCAATTTAAATTTGTATCCCAAGAGTCAAAGATTTTATGTTTCACTCATTTATTAATTCTTAGTTTTATGGTGCAACTCTATATTACCATCTTGATAACATTCAACTTATATAATTACATTTTAGTTGTGTCATCATCCTCAATACTTCCTCGGTCCCTAAGAATATCAATTTCAAATCTAGAAAGTATTTAAAATTCATCATTTATGTACTTCCATAAATTTACATCCTCTAAGAGTCTTTTATGTCAAGAGACTTATTATCCTTCAAACTAACTTCATATTTTCGATTCCTGGGTTTGTTATCATTCTCAATTCACTATTATGAGTATCATAATACCATCAATTTATCCATCTATATATGTTTAAGAAATTATTTAACAAAATTTTAGATTAACTACTTACCTCTATCCAGTATTGGATGACTATGGCTCTTCCTTCGTTGTTCACCCCAAGCGCAATCCCTTATTTTATGCTCGTTGGATCCACAATAGAGACACGATTTCTTTATCTTTCTACATTCATCCCATATATATGCCCTGACTTCCTACAATATGCACAAGTAGGATTCCTCTTGACTGGCCTTCGTTGAGCTGGAACTCTAACTGAGACATGATGCATATGCTGTATAGTAGGGCGCTTCAGAGGCCCAGGGTGGATACCATCTATTATCCTCTTGAGTCTGATTCCTCCCTCTTGATGATAAACCATGTCCAATAGTTATTGAATCTCTGACCTTGCTCCATTTAAACGTTCCTTAGTTCTTCCAACTCTTCCATAATCCTTGCTTCACCCAATTTTGGTCCCTCATGTTCTGGAGTTGGAGACACCACATCCTCTGAGGCTTCTATCATGCAAACCTTATTGCTAGCACTCCCTTCCTTTATGTTGGAACTCATTATTTCTGAGGATATAGATGAGCATATAATAAGTTTCAAGGGGGGAAAATGAGAATTCAAAGTTTTCAAGGAAGTAACAGGATATTCAAAATCAAATATATTTAGAAATTTCATAAATTATGATTGAGTACTCCTGAAAATTTTCTATAGTCCTTCAATCCTATTCTATTGCTGGCTCGCAGTAGTATTCTAGTCCTAAGTACTACTACGACATCACACTAATTGTGAAGTCTGACCTGTATGGGCCACCATAAAAAATGTGGCACGACCCGTACCTAAAAATTCGAACATGAGTGTGGGTACATCCAGCCTACGTCGTAGTGTCAGCGGTAAAACGTTGTCTAATACCTCACAATTATAATCCATAATCTCATGCAGTAATATCTCAACACCTTTAAGGGAGGAAAAGTAATATAACAATGATAATACTCAATCATAATATCTACGGAAGATAAAGCACGATAGAATATAACGAGGAGAAATAAAGTCACAAGTTCCAAATTCTCCAAATCCAGAATAGGGTACTAAATAAGTATCAAAACATATCCAAATCTCAATAGGTCTTCAGAGACAAATCCGGTCTCAAAATACTATAATAGGAAAAGCTAACTAGCTAGATAATCTTGGACTGGATCTCTCCTGCAATCACTCCCTGATCCTCTGGAAGGAGAGGATCGGTCTCAGCTATACCAATCTTCTGCGATCCATAATTGGTAGGGCACCAATCCTCCAAACAATTACTTAAAATATTATCCAGTCGGGATAAAACAAGTACAAACACTGAAAGTAGTTCCAATAGATGGTAGAGACTATAAAACAAAAAAAATAGTAATGAAATACATGATGAAAAAAGTAAAACTGATATAATGGCATGGCAACTAGTGAGAACTAAGTAAACAGGAGCAAGTATGGCATAAGTCAACAAGTATGAAGTGAAACAGAAAAGACTGTAACTATCTAAGTATTTTGAAGTACTACTTTCAATATATTATCGGGTTGGGAGAACAAGGTCTACTAAGATCCGGCTCAATCATACGTGAGGTGTATGATTAGTTATTCACAAAGTCTATACTACCACAAGATCTAAATAGGGTATGATCACATATCTAACTAGTACTTCTCCACCCATACTAGTATAATTGGTCGCAATCATGACACGTCACAACATGTAAATCATAATTAAAGGTCTAAATACGAGCACAATAATCACGGTATAATGCCCCAGTCCTAAAATACCTAGGACTAGGAATACGTAACATGCCAGCTACACAATCGACCAGACTCTAGTCCGACTTTAATACATATAAGCTGTATTATAATGGTCGCTATCTAGATAATCCATTAAATATAAGTATATATGCCTCAATCCACAATGAACATAATACAACAAGAATGAGCTACATGTGCTAAAGTCGGCCGTCCAGTAACATACAAGCTCGAATAGACTCAAGAAATAAATATGAGTATATAAAAACTAGGCTACATCAGCAGATGAATCAATAATATAAATGAATAGCATAACTCTGATAAAAATGATAAAAGTAACTGGTACCAATGCCCACATGGAAAAGCAACCTAAATCATCAACTCCAGGCAGGCGCCACAATAGTCTATGCTACAAAATTGGCAAGGGACCAGGACCTCAGAGGGACATAACAAGGTACAAAAAATAGTATGCCAAAGTAAAACAGTATAATGCCACATACTCAAGGGTAAACTATTGTAACCATCTAAGTGATATGCACATAAGAACATCACTCGTACTCAGGCTAAAACCACTACAGACTCTGTGTCAGGGAGGCCATAGAAGCAAGTAATATCTCGTAGGGCCTGGAGTCTAAGGCACCTCCAGTAACATAGTGTGTGTATATATATATATATATATATATATATATATATATATATATATATATATATATATATATATATATATATAATCAGCCAGTAGTATGGTGTCTCTCCCCACCCAATGTAACATCACGTCTTATGTCCACGACTTCTCATGTCCATAATACGCAAGATCAGGACCTCTAACTATTACAACAAGTCATAATGATATTTGTATATAATATGCAAGTATCATATCATGAGTCCTGTAATCCTATACAAAATTACAATGAATACCTTAAGAAGGATTCTGTCACATGAAATAGTATCAAGTGTCCTATGGTTAGACATGCAAGGATACAAGTACGTGAAAATAGGATCGTGGTATTAACTCTCTAAGTGACGTTACTAGACTCATCGTACGGCGTCGACACCCGAATCTTGTTCGGACGCTAAGCAATATCTCACGACCCTAGGGTAAACACACACATCAACCATATCAAATAACTATAATAACTAAATAAGATAATTAAGACAAGGAACTGTGATATATCATGGCAAGGTACACTTGCCTGCTGTCTATGGCTGCGATGTTGTCTGTCCGACGTCCTCTGCTGGAAGAGTAGAAGATCCAAGATGCCATGTTAAATATATTCTAATCAATAAGCATACACGCTAACTACTCTAGGACAACACGAAAGATCGTTGTACAACCTCAACTTTCAGTTGACGTTCTTGTCCAATAATCCAATAGTTGCGTAGTATTGAACAATGTGCCAAGATATACGTGCCATGCCACTCTCAAAATATATTGTGAGGGTGTCTTACATCAACATACCACACGTACTAATAGAAACTTACATGTGTTTGGCTACACGTAGTGCTATATATACGTAGGAACGTATCGATATCGCAAAACTTGTATCATTGTTATCCTATTCATCTAACATGCATGGAACCTTTTAATCATGTATTTTAATATCATTTATTAATGAATTAATCATAATTAATATTCTAAAATTATTTTTAAATAATTAAAAATAACCAAACATCGGCATTACATGTCATTATTTGATTCGGATGATAACTAGTCATTCTAACCAACTTCGGCACATAGCCTTGACATACAACCTCTATGTTTGTATCCAAATATAATTAAATAAGAAATTAATATATTAAATATTCTGTAATTAATATACATTAATTTTTGGAATTTATTTACTTTAGTAAAATATAACAACTATCAAAGAACTATAACTAGTCTTGATGCGACGTATCCGTGTCAAGGTTGTTCATTGGTTTGGGATAGTTTTTGTCCATAAAAATATAGATATAATGCATATAAATAATTTTAAACATTATCTATCATTAATATAAATTTACACAAGGTTTTATTCATAAAAAATAGAAAAAGAAACAAAGTTGGAAAACTTACGCGATTGCGATTACGGTAGGGACTTTTCGCGACTACGGCCAAACGGAGTACCAAACGAATTCCAAATATCACAAGATCTTGGGGACTTCAATTATGATGTAAATATAGGATTTTTAAGATTTTTTTACTACTATAGAGGGGTGTGAACTGCTGCTGCAACCAGCAGCCAATATTTGGCCAAAAAAGGGTTCGGTTGTGGTTTTTGTGGAGTTATGGCCTATGGGGAAGGAGAGAGGAAGAGGGGAAAAAGTAGATGAGGGAGAGAATGTGAGGAAGGATTTTTTTTTCATGAGGAGAGAAAAAGGAGGCCGAACCTAATAATTAGGTTTAAGTGTTGGGGAGTTAATAAATATATGTAGTTTAAATAGGTGGGTGGTTAGTATTTGATTTAATATTTAAAAATATGTGGATAGGGTTTTGTAGAGTCTTAATATGTTAAGGGGATAAAATTTAAATTAGGGAATTATCACAAAAATATTCACTTCAGATTGAGTTTAATCCAAAGATAGGAATATGCAACAAACTAGGGGCTTCCTAATTTGGAAATATGGGATTTAAATCTTTAATTGATTTGTTCAAATTTTGGGGATATATTTTATATGTGGGATGTGTTATGGAATAGTAAAAATGTGTGGGAGTTGTTTGTTAGGATTGGGATTTGGTTTGTTAGGATCTTGGGTAGTTAGGTAGTTATGCCAACTATGATGACACCTATGGCACTTTCTATAAATAAAAATTCTATAAATAGAAACAAATTAATTATATATATATATATATATATATATATATATATATATATATATATATATATATATATGGGGGGTTATTTGGGTACACTACATGCCTACATGTGTTTGGGTTGGTTTGGATCAAGTTCTAGTCAAAAGGAAGTAGTTTTACGGTAACCGTGGTTCTAGATGTTTGTAAATATTTTTGGAGCATGGGAGAGATCAAACATATGCAACATCCATGTCCCAAATATATTAGGTACAAATAAGAAGAGTAAATGAATTTTTTTTAGAAGGAAAAATGTTGTACATTGCTTCAAATATCCAAGCTATGGCAAAGTGTCGTATATAAAAATAAAGATTTTATAAATTAATACTTTAAAATATTAAATTAAATAATTAAATAATTAAATTAAAAAGTACCATATTATCTCGATTCTAAAATGAGGGAGCTTACAATCTACCTACCTTAAAAGAATTACATCCTCGCAATTTAAGATTTTCAATAATATACTTTTTTCCAATGGGGTCAAATCATTTATTGTGATTTTGCAAAGTCCTCAATATGAACTTCACTTTCCATACTTAAAATAAATTTTTGAGTCCTCGAAATTTAACCCCTTCAAGAATTAAACTCCTCAAATTTAAATTAAATTAAATTAAATTCTCACTTTTAAAATTATCATTCTTCTACTCGATCAATTTTTTTTCTCTCTTCAACAATTAATCCATGAGATTCCAAGTCCTTAACATTTTTAAAACTTGAGTTTAATTCCAAACTTCAAAATAATTTTTTTTAAATATATTTTACATCGACATCTTGTAGTCCAATGAATATAATGTAAATCTTCTTAAATTCCTCAAAATTATAAATTAATAACCCAATACTCAAAATTTTAAATCCAATCCTCAAAATTATATCTTCTAAATTTAAATTCCAAAGATTTACTCTTCTAGAGTTAGACCCTTCAAATGCAAAGAAAATTTAAATCTAGAATATCATGATCTTTCCAAAAATTAATATTTTACTATTACCACATAATACCTTTTAAATTTCATCCTCAAAGTTGTCAAACTTTAAAATTTAAAATTCAATTCTTAAGATAGTCTTCTCCTCAATCCCTCCAATTATTGAATTATTTTTTCTTTCGAATCCATAATACCCATACTTAATCAATTTACCCTCTATCATTAAACCTAGCAATCATAAATCTACCCAACAAAAAGTTGGTATATGGCATATCTAATCCTAGTCAATCTCTTAAGATCAAATCAAATCCTCAATATTTATAATTTTTAATACAACTTTATCTCCTCAAAATCTCAAAATTTAATTTAATTCCATCTATTCTTAAAATTTGAATCCAATTACAGACTTTAAAATATTCTTATTTAAAATTTTAATTCCAAAATTTGTTCTATCAAACTTACTCCTCCATTTTTTTAATTACTAAGACGATAAAAATTAACTTTACAAAATTATAAATTTTGAATTCACCAACTATCATGTCAGAAAATCCTTCAATTTAAAGTCCAAGTTTAATCTTATCCTAATCTCCTCATCCTTCTTCAAAATTTTAAATTTTAATTAACATAATAATTAATTCTCTTTATTTGTAACTAACAAAAATCTTTCGAGGGCTGCTAGGCATCTTCAATCCAACCAATCTATTTTTCATTTAACCTCAAAATCAAAAAATTTGAATTCAATCTTCACAAAATTTTAAATTTTAAATTCACATCTAGTAAAATTTCTCTAATATTGATAAATTAATTATCCTTAACAAATTCAACATTATCATAGTCCGATATCCATTCAATTCAATTTTTTTCAAATCACATAGAAGTTTAAGCCTTAAACACCAGAATTTGACAATTCTCATCTTCATCAATTGTATAACCTCTAACCAAATTTCTAGTCGAGAATCCTACCCACCTTAGATCAAACCATCTCATCAAAATATAATATTATACCCTCACATAAAATGACTCACATTCGTTCAAAAGGTTTATCTAATAGTAACCCGTCACTTCTAATCTATTGCAATTGATAGAGTCCTTCTTATTTTAGGTTCTTACTGCTACTGTTAATTCTCATGTCTTTAATCTATTCTAATTCTAATATCTAGAAATCATCTACCATAATCTTTCCTACTCAAGTGCCCCTCTTCTTACAAATATTCTACCAAATATGTCTTCTTCGCCTTGACGAAAATCTTCTAGAAAAATTACTGGACACGAGTGTTCATCTCTTCGAGATAGGGAAAGACGAGAATCAATGAATAAGAGTTCAAAGAAAGTATGAATGAATATAATTTTGAGATTCAAGGACAAAATTAAAATTCAAAGAAAGTTTCAATAGCAGTTGTGGATTGAGATCCTAATAAACTTATCATAACGCAGGCTCGCTCGGTATAGTAACGCAACCAAAATAATTTAATCATGACCTGCATGGGCCACCACAAAAATATATAACATCCCAGTCCTAAAATATGTAGGACTAGGAATACTTAACATGCCAGCTACACATTCGACCAGACTCTGGTCTGACTCGAATACGTATAAGCTGTATTATAATAGTCACTATATAGATAATCCAATAAATATAAATATCTATGCCTCAATCCACAATGAACATAATACAACAAGAATGAGATACATATGCTAAATTCGGCCACCCAGTAACATACAAGATCGAATAGACTCAAAAAAAAATATGAGCTATAAAAATTAGGCTACATCAGCAGATGAATCAATAATATAAATGAATAGCATAACTCTGGTAAAAATGATATAAGTACCTGATACCAATGTCCAAATGGCAAAGTAACCCAAATCAGCAACTCCAGGAAGGCTCCACAATGGTCTATGCTGCAAAACTGGCAAGGGACCAGGTCATCAGAGGGATATAACAAGGTACAAGAAACAATATGCCAAAGTAAAATAGTATAATACAACATACTCAAGGGTAAACTACTGTAATCATCTAAGTGATATGAACATGAGAACATCACTCGTACTTAGGTTGAAACCACTATAGGCTCTATGTCGGGGAGCCCATAGCAACAACTAATATCTCATAGGGCCAGTAAATGTGCCAAAGATATGGGACAGAGTCTAAGGCACCTCCAGTAACATAGTATATATATATAAACATAATCATCATATAGTATGGTGTGTCTCTCCCCACCCAATGTAACCTCATGTCTTATGTCCATGACGTCGCATGTCTATAGCACGCAAGATCAGGACCTCGAGCTAGTACAACGAGTTATAATGATATATTTATATTATATGTAAGTCTCATATCACGAGTCCTATAATCCTATTCAGAATTACCATGAATACCTTAAGAAGGATTCTGTCACATGAAATAGTGTCAAGTGTCCTAAGGTCTGACGTGCAAGGATACAAGCATGTGAAAATAAGATCGTGGTATTAACTCTTTAAGTGACGTTACTCGACTCCGCGTACGATATCGATACCAGAATCTTGTTCAGACGCTAAGAAACGTCTCACGACCCTAGCATAAATACACACATCAACTAAATCAAATAACAATAATAACTAAATAAGATAATTAAGACAAGAAACTGTGATACATTAGGACAAGGTACACTTGCCTGCTGTTTATGGCTGCGATGCTCTCTGTACAACGTCATCTGCTGGTAGAGTAGAAGATCAAATATATTATATTAAATATATTATAATCAATAACCATACATGCTAACTACTCTAGGACAACACAAAATATCGTTGCACAACCTCAACTTTCAGTTGGCGTTCTTGTCCAACAATCTAATAGTTGCGTAGCATTGAACAATGTGCCAAGATACATGTGACATGCCACTCTAAAAATATGTTATAAGGGTGTCTTACATCGACATACCACATGTAATTATAGAAACTTATATGTGTTTGGCTACACGTAGTGCTATATGTACGTAGGGACGTATCGATGTCGCAAAACTTGCACCATTGATATCCTATTCATCTAATATGCATGAAACCTTTTAATCATTTATTTTAATATTATTTATTACTGAATTAATCATAATTAATATTCAAAAATTATTTCTAAATAATCAAAAATAACCAAATATCGGCATTGTATGACATTATTTGCTTCGGACGACAACTAGTCATTCTATCCAACTTCGGCACGTAGCCTTGACATACAACCTCCATGTTGGCATCCAAATATGATTAAATAAAAAATTAATATATTAAATATTCTGAAATTAATATACATTAATTTCTGAAATTTATTTACTTCATAAAAATATAACAATTATCAACAAAATATAACTATTCTTGATGCGACGTGTCCGTGTCAAGCTTGTTTATTGGTTTTTGGTAGTTTTTATACGTAAAAATATAGATCTAATGTATGAAACTAATTCTAAACATTATCTATCATTAATATAAATTTACAAAAGATTTTATTCATGAAAAAATAGGAAAAAAAAAGTTGGAAAACTTACGCGATTGCGATTATGACGGGGACCTTTTTTGCGACTACGGCCAAACGGAGTACCAAACGAATTCCAAACCTCACAAAACTTGACGAGGATTGTGAGTACTTAAAGTATGATGTAAATCTATTATTTTTAGGAATTTTTTGCTATGGAGGGGTCTGAACTGCTGCTGCAACCAACAGCCAATATTTAGCCAAAAGGGGGTTCGGTTGGGATTTTTGTGGAGTTGTGGCCTGTAGGGAAGGAGAGAGGAAGGGGAAAAGAAGTAAAAGAGGGAGAGAATGTGAGGAAGGAATTTTTTTCATGAGAGAGAGAAAAGGGGGTTCGAACCTAATAATTAGGTTTAAGTGTTGGGGAGTTGATAAATATATGTAGTTTAAATAGGTGGGTTATTAGGATTTGATTTAATGTTTAAAAATATCTTGGTAGAATTTAGTGGAGTCTTAATATGGTATGGGGCTAAAATTTAAATTAGGGGATTGTCACAAAAATATGCACTTAGGATTTAGTTTTATCCAAAGATAGGAATATGCAACAAACTAGGGGTTTCCTAATTTGGAAATGTGGGATTTAAATTTTTAATTAATTTGTTCAGATTTTGTGGATATATTTTATATGTGGGATGTGTTATGGAATAGAAAAAAGGTGTGGGGGTTGTTTGTTAGGATTAAAATTTGATTGGTTAGGATCTTAGGTAGTTAGGCCAACTATGATGACACCTATGGCACTTTCTATAAATAGAATTCTATAAATAGAAACAAATTAATTTAAATATTATATATATATATATAGGGGTATTTGGTTGTACTATATGCCTACATGTGTTTGGGTTTGATTTGGGTCAAGTTCTAGTCAAAAGAAAGCAGTTTTACGGTAATAATGGTTCTAGATGTTTGTCAATATTTTTGGAGCATGGGGGAGATCAAATAAATGCAACATCCATGTCCCAAATATATTAGGTAAAATCAATATTAGTAATATAATTTTTTTTGGAAAAAAATTGTTGTGCATTGCTCCAAATATTAAAGCCATGGCAAAGTTTCATATATAAAAAAATAATTTTATAAATTAATACTTTAAAATATTAAATTAAAAAAAATAAATTTAATAAATTAAAAAGTACCAAATTATTCCTATTCTAAAATGAGGGGGCTTACATACGGTCTATATACTAACATGAAAAGCAACATCTCATGATTAAGGATCCATAATATACAAATTTGTGTAACAAGCATGTCAGAAATCAAGTAAAACATCACTAAAACATGCATTATAGAAGCTATCAAGTAAAGAAAACTAGCAGAGAATATACTCGTCTGTGGTCCTAAGCCGGTAATACAAGTCAGAATCTGTATCAGAGTCTAAGTTACCTATATTATGAGTTCCCAATGTCAATAGGTGAAAAGAAATCAATAACAACCTTATCTACTTGGTTATTAGGTCTCTAGGTTCATTTTCTATATCTGGTTGTATCTTAACTAGGTAGGTTTGTATTATCTTAAGTCATAATTACCTACTTGTAATATACTTAGTATATATCAAATTATATTATATACTTTTATATCTATATGCATCTATATTTGAATACCTTATATATATATATATATATATATATATATATATATATATATATATATATATATATATATATATATATAGGTATCATAATATCTTAACTCCAGTATCTTAAATTCTAACTCTAAATACTCTGATACTTACCCTAATATTTTACCTTGACACATACCCCAAGGTATTTGCATATCTTATTGATACCTACATATCAAGTATCTATGTATCACATGATACTCACTTTATCTTGGTACCTATATAAATATACCCACCAATATATACCCAAGTGTCTTGTTGACATACACACTGGACAAACAACACACTCAACTCTAATACTGGACACTACACTTCACATTGATACTTCTAATACTCTACACAACTATCACATGATACTCATATTACCTATACTTATAGGATACACACACTATAATATACTCATTACCCAAGATACCTACCTATTGATATACACTTGATACTCCTAACACATATCTACTAACTGTTATAAACCACACCTATGGTACCATCACTAATACACAATCGACTCTAACTGATTCTCAATTGTATCTACCTGTATACCTCACTTACCTCTAACTCTAGGTAGGACACTCAAACACTCACTCATACTTGCATACCCACTCAAACTTGGACACTCACTGATTTATATTGTACACAATACTACACTAGCTGACACACACTTAGATGCACCATAATATTAGTATTATTGCACAAGCAGTACTCTGATGCTGCAGTGCTCAATACCCATGGTATACACAGTAAAATTTGATGCATGCACTCCATAACAGTGCCCTGATACACACTGCTACTGCATCTGCAGCCTGCTTGTTGTTGTGCATTGCTGTACAAGCTGGGTTCTTATGCTGTTATAGCAATCTCTACGGGACTCGGTTGTTGCTGCCACCAAATATTGATGGTGCAGCTACAGGATTCAGAGCAGTCTACTGCTAATTCCAGCAACATTTGCTGCCATACTGCTTGATGTGCAGCTGGGTATTGGTTATGGTGGTGGTGTGTTGGTTTGGGTGTTGTTCTCACTCAAACACTCTCCTATATTTACATAAACAATATGAGGATACACAATAGCTTAGGATAATTTCTAAACACTCATCCATGCTTACATGACACGCAGACACTCAAATCTGCATATTAGTATACACATCACTAGCACTAATATGTAGGATACTCATATCTAGCACTAGGATACAACCTAAGATTTACATCTAATATGCTACCCAACACATGGCTATATGGATTCCAAGTTAAGGTCAATAACATATTGGTATCCATGATACACAATACATGCCCATGATATCAACACAAATACTCCATGTAGGATACCAAGTATTAATTGATACACAACATATCCTCATGATACCCATGGCACGCACCAATATCCACACATATGAATATATGATAAAATTATAATTCCCATTGGATAATATAGTAATGATATATATGTCCAACTAGCAAGCATCCCAATTTGGTACTTATGGACACACATACCTATGAATTACCCATTCTAACCATGTGTATCCAAATGTATCTTGACACAACCACAACGTATCCTATTTAGGACACATAGACACAAGCATAACTCAAATTTGGAGACATGTATCAAATACTTGATGGACATAAATTCGTAATTCTACCAAATTGATCATTCTAACATATAGATCTATTAGGAATTGGTCCTCTACCACCTAATTCAACTCCCTAATGGTTGGATCTAACTATTGGGAGTCTTCTACTAGATCTAGTAGAAATTTTACCATAGAAATTGGGGGAAAGAGTGAATTATCTATTGGGAATGGGTTCCCAATGAAGATCCACCAATTTGGACACAAGATGAATTGGACATGATCCTCCTAACTTAATCTTCTCTCCAAGCTTTCTCTTGTGCTCCAAGGCTTTGGCATCTCCTTGGAAGAATAATGAAGGAGAATTGAGTTGATTTTGGTGATTGGAAGTGGAAATTGGGTTTAAAAATGAGTTGGGTGATGGAGAAGATGACTTGAGAAAAAAGAAGAAGAAGAAGAAGAAGAAGTGGAGGAAAAAATAAAATAAGAGAAGAGGGAATATGAGCCGACCAATATAAGGGTATTGGGAGTTGTCATATTTATAAGTTTGCTACTCCTACTGCCAAATTTGAATTCTAGATCTAATGGAAAAGGAATCAATTGGTTAGGATTTGAATCTAATTTGTTACAAAAGAATATTCTTATCCATGACTAAAGAATATAATTAACTCTAAATTAAACTAATAATTTAATATAACTAATATTTTTAGCAATAAAAAGGTGACAAAAATATCCCTAACATAATTTTAGGTGGTTACAGGGGCTTTTGTGTGGGGCTTCCACGTGGGCTTTCGTGCGAAAAAAATGCATGCACTATATTTCTGCACGGATATGGCACTCAATTTGGTTGTTTGGGTGGATATTCTATTTAATCCACTCCTTATCTTTTGTGATTCAAAGATAATGGTTTGTAACCGTCCCTTATCCTTTGGCTTTATCTCCGAATTAAGGAGGGTTACGACTGTTAGGGTTTAGCGTGAGTCTTCCCTATATATATATTCTCTTCCTCTCCTCTTCCAAGAGAGAGAGAGAGAAAAATATATTTACTACTAGAGGAGTTTGCAGCAACTACAGAAAACCACAAAATATTGTCAGTTCGTCAATCCTGTCCAGTCAGAAGTAAGGGTGATAAGTGCATTCCAGAAGTTTAATATATTGAACTTGCTGGTTTCCTGGAGCAAATCGTCGAAAGGGACGAATCTTGCTTTGAACAATAATAATCTTCATTACCTTAGCAAGTTGTTTCTCTTTCTTCTTCTAATTTTTGTTCTATCATTGTAGCAAATGCATTTACTAGAGTTATTTTTGCAAGCTTTTTATTTTATAGAGTCAGTTTGTAAACTGTTTCCATACAAGTTTTGGTCATAGATCAAAGACTATCATCTGGTTCATAAGCCCAGAGTTGCAATCATTTGTAATCTTCAGTTGTAACGCATTATTGTACGATATCTGTAACCCTACAATAATAATATACAAATAATTTAAATATTTCAATTGAGTAGGCACCTTATCTTGTTTACATAATCCATCAATCTATTATAATACCACAAGTTCCACTTTGTTAATGGTTCATCGAAGTACAGGAACTGAAATCTTGTTTGCATGAATCTATTCTAACTGCTGTAAATTCAAATATCTAGCATTGACATAAACTCGTATAAAATCAAGAAAAATGTACTAAAGAAAGACAGAATCGAGAATCTAAATCACACATGGAATATTTTTAATAAGTTGTGTGTCAAGAAACTAACGACACATAAATTATAACTGAGACAAGATCAATTATATATTACCACCAGAAAAAAAAATTTAATACCACCATGTTCACAAAGACTTTCAATAAAAGAGTGTTCTTAATCTGCAGAAGAAATGTAGAGATTAAAAGACCTGGATAGGGAGAAGTAGGGGTGAGTATTATTCTGTTTTGACCGAGAGCCGAACTGAACCGAATAAAAGATTTGGTTCGGTTTGAAAATATTCGGTTAGATTTTGGTTTTGAGAATACTAAAAAAAAGTTCTTCGGTTTTGTTTTGGATTTCTGTTTCGGTCAAAATCAACAATCAAATAAAATTTATCCAATTATTATATATATATATATATATATATATATATATATATATATATATATATATAGTGTGTGTGTGTGTGTGTGTATGTGTGCATGTGTGTGTATTTTAAAGCCAAACCTTGATAATTTAACAATTCATCCAACTTTGGACCCAACTTTCAAACACAATAAACATATGTTTAAAAATTATAAAATTTTAATATAATTTAAACATAATTTCAACTTTAGACCCGGCCTATTAAACAACAAAAAAGTCTAACCGAACAAATCGAAGGTCAGTTACAGTTATGGTTAATTTCGGTTTAATTTTGATCTTGAATTTTTAGAATATCAGTTTATTCGATTTTGACTATTTTGGTTCGGTTGAAGCCAAATAAATGAATACTCACCTTAGCTAGGAAGAAGAACAAGAAAACTCACCTTAGCTAGGAAGAAGAACAAGAAAACGAATAATAATAAGGGTTTATGTATTCAATTGAGTTGCAAAACACTACTACACAAAGGACCTTGTTTATATAATAATACAAATCATCTAAATAAGAAAACATAAGAAAATTTCTAAATTTAAGGTTAGAAAGATTTATCAAAGATTTAAAAATTTTGGCTAGAAAATTACTAGACAATTGCAAGCTATGCTATTGGTTAGAAAAATACTTCTAAATTGATTATGGCCAATTCGTGTTTAGACCATGGATTTTATACCAGTTTAGAATTTAACCCCTAACATTTTCAATTAGAAAATTTGGACCATAAATTTTTATTTTTTGGTTCTTTTTTTTCCATTATATCCTCCATCTCATGCATAGCAATAGAACTTTACTATATAGACTAGGGAGGGTATAATTAAAAAAAGTAATACACTAGATACAAGGAACATATAGGATATCATAAATGAGAAACTATCAGAGAATGTACTCGTCTAAAATCGGGTGAACTCACAAATGTCCGGTACTGTGCCTCGAAGATCTAAATATAGAATATTACATCAATACAAGATTTTGGAATAAAAATAAGTTAAACTAGTCAACTTCTAGGTCATAAAGCCATTTCTAAGTCAAAACAGTCAAACTATGTCAACTCTAAGTCAAACTGGTCAAACTTGGTCAAACTAGTTATTTCTAGGTTGTATGAGTCTATCTCTAGGATGTTGGGTCCATACACTATATGACTAGGCCACACTAGCTATACTAGGATACTAGGAGATCAATAGGATACCGTATCGCAAGATACGCAAATTAATAGATATAAAATTATCATAATATGTATATACAAGCAATATTATCTAATATTCTTAACTAAACTAATGCTAAGTGGATACCTTGGCTTTGAACCAACGTGGTATCACACCACTACACACCCATCTTGATACCCAAACCCAATACCTTGAGTATCAACCCGATACCTTGACATTTACCTTGGTATCTCAAGATAATGTCAATTCTAGTATATAATTAACTACTCAACTCCTAACTATATACTAATGTATTAACTAATACAATATTACATACTACTACTAATATACAATACATATATACATACATATACATATATCACTAACTTTCTAACTACTACTAACAACAAGTACTTATCCATATAACTATAACAAGTAACTAACTAACAAGTAACTAATTAGCTAAACTACTTACTAAACTATTAACTAATCTATTAACTAACTAATGAAACTAACTACTAACCATCTTACCTTGCTGATACACTGTTGCTGCTCAACTGCTGCTGGTGTAGCAGCTCATGCTTATGCAGTTGCTTCACTACCTTTCTGCTGCGTTTGCTGCTGCTTGTGCAGCTGCTACTGGCTGCTGCATTTGCTGCTGCTACATTTGCTGCTGCTGCACTTGCCTTACAGCTCGTGCAGTGTTGCTGCTGTAGCTTACAATTTCTGCAGCTGCTCGTGCAGCATGCGGTTGCTGCTGCAGTCTCTGTTGATGGTGATGTTGCTGCAGCTAGTCTACCATGCTGCATTGCTGTTGACTCACTGCTACTGCTATGGCTGCTGCAGTTGTTAGCTCCCTACTAGCTTCCTGGCTTGCTAGCTGCTGCCTATGGTCGATTCAGTTGCAATGCACTGTGCATTACCTGCCCCCCTCTAGCACACACTCTCACACACACAACACACAACTACACACTCTCATATATATATCGATATACATATATATATGACACTCTCACTCACACACATACAACTATAAGTAGATATATATAACTATATACATATCCATAAATATAACACACAAATATCTAACACTTATGAACATATATATATACACATACATATATACCACTCTCTCTCTCTCTCTCTCTCTCTCTCTCTCTCTATATATATATATATATATATATATATATATATATATATATATATATATATATATATATATATATATAACCATGAAATTACATATCACTAATAGGTATAAACAATTATTGAAATGCAAGGAAACAAACACGTGGAGTGCATCGCACCCGTATCATACTAGATCTATGATACACTTGCGATACGAGTCCACCACACCACCAAACGTACCCCGAAGGACAAGAGAAAGTCTAAAATAGTATTTATAAACAATACGAAGAATCAATTACACATCTACGTGTTCGTGTCAAAATATGATATGCACAAACCCCCGTGTCGGAAGAAAACTCCCAAATTAATTTGTATCTCCAATTTATTGGGATATGGCCTACACGTATTCAATTATGGACATAACACTAGCCACATACAATCAAACACATGTTAATTTGGTCTAATTGACCAATTGACAAACACAAAATGTGTTAATCTTGGAATTCTCCTAAAATTGACACAAAATACACCATAACTTTCTCTATAGGCCTCCTATGAACCTAATTTCAATTCCTATGGGTAACCTTATTATATGGGATGGTTCCTAATGATTAAAACACATATTTATAGTCTAAACAAAGAGAGAAAACTGAATTGTAACCTATTGGGAGATGGATTCCTAATAAAACTTTTAAATTGGGTAAAATGAGCCTTCAACTTGTAGATCATTGCTCCTCCTTGTAGATCCTTGCTTCCTTCTTGTAGATCCTTGCTTTCTCTTTATAGATCCTTACTTTACTAGCCTCCAATGATGATTTGGAAAGGAATTGGAAGAAATTTGGTATGGGAATGAAGAAATTGGGAAGAGAAAATTCTATATCTAGATTTGTAATAAAAATAAGGAAAGAGAAATTTCTCTCCTATATTTATTAAGACTGGCCACTTAACCCCCTCCCCAAGATTCTATGTAATATCTAAAATATCCCTTGGGGCCTCTCATAAAGAAATAATTAAGGAGAAAAGGTTATAGTCTAATGGGTTTAATTTAATTAATCCTCCTCCTAATAAATGGGCTTATAATTGGGCTCAATTCTAACTAGATTTAAATATTGGTTCATGGATCTAATCTAAACTAGTTAGGCCCACTAACACAAGTCCAAAATAATAAACTAATATCTAACAATAATTAAATAATATAATAAATAATTATACAACATGCATAATATTTAATTTATTATAAAATGACCAAAATATCCTTTCCTAGAAAATGTGGTAGTGACAAGTCTACCCTCTTAAAATAATTTTGTCCACAAAATTCAAAGATGAAACTACCCCCAGAAAAATAAAATAGAACAGAACAGAATAGAACATACCTCAAGGCCCAAACAAATATGGGTAACGCTCTCGCATTTTATCCTCTCTCTCCCAGGTAGACTACCCCGGAGAGTGATGCCTCCATACGATGCATACCAAAGGAATAGTCTGGTTCCTCAGCACCTTCTCTCTCTGATCCAGAATCTCAATTGGCTGCTCTGGATAGCTAAGAGTAGGGCCCACCTCTATCTCTGTGTCACGATCCGCACCCAGAATTTGGGCATGAGCCGTGGGTACGTCCACCCTATACCGCAGCATCGGTAGTAAAATGCTGTCTAAGTATCAATACTACTAAACATAACTCACAAGATAACCTATCAATGATCTTAACTCTATAAGGAGAACAATGAATAATGCATTGATCAACTATTCAAAATATACTCAATCACAATAACTATAGAAAGTAGATGGCACGATAAGATATAAAGATAAGGATTTACTGACATAAGTCAAATACAATAACCCAAATACAACAGTAATCTAGAGTCTAGCTATCCCAACATAAATAGTCTCAACAATAATATAATCCAAGTCTCAAGTTTAGAACAAACAAATACAATGATAACTAGACCAAGGAGCTGTCTAAACGACTGCGGGTGGTGTCTCATCTAAGGAGAGTGACTCCTCTAGAATCTCCGGTATGTAGTCTCCCTCTACTCCTGGGCCATAGTGAGTAGGACAGAAGTCCTCAAGGTCCTCTAAAAAATATTATCCAGTCAGGATTGGAGCAAAGCACAAGCACTAAACAACAGTTTCATTTATATTGACAAAACTATAAAACAGTGTAAGGAAATACATGATAAAAAAATACTGGAAATAAAGAATACTAGAGATGTGTAATCAGCAATAGTACTAACTAGCAATGAAACAATATATGTGAATGCTAGAAATGAGTGAATTGGAAATAAGAAATAGGAATTCTAGCTAAGTGCTGTGAAATATCAATTTGCTATGTGATCGGCTTGGGACGAGATCAGGCTTGTTATATATAATTGGCTATGATACATGTGAGGTCGGGCTAACCATCTGGTTAGCTATGATGCGAGCAATAGTCAGGCTAATCCTATATAACAGGCTATGAGGCATGTAAATGGTTAGGCTACACCCTGCGTGATATGTAGGGTGAGCTATGATGCATGTAAAGTGGGGTATGATCACATAATCTGCTAATATTTTCTCATCCCCAGCTAGCGATAGATTCAAATCATGACTCCTCATGACAGGTATCTATGATACTAGCCCGTATATCCACAGTGTCAGAATCAAGCATACACTACAATTAGAATTATAGAAATAATCAACATAATAAAAACTGTCAAAGAATGTACTCGCATGTGGTCCTGAGCAAGGTATGAGGATCGATGTCCAAGGTGGAATCATACAGACCTAAGGATGAAATAATAATATCAAATGGTGAATTGGAATGATAATTATTAATATATATGTTGAAAAATAATCTCTAGGCCAAACTAGGTCCATACTAGTTGCCATGCTATACACCTATAATTATTTAGGCTCACACTAAGTATACTAGTTAATATCTTAACTAATATTTAGGCAATACTAACTAATATTAGTACGTATATATAAGTTAGAAACTTGATAATAATAATATCTATACAATACTTAGGCTATAGCTGGTTACTTAACCATTTACCTTGGTATAGTACTTAACACCTTATATATACCCACAACTTAGCCTATAGCTCACTACCTATATACTCTATCCTATTACTTTGGTCTTAAACTAACTATACAACTAGTACTGACTGTTAACTTAAAACTTAACTAGTACATAAAATTACCCAACTGATACTGTTACTGTTACTGATACTAATAAATTATCTAATATACTAATCAATACCTCAACTAAAACTGACCATCTATACCTTGCAGGTACTGTGCACACTGATACAGACTGTGCAGAAACTGCACAGATACCCACAAAAACCAAACTGGCACCAAGCGTCCAATATCTGAAACTGAAACTAAAATATGCAGATAGGCAACAAACCAAACTGATGTGCTCACCTATAGAGGCAGCACACAGGCAAAACTGAAAGAAATACACCACATAATAACCAACTGTAAATAGATGCAAAGTTGCTACTGAGACCCACATAATAACCCCTGATACTTAACGGATACTGACCAACTAACTAATACACTAGATACTCAACTCTATAACTCACCTAAACTACACTGATACTAAACTAACTGACTGATACCTCACTCATTGCTCACTCATATCACTGACTGACTGATACACTAACTCGATGGCACAACACCCACTCATCACCACCAAACCACAATGCCCACACTCAAATTCACACAACCTAATCATATAATACCAAGTGCACTTCATTGAATCTTCCTCTTGCTGTGCACTGCTCAATGCACACCTTAATGTGCAGTGATCATCACCACACCCCCCTATTGTGCAACTATGCACTGCTGCTAACCAGGTCTTCCTATGGTTGCTGCTACCCAGGTCTCCCCTCTCTACTTGCACACTGATGTGCATAGTGAGGTATGCACATGATTTACAATACCAACTTACTGCACTCGAGTGCTACTCACTGCACTCACATCACTGATACACTAAGGTCACTAGGTTCACTGATACACGAGTACCACTGATACACACTCGAGATCCAAACACTACTGTCACTTGAACCAGTGCCAAGTTTCCCTCACCTCGATCGTGTACACATGTGCCCGATCCCCAACATTAATCCAATATTTGTAATACCCCCAACCCGATACTGGACACTACTACTAACAGAAACTAAACACCCGACTTGTCACACTGTCTGCCCAGTGTAACTCAGGAACTCGATATTGCTGTTGGTCCTAAATTTCCTACACAATCATCCACATCCACACACACAAGCATCAGGAACTCACTGCTATAAAACTCAACTCAATGATATACAACTCAACTCACCATGAAGACACAGTATGCTGAAGAACCCGATACTGCTCCCTGAAGCCACTGCCTACTTCTATCACTCATACAACCACACATACATGATGCATACACATACACCTATATACCTATATACATGTATCCATATATCAACTATATATACATATAATCACTCACTCACTGATACACTGAGGTATCAGGAACTCGATCCTCATATGCACAGTGACTGAACCTCACATGCACAGATCTGAAAACCCGATCCTCACATGCACAGTGACTGATCACTGAGGAACCCGATACCCCAACACAGTCCCACACCATAATATATCTATATATATACATCAATACGTATACGTATACACACACACACACACACACACACACACACACACACACACACACACATATATATATATATATATATATATATATATATATATACATACTCAAACACAAAAATTAGATCATATAGATAGGCATGCTTCTTATTAATCATTTTATCAAGCACCTAGTGTACAAAATCTGGGATACTCGTGATACACTATAAATCTCCATACATAAACCCCCAATAACAAATAAACATCTACGTATACTCTATAGATATACATATATATAATTAGTTGATATGAAAATTAGGGAAAATGCATTCTTGGATCATAAAACCCTCAAATACACCTATGACACCATGGAGAATCATCATGAACCCAAAAGAGACTCATGCTCTCCCTTAATAGTCATCCCTAAATCAATGGGTAGGCTTCTAATGGCCAAACAAATGATTAAAACAGGAATTAAATAAGGGTTTCTAGATTTTTACCTATTGGGAGATGGATTCCCAATGTAGCTTCTTCTTCTTCTAGACTCCTTGTGCCCAAGCTTCTAGGTCTCTCTTGATAGGGAAAGAATGAGGGATTTGGGGCTTAGAAATCTGAAATTTATGGAGAGAAAGAAGGGTTTTCTTGGGGGCTATTTCTAGGATTTCTTCATGAAAAGATGAGTGGCTTTGAGGGAGGCTCCCTCTAGATATATAGGGCCAGCCACTTGCTAGGGTTAGGGTTTGGTAATGCATAAAGACTCATTTGCCCTCCATGGCTTCTCATGAAGAACCATTTAATTAAGGGGTTTATTATTCATGTGAGGGATTTCACTAAATGCTAATTAAATAGAATAGGGATTAAAGATGTGGGTTTAAAAGTCAAGCCTAAGCAAGGTCCATGGTCACACCAAGTCTAGTCCACTAACCCATGTTATTAATGAATACAATATAATATGTATATTATCTATCATGCAATTATTAACCTAATAAATATAAATATGGTAAATGACCCAAAAGCCCCTACTCTAGAAATATGGTAGTGACACTCTGAGTGATCCAACACGTGACTAAGATCCGCCATGTACCGTCTCAACTATGACACGTGAAACACATTGTGCACTCCCTCCAATGCAAGTGGCAAGTCTAGTCTGTAAGCAACTGCACCGATCCTCTCGAGAATACTGAAAGGTCCGATGAATCGCGGACTAAGCTTCCCGCCTCCACCGAAATAAATTGTGCCTCGTATCGGAAAAATCCTCAGAAATACCAAACCACCGACCTAGAACAAAATACAATCTTAAAAACTTAATCTATAACAAATAACCAATATCAAGCACAAAACAAAAATCTAAACTATACCTCAAACTCAAAAGGTCTCCGGTGGCTATCGGCCTAATGCCGTTGTCTGTCCTACGCCACTCGAAGTCTGTCTCTGATCAGCTTAACCTTCTCTGCTGCATCCACAACCATCTCTGGCCCTAGCAAAGTTCTCTCTCCACCATCGTCCAATGACAAGGGAGTATGATATCTCCGACCGTACAGAGCCTCAAATGGTGACATCTTTATACTAGCCTGGTAGCTGTTATTATAAGCAAACTCTACCAAATAGAGATTATCCTCCCAAGATCTCCCAAAATCTAGTACGCATGTGTGCAGCATATCCTCGAGAGTCTGGATAGTCCTCTCTGACTGCCCATCTGTCTAAGGGTGATTTGTAGTACTGAACTTGAGCTGGGTGCCCAAACTCGCCTGCAAAATCCTCCAAAAATGAGAAGTGAAACGACTAACTCGATCCGAGACTATGCTGATGGGAACCCCATGTATCCTAACGATTTGCCTCACATACATCTCTGTCATCTTCTCCGTAGACAAACCCACCTTGAAAGACAAAAAGTGGGCCGACTTGGTCAACCTGTCAACGATGACTGTAAACCCCCTCACCCAAAATAGGTATTTTGTGTGTATTTTATATTATTATATTTATTATAGATATTGAATTTCTTTAGAGTATTCTCTTAGTTAATTATAAAATAAATTTCTTAATATATTTACTTATATAAATATTTATTTAGAATTATTTTAGGTTATTTTAGATTTTGGAGATTTTCTAGAATTTTTGGTAATTAAAACTTAGGAAACATAAATTTTTAGGACTTCCATGATTTACTATAAGACCATACTTGAATGTTGTTACTACCAAATATTTATTTTAGAGTTAAAATATTTAAATATATTTTTTTGTAATTTATTTAGAATTTTAAGTAATTATTGGATTTTTGGAATTATTGAGGATTTATTTGGATATATAAAGTCTTAATATTAGATAGAGCTAATTTAGAGTTAATAGATATTAATAAGATTATATATAAATTATTTGTATTATATTTAATTCTATTTAAGATTATAAATTATTGAGATGAACTCAAACTCTATTTTAAATTAATTTAAATCCTGAGCCTACTAGGAAAACAACTTCATGCATATCTTATCCTTATTTAAACTGATCCTAATCATATCCAAAATTAGCAAATCCTAGTCTTATTCAATTAAACAATTTTCACCATTATAAATACCTATTAGACTTATGGAATAAACTCATCTTTCATATTTTTTTATCCCCAAACTCCTCTCTTTTTCGTCCAAAAATAGTCAAAATTCGTTAAAAATTCAGCCTCATTTTCTAGTAGTTATGACGACTTAAAAAGACGATATCTCCTAGCTCCGGACTCCAAAAACGCTCCAGTTTTTTTTTGTTAGAATCATATCAAGGTTAGTTTTCTGAATATATAAATTATTTCAGTAATTTAAGAACCTATTTTTTTAAAATATTCTGAAAGTGCCAGCTGTCCGAAATCAGACGTATTTTTGTATTTTCGAGATTTGGGAGATCCCGAACTCGGAATTACGAACCGTTTGAAGTTTTAGAAAGCTAACATGATGAACTTCCAAAAAAGTATTTTTTTAGAATTTAGAATATAATTTTATTCTACTATAAAATTTGTGCAACGTAGACGTAAATAGGAACCCACCGAAAAATATCATCTGTGCGCCCTTGTGGCCATAACTCTTTACCGACTTATAATTTTATGAAACTGTCAATTCCAGCGTTCATGTAGCGTTAAAATCTATAGAATTCCACACACAAATCCAGGATTTGAGTTGGTTGACTTTTTTGTCAACGGATTGCCTCGATTTGTGTATCATGGATCACAAATCCGTAAAGTTGACTTTCTTTGGACCAAAATTAGGGTTTAACAATAAAATCAGATTATAATAAGATTAAAATAATATTTTAGATTATTTATTCAGAATTAAAAATTAATTAAAATGGAGGAACCTATTCACCCACTTTTGTAACCTAACTTATTTAATTTATGTGACGGGTAGTTCGGACGACGCCTTGAGTTGTGACTTCATCCTTTTTCAGAGCAGGCAAGTATACCTTGCCATTGTACTGTTATTCATATTCTATATGTTGCATGTATCTTTATTTTCTGTCTTTAGTTCATATATTTTAACTGTTATATAAAATGCGCGCGACAGTGTCGTCGCGATATATTTTATTTATGTATTTGTATTGACCTTGTTTATGAGACTACCCCATTATCATATAGCATCATTAGTTTCATTGGCCGTGACACAGTTGTTACACGAGTGTGAGTCTCATATAGATCACAGACTGCGTGACAGGTCTGGCCTCCTGTACGTATGGGTCGTACGTTAGGGATAACTGCTAATAGAAACTTTGTATGCTAGAAGACTTAGCATTTATTAGAGGTCTATGGACATAGCCTATTGTAGTACAGTGGTCCCATCCTTGTCCTTGTTTGGTTGCAGGATTGGACTAGGGTACTAAGAATAGGCTATGAACCAAATTGTGTCATGGATGTGACATGCTTAGAGCATGAGGGTGGAGAGAACAACAAGTACCGTATTTGAGCTCCTTTGCACTTTTTCTCCTGTGCGTCCGGATTCTCCGTCGGAGATACGGGTAGTGATGACCACTATATATTATGTATTATCAGGCGGGCCTCCGCCTTTCAAAAGACGATGTGCCTTTTAGGCCCCTGGATCTCCAATAGAGAACCATGCCAAATCCCAGTTTTTAGCCAGATAGCTCACTTATGGGGAAAGTTGTTCTTAACTGCATTCACTTAGACGGTTAGGCGACCATTAGATATTTATTTCAGTACTTTATTGGCATATGTTTTATGTATCTTGTTATGTCCCTCTGAGGACCTGGTCCCTTTTAGGTGTATCTGTTATTGAGTATTCGCAGGAGCGCAGATTCGGATGGTTATATATGTTTCGAGGATGTCTTCTCTTCGAACCCGTGATTGTTAGCTGGTATGCTTATATGGTGTTTGTAGAAGCATGAAAAACACGCCGGATGACTATACGCGGCATATCGGTACAGAGCAGCATAGGCAGAGGCCTTCAGTACGTCCAAGCCGCTTCAGCGTAAACAGGGTGCTTCATCGCCTCCAGGGCATTAAACTCATCCCCTTTTCATACGCAGCATGGAGGTGTACAAGAGACGCTTCGTATTCTCCGAAGTGAACCTGTCAGATCCTGCAAATGAACCTGTTAAAGCCTGCGATGAACCTGACGTCTGGACTTCTGACAAAGGGATACGGCTCGACTACCCAAGCGACGGCTATAATGATGGCACAGCGCTGCCACACAGGCTATCAAATACCGTCGCCCCCTTCAAATAAACTACTTTTCTAAGCACGGAGGGATATGCTGCCTTGTTTTACACAGGCAAAACGTGAGCTGTTTACGTTCTGCAGTAGACAAACCGCCTGCTACGCCAAAAACTGCACTCCGTACGGGGTTCGAGGCACGTCTCTTCACCTAATGCACAGTGCGGTGACAGTTTCTCGAGGCACGTCTCTGCGACTGATGCACAGAAAGGGTTGCAGACCGTCAAAGAACACGCCTCCATATTTAATGCACAGGATGGTGGCAAATCTCGGTATTTAATGCAAGAGATTTGATTATATCTTCAAAAGCCGTAATTCCAACTAAGACGTCCACGTCAGCACTGTGGCACGGTATGCAGCGGCTTCTACGCCCATCCAGCGATTGTGCCCCTTCGGCTTCTACGCCTGCTCAGCCCCTGTGCCCCTTCGGCTTCTATGCCTGCTCCGCCCCTGTGCCCCTTCGGCTTCTACGCCTGCTCGGCCCCTATGCCCCTTCGACCTCTACGACCACTCGGCTTCTGCGCCTGTTCGGCCTCTATGCCTGTTCGGCCTCTACGACCACTCGGCTTCTACGCCTGTTCGGCTTCTACGCCTGTTCGGCTTCTATGCCGGTTTGATAACTATTTGGCTTCTATGCCATGGTGACAGACATTTGGCTTCTATGCCAACCTCTTCTACACGATGGATACCTACCTACGTGGCTTTTATATCGTGATCTTCGTAGCAATAGTACGCGTTGTGTCCCTTAGTTGGACCCGCGTCACACGCTCATTCAAAAGATCATCTATACGCAGGCATTGGTTACTTTAACTGTTGTGTAAAAGGGTGCTGTACTTTCCACTCCTCGGTTGTTACACCGACGGAGTGGTCATTGTCACTAAAAATCTATAAATAGAGACCTCTATCAATGAGGAACAAGGTCAGAAAATTGGTCAAGAAAGCCAATATCAGATCCAAGGTCAAAAAACTGAGAACTTGAAGATCGAACCAGGTCAACAAGAATTGGAAGATCGAACCCGAGAGAGAGAGAGAGAGAGCACCCGGAGCTCAGGCAAAGATTAGGGATCGACGACTTTGGCATCGTGCATCCACCCTCTTCTGCAACCTTCGAAGCTGCTTCATGTCTTCTACGGCACTTCTTCAACATCGTGTGGTCCAAGGGCTAAAGTGATCGACTGCAGATCAGACACCTATAGCAATATCTACCCAGATTAAATAAATTATACTCCCATATCCTCGTATAGGATCAAATTGTACAAGTTTGTTTGTAAACAAAAGAAGGCGGGTTCTGTGTAAACCCCATATTGAATACATCTTCATTCTTTCGTTTAATACCACAAACAAGATGGCGACTCTGCTGGGGACATCTTTCTCTTCTGACGAGGAAGCAATTGCTCAACACGATGCGGTATCCGTAGGATCCGTGAAGAAGACACTGGTCGTCCAATTCGACCAGTCTGCCTATGAAGACATGCTTCGAACTGGGGGTAGCTCTCACTCTCTCTCCGTCCAAGACAACAGGAAGCTGCGCAAAGTGTGGATGCCCAAGACATCCTCTACCATTCCTGTGGACTCTCCGATCTCTCCGACCAATGAGGTGGTAGCACCGCTCCCTCCGTGCCCTGCACGTAAAATTCAGTCTCCCGCTACGCGCGGTACAGACAAAACTTCGGGCAAAGCCTCAGCGCTGACCCAGAAGTATCCACTGCGCTCTACGCATAGGAACCAGTCTCCCGCTACGCGCGGTACAGACGAAACTTCGGGCAAAGCCTCAGCGCTGACCCAGAAGTATCCACTGCGCTCTACACGTAGGAACCAGTCTCCCGCTACGCGCGGTACAGACAAAACTTTGGGCAAAGCCTCAGCGCTAACCTAGAAGTATTCATTGCGCTCTACGCGTAGGAACCAGTCTCCCACTACGCGCGGTACAGACCAAACTTCTGGTGATGCCTCAGCGCCAGGTCAGAAGTATAAATTACGCTCCAGGCGCAAGACAACATCTGACCTCTACGAGGGACCCGATGAATACCGTAATTTCCGCAAAGGGAAGCAGGCAGCAGAATACTCGACTCCACGGCCGTTACACCGACGAAGGAGCAATCTGCCTACCCTCCGGATTACGCGGGAAGCCGAAGGCCAACTGAGGACCTCTTCAGCCTTACGCCACTCTGAGCGAATCTCTAATTTACGCCAGGCGAAGTCCCACGATGTAAAGCAAGCTCAGGTTGCTACTCCTCCTGACCTGCGCAAATACCTAATCCAGAAGCGTAAGGAGAGGGGACCTTCCAACATGTCTATTACGCCCCCTAGCGAGAAATATTGTAATAGTCATAAAATTGTGATTGACTGCTGCTGTTCTAAAGCAAAACGGTCGGTTTTCGACCGATTAAGCTACTCTCAGTCTTTCCTGGAAGAAGAGCCCGCGTATGCGTCCGTGAACATGGCTTCATACATACCTAGAGGAGGGTCGAGCTCAAGACGTCATCCCTCAGGGCCTCCGAGCCGAAGAAGATTCAAAGACCTCCTCAGGAACACTAAAACTGGGTATTCCAAAACACCCGTGCAAGGTCACAGCAACCGGCTTCGTACTCATCTGATTCCGACGCTGGGGGTCGCCAATCTCCCAGATCATATGCTGAGAGTATAGAGTCGACTTCTACAGCGACCTATACTTATCCTTCGAGGACGCCCAGGGAAATGAGAGTCTACGCCGTTGAAGACAAACGCGAGGAAGCTTCGCCGTTAGGAAACATGAAACAACGCATCACTATACTGGAAACGTCTCTGAAACAAATACAATCCATAATGGAGAACATGCACCAGATGATGCTAACTCAGCACGCAACTGCCATGGCTCAAGCGTCGGTCCCGCCAACTCAGATACGTGTGGGGGTGGACTTGCCACCATCTAACCCAAGCCAAGAGCCTACTCTAGATCAAGAGTCAGCAGTTCCTCCGCTTCCTCACTCGGTGAATATATTAACTCCCGTTGGAGTCATGATACAACCAGCTCCACACTACGCCGTAGCCCCGCTTCCAACTGAAAATCCGATGTAGGTAGTACGGGAGTTGAAAGCCCAGTTTGACGCCTTGAAGCACAAAGATCAGCTCAAGAAACTGGGAATCAACCAGCCTTACCCAGCTATCTGGGAAGAAGTCCATTTTCCTCCAAAGTAAAAGCCTCAGACTATGGCTCTGTTCGAAGGAAAAACATCGCCAAGTCAATACATGAACTATTTCAGTATGATGACGGTATTGCTACAAGGGAACGACGCCCTCCTCACTCGGGTGTTCAAAGGCTGCCTCTCAAGAGTAGCCTATCAATGGTACCATAGCTTGGCGGACAACTGCATTACTTCCTTCGAAGACTTCAAAGCTTTATTCTTCATACGATTCTACGAGAGTGGAATGGACATGTCTATGTCCTCTCTCATCTAAGTCAAACAAAGGGAAAAGGAGGACGTTCGCACCTTCGTCGAACATTTTTGTCAGGCCACCTTACAAATGCCTCCAGGAGTTCCAGACTCGGCGTTAGTAGACATTTGTAGGAAGAACCTCCTTCCCGTAGTCTCGGTGTTTATAGGACCATATCGGTTCCATGAGTGGCCTTCGTTCATCGTCTCGGCAGTGGTCGCCGAAGACAACAGTCGCAAGGCACGCGACAATGGCATCATGATCTCCGCCTCCGGTAGAGGCAAAAGGTTATCTCCCAGCAGCGACCATCCTCGCGGCTCCAAGGGAAAAGAAGCTCTGACGGTCAATACGTCCAGACAAAAGACGGCGGCGACCACGCAGACGAAGCCTGGGACTTCCAGGCCCGTCGAAGTCTACTCTTTCGACGACGACGATATCCCTAGTATATTCGAGTGTCTCGTCAAAAGCGGCAAGATCACCCTTCCGGAGCTAAGGCAGCCCCAAGAAGTTGGCAGTACTGACAACCCCAAATACTGCATCTTCTACAGATACGTACACCACCCAATAAAGGCATGTTACATACTGAAGAGGAGGATCCAGGGGTTGATCGATGCTAAGACCATCACTTTGCACAACACCGAGAAGACGGTCACGGCCAACATGATCTCTCTACGGTTCGGTGATCTGCCTTCCCAAGAGGTCATGAATGGTGTCACGCCCATTTCCTGAGCTACGATAGACATCGTCAATCTTCCTCCATCTAGAGATCAAAATCAAGACCTGGTACCCCTGATCACCCGGCAGGGCTAGATTATATGGGTTCATCCGGATTTGGTGTCAGAGCTCGAGGAAGAGACTAAAGCTACGTCTAGAAGAAGCTCCAAGCGCAAACCATGCCACATGGTCACAACTTCTTCGCCATCAGACAAGGACGAGGTACTTGCTGCAACCCGTTCAGGGAAAGCCTACCTCAATGACTGCGGAGCAAGTCAGGAGGATGCACCGGCGGACGCTTCAACTGCCAAACCTTCGGGACCAGGCCCCGTCGTACCAGAGGCCAGCCCTTCAAAACTGACGCCGGCAGACAAAGGGAAGCAAAGAGAAGTGCGCTTTGATAAACCTGTGAAAAACATTCCAAACAAAGGTTTTGAGAAGCCATACAACTTCGATATCCTGGCCCAAGTGGCTAATACACCAGCCAGGCTCTCCATCTTTGAGCTACTCAGGCTCTTCCAAGACACTCGTCTAGCCTTGAGTGAAGCGCTGATGCAGGAAGAGGCATGCTTGACCCAGCTCAAGTCCCCCGACGAAAAACCAGTGGCGTGTCCTCAATGCCACAGTGTGATGGAGGTGGTCCCAAATATCACCTTCACCCAAGACGACATGCTTTTAAAACATAACAAGCATGACAGGCCCCTCTATTACACCGGGTACATCAGTTCCATGGAGGTCGATCGGATTCACATAGATCCGGGATCGTCGATCAGCATCATCCCTCACAGTCTGCTTAGACCATTGAGGATTCCTACCAGCGAACTGACTTACACCTCCACTACAATCGTGGGTTTCAACGCCGGAAGGAGTAAGCCGTTGGGGAAGATTCGCCTGAGGATCCAGATTGGCAACCTCAGATCAGTGGCCACATGTTACGTGATCGATTCAGAAGTATCCTATAATATTTTGCTGGGAAGACTGTGGATCCACGATCACAACATCGTTCCTTCAACTCTACATCAATGCCTTAAATATGTAGACCCCCAAGGAATAGTACAAACAGAGGTTGCCGACCTAAACCCGTTTAAAAGAGTAGAGTCCTACTATTCTGACGCCGTGTTGTACTCTCAAGACCACACGGAAGAAGTATCGGGTGAGACAGAGAAGGAATCCCACCGAGAGCCAGGAGAACCCTCTGCCGCACTACCGCTGTCAATCAGAGTGAAAGGATGAACCACTCGTCCAAAAGCCATAGAGCCTATGGCTATTCACCTGAACAAATTTGGCTCAGGAAAAGGAAGCAGTTCTTCAGCGGTCACTCTGAACCAGAAGCCCCCACCTTTGGTCATCAACCTTCGGTACAAAGGGCAGCCGACCGATGTAAACGTAACCGGGAACGGGGTTCCAGATGATAATAAACATCCTCTTTTCCAGTACATTAATGCTCAAATTCCAAATCAGGAATCCACTCACTGTGATGAGGTAGAACCCATAGCACAAAAATTCTTGGAAGCTATAAACTCCTACCGTCCGTATGTCTGGGAAGCAGCGTCATCATCCAACGTCATCACAACGTATGGACCCCATAAGGATTCTATCTTCGTTGTCCCACCTACCTGCAGCAGTCAGCGTCCAATATTCTTCGGTCGCATGCGCAATCAACCGGCTAACCAAGAAGATCCTTTCGATGACGATACCGGGAAAATGCAAGTTCACCGATACAGCCCGCAGGCATTGAAGATCATGCAAAACATGGGCTACGACTTAAAGCGGAAGCCAGGCCTCAACTACCGAAGAGGCAGACGAACACCGCCGCGCGGCGACCCCCGCTATCAGCAGACCCGTTTCGGGTTAGGATATGCCACCGCCCTTGCGACTTCTAAGTCAGACGAGGACATCTTTTCCTCCTCCCAGAATGGCTCGTCGCCCCCCGACTCACCTGATGCTCTCGAACAGACACTATCAGTAAATATGGTGGTAACGGATCCCTCAGGAGCAGATGAGCAGGATTCGGAGCCGTTTGAGAATGACTCTTGGGCTCAACAAATAGATACCCAGTGGAAATTCTGCTTCGAGCAAAAAGAACCTCCTACCAAAGACGAAGTTTTCCAAATTGATGTTGGGGATGAACTTTCGCCAAAGCCGATATTTATCAGTGACAATCTTTCCCCAGCTGAAAGGGAAGAAATCATACAGCTGATAAAGGAATACGTCGACGTCTTTGCATGGGATTATAGGGACATATCGGGCCTTGACCCGAAGGTGGCTACTCATAAGCTCAATATATTGACCGACTCGAAGCCTATGAAGCAGCACCAACGCCGGTTCCGTCCGGACATGATGGACGCCATTGAAGCTGAAGTCAAGAAGCTGATAGCCTGTGGTTTCATCCGGGAAGAACAACATCCCGACTGGGTCGCCAATGTTGTCCCAGTCATAAAGAAAAATAGGAAGGTACGTATCTGCATCGACTATCGAGATCTGAATACAGCCTGCCCCAAGGATGAATTCCCTCTTCCTATCACGAACATCATGATCGACAACACCTGCGGCTTTGAACGCATATCTTTTATGGACGGATTCTCAGGATACAATCAGATCAAGATGCATCCTGAAGACGAGAAGCACACTGCTTTCCGTACCCCGTTGGGAGTGTATTGCTATACGGTCATGCCCTTCGGATTAAAGAACGCCGGGGCTACATACCAACGGGTTATGAGTAACATATTCCATGAGCATTTACACAAAATAGTAGAATGTTACGTGGACGACATAGCCGTCAAGAGCCGCCTCAAGGATGATCACATTCAAGACCTGAGGACGGTATTCGAGTTAATGCGCCAACATCAACTCAAGATGAACCCTACGAAGTCCTTTCTGGGTGTATCTAGTGGCAAATTTCTGGGGTTTGTCATTACCGCTAAAGGCATCCAGGTGGACCCTGACAAAGTCCAGGCAATCGTGGAAATGCGACCGCCCCGTAATCTGAGGGAACTCCGGGGATTTCAAGGCCGTCTGGCTTACATCCGGCGATTTATTTCCAACCTCTCGGGAAGATGTCAGCCCTTTTCAGATCTCATGAAGAAAGGTGTATCCTTCATATGGGACGAAACCTTTCAGCAAGCATTCGGGGATATCAAACGCTACCTCACCAGTCTGCCAGTAGTCGCTAAAGAGCTGGGGGTCGAGTCCCTGGAAGCTTTCGGTGATTCTCTGCTTATCGTCAATCAAGTCAGAGGAATATATAAATTCTGGAATCCAGACCTCATCCCCTATCACCAAGCGACGGTCAAGATAGCCATGACATTCAAAGGATTCTTCCTAGAGCATGTGCCTCGATCCCAGAATCTGGAAGCTGATGCCCTAGCCAGTCTAGCGGCTGATTTAGCCACTCCTATAAGAAGGCATAATTCGGTAATCCTTCTTAACAGAGATTTATTCCGCGTAAAGAACAACCTTCACATAGAACGCAGCCATGCTGTGAACACAGATCCCCTGGAAGAGACTGGAGGAGTCCCGTCATAGATTTCATCGCATACGAAATCTTGCCAGAGGACCCCAGAGAAGCAGTATCCGTCAAGAGACGATCATTACGCTTCTACTTTGATGCATCTTCACAATGCCTATATCGTCGGACTTACGACGGACTGCTATTAAGATGTCTCTCAGACGACGAAGCACAGCAGATTATCCGGGAAGCTTACGACGGCGTATGCGGAGCGCATCAGCCCGGTCCTAAGCTGCAGGATCGTATCAGGAGAATGGGCTATTACTGGCCCACTATGATCACAGACGCGATCAGCTATGCAAGATAATGCAGAGCCTATCAGGTCCATACAGACTTCATACATCAACCGTCTGAATATCTACATCCTACGATTGCATCCTGGCCTTTCGAGGCATGGGGTATGGACATCGTTGGTCCTATTCACCCGTCTTCTTCCAGAGGTCACCGGTTCATACTGGCCATCACGGATTACTTCTCCAAATGGGCAGAGGTGATTCCTCTTGCTGAGGTAAAGGCGTCTGACATAATCAGCTTCATCAAGCATCACGTCATTTATCGCTTTGGGATTCTTCGAAGGATAATCCATGACAATAGGCCTCAGTTTATTAGCCAAGCGTTTCATCGATTTTGCGATAAAAATCGAATACATAATATTGCCTCTACGGCATATTATCCAGCTGCTAATGGTTTGGCAGAAGCTTTCAATAAAACCATTATCAAACTCCTAAAGAAGTTCGTCTTTTCGAACAAAAGAGACTGGAACGAGAAGCTGGGCGAATGTCTCTGGGCATACCGCACAACGGTACGAACACCGACAGGTTGTACCCCCTTTTTACTGGTCTACGGGAGCGAAGCAGTTCTTTCCATCGAAATCCAGATCCCGTCGCTCAGGATAGCCGTGACTAATGAGCTGACCCAAGAAAAGAATGACCTATTAAGGCTTCAGGAGCTCGAAGGATTAGACGAGAAATGCCTTCAAGCTCAACAGCGCATCGCGCTCTACCAAGCACGTATTTCCAGAGCTTTCAATCGTAAAGTAAAGGAAAGAGTGTTCAAGGTCGGCGAGCTAGTTTTAGCCGTGAGAAGGCCGATGATTCTCACTCACAGGAGTAAAGGGAAATTTTAGCCCAAGTGGGAAGGCCCATATGTGATCGAGACAACGTTCTCGAATGGCGCTTACAGGTTAGCCCAGCCTAACGGAGACCTATTAATGGCTCCTATCAACGGTAAATTCCTGAAGAGATACTATGCTTAACCTCCTCTACCCCAAAGTGGAATATAGCGGGAATCCCAATTATGACAAAACTACTTCCACAACGAAGCTAGCTAGGTCATAATTCTATCATGTTCGTATGACCTCTGAATAGATATGTCCTGTTAGAAGTTTATCGAGAGTTTATCACGTCCATACTACCTCTGATATCACTCTCACCTAAACCTGTCATTTACATTCCGAAATGATGGGTCCACAAAGTCAGAAAAGATGCATTTTATTTCCAAAAAGAGCAGAATTACATTGGGGAAGCTAAGAGCAAGGAAGGGTACATCATTGCGGAGGAGCAGTCAGATCGCGAATCAACTTCGCCAGTGCAGCTACCTTCTCGCCCCTGGAAACCAAGGCATCAGCGCGGGCCCGTTCCAACCGTGCCTCAGGATTGTTCATAAAGGCCAGCTCGGCCCTTGCCCGGAGAGAGCCAGCTCGGGCAGCTTCTGCACGATCCAATTCCCGTCGAGCAGTGCTCAGTCGACCGGACGCTACGCCTAGGCCTGCCAGCGACTGAGAAGCCCACTCCTCTGCCCGAGCGAGTTTCTCCTTCAACTTGCTGACCCTCGCTGCGTTCCCTTCGTGCTCGGATTGGCACCACGTCTCAACAGCAAGAGCCTCCTCCACGACCGCTTTTCTTTTATCCTTCTCCAGCTCATGCGCCTTGATGGAACTATCCAAGCTCTCCAGCTATTTGGTAAGCCGCGCAGTAATGGAGTCGTATCTGGCCTGGACTTCAACTTCAAAACTGCCCCGAGTCAGCTGCAAGTATTCATTAATGGGTTGCTCCAACCCATTAACCATCGCCTCCAGGGCGTCAGCTACCCCGGAATCGCCAAACGCTCTGACGGCCCCAATCAAAAATTGGGAAGCCTTCTTCAGGCTCTCAAAATCCAGATTCTTCGCCAACACCATTGTTATCAGCGTGTTCAAATTGGCGTAGAAGGTGCCGGTATACAGCTCAGTCAGCGCAGCCAGATCTGGTTGGACGCCAGGAGTGGCCGCGATATTGGCGAGTTCCCCTCCAAGGACGATTGCAGACGAGGTGGCCACAGCCGCCGCCTCGACAGGGGGTACGACCGAAGAAGGTGCGGCAACGACGGTCGAAGTCATCGCCATACTCACAAGAGGCGAGATCACGACGACGGGTTCGTCCTCCTCTTGAGGTGACGAAACTACTTCGGGCGTACTGGCCCCCGAAGTCACTTCCTCATCGAAGTCGAATGCCTCCGTATCATCGTCAAGAGCCCGAGCGGAGCCAGAATGCGCTCCAACGCTATACTCCCCGTGGGCGCTATCCCCTGAAAAGCGGACAAGAAAGTTGATATCAATATGATAGTAATCTTTCTAAATAGGAGACATAAAGATGGCCTTTACCCGTAGCCAACGGTATGTATGCCTCGTCTGCAACTGATGTAGCTATATCACGCCTTAATGACGCAATACGAACTATCATACCTGGAGAAGGAGGTGGGCCAACCGACATCGCCTGGAGCTCCACCAAGCCTCCGCCAAGACGTGTTCGAGGTTCGTCAACTGGAACCTCGTCGGTCATGCTCACGGACGCAGCAGGAGTTTCCTCCGTTGCTGGCCTAGAGGAAGATTCTCCCATTTGCCTCAGCCACGCGGGCGATTTTATTCCACTACCAGAGGCGGCGACAGCGGTGGAAGCAACGGCAGCCTCAAGCAGGGGTTCTCCGACACCGCCAGCCGAAACTGAGGGTCCCTCTCCGAGAGGCCGGGAGTCTCCAATCAAAGAGGCATCCCCAACAGGGGAGATATCAGGTTCCTCTCTAGGAACCTCAATGCCAGGAATCTGGATAGGGCGATCAACTGTCTTCTTCCTCCTCTTACAAGGGGAAGTCTTCTTCGAAACAGGAGCCCTTCGCTTCCCAGAGACCGCCAGTGCCCCCGCAGGCGGAGGCACTTCACACCTCGGCACCGACACCAGAGGCTCATCCGTAGTGACGGACTCACCCTCGTCAGATGAAACCGAGGGGACTTCGATTCTTCCCCCAGGCTTGGAAGAAGGCACCCTGAAGCTTCCACGCGTGTCAAAATCGCGATGGAGGGTGTTGATCGCCACGTAGAACTGAGCATACGAATGGAGGATGCGCAGCTCCATGGAAAGGGTGGCGACAGGCACAATGAAGATTGCTTCCGTGCAACCCGTGATGAAGTACCGCCATCCCCTGGCTCCATCAATAAGTCCACCCCTGGACCTGAAGCTGGTAATGGCATTGCCCACGTGCAGCTGATCGTACCCAAACTGTCTGGCGAACCGACTGGGCAAGTAAGGCTCAAAGAAGCAATAATCTTCTCTTCTGTACAGCAAGTGGGAGGGTCTGATGCAGACCAACCAATTAAAGGCCTCCGGAGAAAGATTGGTCTTTTCTCCGCCTAAATCCTCGAGCCTGATCCCCGACTGATTACGATGTACAGAAAGGACAGTGCAGAAGAGCTTTCAACAATGGCCAAGGCGTCAGCCGACAGTCCACGACTGTGTTCACGTTCCAGAGGGAGCCCTTGTAGTTCAGCAAGAAACTACCCCCCGCACTGCTACCAGGACCGGGAGACATCACCCGAGGGTTGTGAAGAATTAACCATCCCATCAAGTACAGGTATGGTAGTTCCACCCGAGGAAAACTCTCACGTCGAGCTTCATTGACGAGCAGTCCGTCAGTCATGGCTCTCAGTCCAGCCTGTACACGGCATACCATGGCAGGAAGCAGGCCCAGTCTTGCCCCGAACACCAGACGAACGGCGGGCCACAAGATGTTCCGATGAATGAGGTCCGCGGACGCGGTGCCAGGCACCACTACTCGACGCAGCCATAGGGAGAGAAAGCCAGCCAGCTTGGCTTCCTCAGACAAAGGCCTGCGGCAGAGCCTCAGGTAGCTATAGACCTTAGTGCCTTCAGGGTACTCTCCTACCCCGTCAGCGAGGAACTGATCTGGAGCTTTAGCCTCCTCCATAAGATCCTCAACGACCTCGGCACTGAGCACGCCCAAGCAGTTCACGGGCTCACGCTTGTCCACCGAAACCTTCACCGACTTGACAGCCCTAGCCCGGTGGAAGAAGAGGTAGGACATCCACTTAGTGGTGTGAGCCAAGTCAGAAGGCTCATTATAAAAAGCAGTGCACGCGAAGTAGTAGCATATCAGCTCCTGGTACACCTCCATAACCCGAGGGTCAGAGTCCTCCAACTCCCGGTTGGTGGGAACGTACTCTTCGTACGGAGTATCCCCCATCGACAGTCTCGAGATTGCTGCCATTTCGTGGAGGGCCAAACCCAACTCCCCTAGTGGAGTGGCGAAGGTCCCGGTGAGCGAAATGTATCGCTTCATCAGCGCCAGAAAGAGGTTAGGGTTGGGAGGCAACCCAACACTCGTCACACTCACAACGGTATACAGCCCGATAACTTCCAGCTCTCTCCGGAAATGCTTCAAAGCCCAGTCAACTAAGCAGGACCATCGGAGATTTGTTGGGGTAATCCACCCATTGCACCGAGGATTCTCTTTGGGGTATACCCCTCCTCGCACCATGAAGTCATTACAGAAAGTCGGCAATTGCACCGGCTGGATCATTGAACTGCCTTCACTCGGGACGCTGCCTGGGCACAGTCCCCTGAACAATGTCACGACACCAGTGGGGCGGCTGACAAACGACCCCCGGTCGGCTCCTTTCAGATGAAAGATCTTCCCCGGCTTCCCGTGAAGATCAGGAGTCAGCGTCCACGACATCCTCCTAGGATGGGTGGCATGGAAGAAAGCCGAGATAGGATAGTCTCTCGGCATCGTGGGAAGATACAAGACCACGCTCTCAGCAGGGAAAACCCATGGTTCTCTCTTAGGCTTCGTCCGAGACTGCTTGTCTATCATATCCCCAAAAAGAAAGGCCAGCTTGATGTACTGATCCCCATCTACGTACGTTAGGGGCTCCCCGTTGATCATGCTCAGCAGCATTCGCTCGCCCTGAGCTGATATCAAGATCCTCCTCCCTTCGGGATACTGGGGTCCGGAGATAGGAAATATCACATGCGACAGATCCTCCAAGTAGTTCGAGTGCAGCATCCCAGCAGCGGATCCCATCACCTCGGCCAGTGGAGACTCATGCAAGTCGACTGCAAAAAACGTAAGGAAAATACGTCATTATGAACCTTGCAACATAAAGGCCAAGAAGCTACAGTCGGTGCTTTACGCCAAGACTGTACAAAATTTGGTCCTCCTACGCCAGGAGTCATATCCCGAAAGCGTAATTGGCGATATACGGTCCGTGCTTTACGCCAGACTGCTAAAATTCTAGTTATTACGTCGGAAGTCCCATCCAAAGCGTAAGACTAAAATTTTATAGTATACACCAAGTCTTCGGCAGCCAGAGTTTTTACGCTCATAACTGCGAAGACATAGAGTTTTTACGCTGACACATTAGAAATGTGGGCGTAAAAGATGAAAACGTCTCCGTGCGTCATCTTCCTCAAAGAGGCTATCAGCACAGAAGACGACCTAGCGCGGTCACGTTCAGCGTATGCGAAGGATTTTTCGTCGTTCTTTGTCGTTCCCAAATGGCTCTACCTCTAAGGCCGGGTGCGCTACTCGTCGGCAGAATGCTTCGATCAGAAGGAAGTTCGCCTCGCCCAACCGAAGACTCCCTCATCGGGGCAGAAGGACGAGAAGAAGAGCCTATGCTCTTTCCCTTAGTGGAGAGGGTTTGCTTCGGCGCCATTTCTGGAAACTTGGAGTGATCGGAGAAAGAACGAGGGCAAAAACTTAAACAATCAAAGCTCTCTCTCGCAGAAGACGGATAAAAAGTTTTTCTCTCCAAAGCTCGGGATATATATAGAGTTCGGGTCGACTCCTCGAATCCTCAGGCGGCTCCTCGAAACCCCAACCGAATCTCACAAATTAAATATTTGGTTATGATTGGGTACTACGTCAGCCCGCTACTCTCGAAAGATGGACGGTCAGCAAATTCGAAGGGTTTTTCGTGCAAAAACAGGTCAGCAGTTCCTATGCTAAGGAGCTTTCTACGCTCGACAGCAATAGATCTACGGTTTTATGCTCGCAAGCTACAAGTCTATAGTTTTATGCCCGGATGCCTTTGTGCTCGGTAGCTTTTATGCTCGAGAGGCTACAAACCTACGACTTTTTACGCTCAGCAGGTACCAAATCAATGATCTCACGCTCGGTGGCACTTAGTTTACGCTCGGAGGCAACAGATCCGCAACCTCTACGCTCGAAAGATTTCTTTCATTCACAGGCTACAAATCTACAGCTCTACGCTAAAGAGCTTTCTACGCTCGACAGCAACAGATCTACGATTCTATGCTTGCGAGCTATCAGTCTATGGTTTTATGCCCGGATGCCTTTGTGCTCGGTAGCTTTTACGCTCGAGAGGCTACAAACCTACGACTTCATGCTCAGCAGCTCCAAATCGATGATCTCACGCTCGGTGGCTTTCTACGCTCAATAGGCCTACGAACTCAGGATTTTTTGCTCATCTACGCTACGTGTCACCCTCATATTTCCATCTAAGGGTAGTTTGATAATTATTATGGGTATTAATTATTTTAGGATTTTTATAATTAATAATTTGTGCATGACTAATTTATTTATTTTATTTATTGCTAGTGTAGACTTATTTTGGACTTGTGTAGTGGACCTAACCATTTAATTAGAGAGCATGAAATAAACTTTTGGACTAGTCTAAGTTGAGCCCATGAATTAGGCCCATGGATTAGGAAACATGATTAATTAGTGAAACCATTAGACTAGAACCTTCCCTCCCTAATTATTTCTTCATGAGAGGCCCCAAGGGGTATTTTTGACTTTGTATATTGCTTGGGAAAGGGTTTTTATCTAGCCATAATTGAGAGGAGAGAGAGTGCTCTCATTTTAGTTCTTCCCCAAAATTCTAGATCTAGTTTTCCCCCTTCCAATTCCCCATCAATTCCCCATCAATTCACCATCAATTCTCTTCAAATCTTCTTCTAAATTCAACATTGAAGCCTCTACATCAAGGATCTACAAGCAAGAAGCAAGGAACAAGGAGGAGGAGGCCAAGATCTACAAGGAGAAGAGCAACTTGTCATTTGGAACCTTTTCATTGGGAATCCATCTCCCAATAGGTATAAATCAGTTTTCTCCCTTCCTATAGACTATAGATCTGAGTTGTTACCATGAGAAACCACCCCACATGCATAGGTTACCCATAGGATTTGATTTGGAATCATTTGGAGACCTACGGTGGTAGTTATGTCCATTTTGGTGCCAATTTTGGGGGAATTCCGAATTTGGCACATGTAGTGCTTGTCAATGGATCTAGTAGATCTAATTGACCATTGATTGTTTGTGTGTAGCTTGTGTCGTGTCCACAATTGGATACGTGTGGGCCGTATCTCGTCAATTTGATGAAACGGTCAATTTTGGGGGTTTTCCTCCGACACGGGGCCATGTGCATATCATATGGTGACACGGACACGTAGACACTCTAATTTATATATATATTGTTCATAATATATGTATTAGGCTTGTACGTGTCCTCCGGGATACGTTTGGTTGTGAGTTGGGGGCCATGTCGCAAGCGTATCATAGAAAAGTGTGATACGGGTGCGGTGCACCCCATGTGTTTATGTTTTTGGCTTTTGTACTATACATACATATGTAAATATATTTGTATATGCTATCTATACTTTAATTGGAGCATATAATAGTGTACTTTGGGTTTTTGGTGTTTATGTGTGTCTATGTGTATTTAATAGAGTATCTACATTAATCTATATGTGTGTGTATATATATATATTGGTGTATATAGATATATGTATTAATATCTATAGGTATATATATATATATATGTTTTTGGCTTATATGATATATATATACATATATATATATAGGGATAGCCACATATTGGTTGTGTTTATATGCATAAGGTGTAGTGAGTGTTATGTGTTTGTGTGACCTTAGTGTGTTGTATGTGTTTGAGTGAGGAAGGGAGGGACTCGAGCAGTACTATGTGTGCAGATACACACCAGATACTGAACACAGCAAGAGACTACTGTGTTGCTGAACACAGCAAGGGCAGCAAGGGACCAGTAACTGATACAGTCCACTGTGTGCAGTGGCACTCACCTGAACAGAATAGACTGAAGATCACTGATAGTAACTCGAAGACTCACTAATTTGAAGGCTGCACAGCAAGGCTGGACTACACAGCACCCGAGACTGAAGAACTTGACACAGCAGCAACTGTGAACAGATTTACCTGCACTGAAGACAGCAACTTGAGGCAGGATTGCCTGCACAACAACCTGAAGACTGCACAGCAGGCTGTTTCATTGAGATACTGAACTGCTTCAGTGAGACACTGAACTGTTTCAGTGAGATACTGAACTGACTGAACAGATACTCACCTGAACACTGAACACAGCAAGGTAAGCATGAGTATGTACAACATGTGCAGGTAGTTAAGTGATACCTCAGTACAGTTTTCAGTTGTGTTTTGATAGTAGTTCAGTTAGTTAAGGGTTTTGGTATTGTTTTTGGTAATGAGTTCTAGTTAGAGGCATTATATAAAGTATTTGGGTAATTAGCTAGGTAGCTTTATATACTATTGTAATATCTATTAGTGATTTATATACACAGGTATTTGTTAGTCCAGATAGTTAAGAAGTTATGTAAGTACTTGTTAAGATTAGTTATATGTGTATAGCTAATTTAGTTGTTAAGGATTCATTAATATAGCTAGTAGCTAGTAGCTATATGTATATACCTATGAACTTATTTTAGTTGTCTTTTACAGATAGGTACTCTAGTATTTAGTTTATACAGGTAGGTATGACTTGGCTAAGTGTTGCAATACCTCGGGATATCAGGATATCACCAAGGTACTGAGATGGGGTATCGAGGTAGTTGCGATACGCATTGGTGCAAGGCCAAGGTATCCTATTTAATTTGTTTTGAGATATTATTATTATTATATATGACTTATGTATATATATATAAACCTATTTTCATATTAGAAAATCTGCGTATCTTAGGATACGGCTTCTTGATTGCACTGTGGTGTTAGCTTAGCTAGTATAGCAGAGCTTCATAGTGTATTGACTTAGTGACTAGCATTAGACTCTTGCAACCTAGAAATACATTGGTTTGACTTATAAATGGCGTATTGACCTAAAACTTCTTCAACTTTATTTATTTTCATCATTGAACCTTGTATTGATACAACATACCATATATAGGTTGTGAGACACCAGCTTGGGCATCGAGAGACACTTTGCTCAAGACTTCAGGCGAGTACATTTCTCTGATTGTTTTCAATTCATAATGTTGTATATATGCATGTTCTAGATTAGTATACATTGATTCCCGACACAGTGATTTCATGGACTGGTGCTATATGGATCCCGTCAGAAGGTGTTATCCCCTACCGTGTGCAACGGGTACCTAATGACATGTATTTCATCGTGTGCATCGGGTATTGACTTTCATGTGCTTCTTGTGCATCCACTATTTCGTGTGCTAGTGTGACTATCGTGATCATGTATGTAACGTGTCGTGATTGGATCCATGAGTATTGGTTGGGGAGGGGGAGTAGGAGTTGGTTATGTGATCAAAGCCCTCTTGATCTCATGTGCATGTCGATTATACACCTCACGTATAATGGAGTTACCTATATACCTTATGTGCAACCTAAACCGATCACATAACGAACTCTCTCTAAAATACATAGTTAGTATTTCTTGTTCTCTACTTGCAGTTATTCTTGTTTTTACTTCCAGCTTTATTGTGCCTATTGCCTGTTCACTTGCACAGTTTATTCTTTCTACTTGTGCAACTTGTATCATTTTTTCTATTACTTGTTATATATGCTCGATTATGTTATTGGAACTGCTTTCAGAGGTATGTACTTCGCTCCAATCCTGACTGGATATATTTTTTTCAGATGATTGGCTAGAGGAGCTGTGTCCCACACATTACGGACCTCAGGAGGGTGAGACTTTAGAGGACACTCCCCTAGAGACAGAGGACATAGTAGCAGTGACCGAGGAGGTCTAGTTTGTTTAGATGTTGTATTAGACTATCATTTTGTGGAGATTCGCAGTTGTACTATTATTTCGTTGTGGATTGTATCTTCTTTCCTTCGCTATTTCCATTCGTGCATTATTTTCCTCCTTAGTTGTTTTGTGATTGAGATTGATATATTTGTGAGATACCATATTGCTCCTCCGATTGGAGTTGAGATGATTGACAGGTACCCTATTATATTGTTGAGATGTTAGATAGTTAGAAATGACCCAGACAGCGTTCTACCGTCGATTCTGCGGCGTAGGCTGGGCGTAACCACGTACTCGTGCCCGAATATCAGGGTGCGGGTCGTGACACGTTTTTAGTGGTGCCCTATGCAGGTCTAGATAGACATTGTAGTTGTGCTCGACTAGAGTATTGCTACGAGCCTGCTTTAGGATACAGGATTTAGGCTGAGAGTTACTCAATCACAACTAGGAAAAATTCCAATGTTTTGTTTTACAAATCTTTATCTATTTGATATTGTCTTTCATTTTGAATTAAGTTCTGTCCTTCTTTGATGATATCGCATTATATTCAATAATTGATTCCGTATTTTCAATCTGACTTCAGGATGCCTCCGAAGGTTAGATTCTATCGCTCAGGAGCAGCGGCAGCTTCCTCAGCTACTTCCCCGCCTACTGCGGATAGAGTAGCAGCTGCTACTGTTACATCTTCTGTCGAGAGGATCGCCTCACCGGTCCAGGTGGGAGTCTCAGCAGCCGTTTTTGGGGGTGCTCCTCCCCCGGTTCAGAGGGTTGCTCCAGTTGTTCCCGAGGATCTTCCGCCACCACCGCCAGTACCAGCTGATGCTACACAGCTGTTTGCACTTTTCTAGATGATGATGGAGGCCCAGAGGGCCCAGGCCGAGGCGCAGCACCGCCAGACCGAGGTGTTGAGACAGGGCATCGAGAGTGCTCACCAGGTGGCCATCACCGCCGTAGAGAGGACCACACCACCACAGCCATGGGAGGTACAGCCCAGGCCCGGCACTATTCAGGACTTCAAGAAGTTGGATCCCCGGCCTTTCAAGGGGACAGAGGGCATCATCTATGCCGATGATTGGTTGGAGAGCATGGAGCACGTCATGCGTTTATCCCATCTTGTGGAGGACCTGATGGTGAAGGCAGCGGGTTTACAGATGATGGACATCGCCAGCACGTGGTTCCGGAATAAGCCACGGATCGCCGATCCAGGATTGACGTGGGAAGAGTTCAGGGACCTGTTCAGAAGGAAGTTCTTCCCGCCTACTGAGAGACTTGACCTGGAGCGACAGTTCCAGAACCTCTATCAGGGGAACATGTCGGTGGAGGAGTATGCCGCCGAGTTTGGTAGGTTGAGCAGATATGCCGACTATATGGTGAGAGACCTAGAGAACCGGGCTAGTAGGTTCAGAGAGGGTCTGAACTGGGAAGTGAAGGCTCTCATATCTTCGAGCCACGAGACGTATACCGACATCTTGAGGGAGGCTCGCAAGGTCGAGAGAGACCTAAGTGGGAGGCACAAGAGGGACCGAGATGTTTATGGTGGCAGCAGCAGCACAGGTCCAGCGAAGAAGCCGTATTTCCAGTACCAGAGGCAGCAGTCTAATGCGCCTAACCGAGCACCGGTACAGCAGACGTATCAGATGCAGAGACCAGCCCAGATAGCTCGTGCTTGCCCCTTCTGTAAGAAGGCAGGGCACGGATGGGACGTTTGCAGGAAGAGGCTCGGTCAGTGTTTGTTTTGCGGTTCAGTAGATCACCAGCTGAGGGATTGCCCCAAGACCTTAGCTCGGTCAGTTCAGGACGTAGCTCCTATCCAGAGGATACCCGCGAGACACCCAGTAGGACAGCCGAGAGGACCTCCTTTACAGCCCCAGCAGCAGAAGTTCGTGCAGCACCAGCACCAGCAGAGGGGTGCACATCAGGGGCGAGCTTTTGCCCTGACCGTGGAGGAGTCAGAGCCAGTCGGAGATGTTATATCAGGTCCAGTCTTACTCGATTCTTTTCCAGCTCATGCCTTATTTGATTCTGGTGCATCTCATAGCTTTGTATCTGTATCTTTTGCTTTGAGACATCGTCTTGAGTCTGAACCGTTGGCGCGGACTTACAAGATCACGACCGGGGGTGGCATCATCCTGGTCAGTGATGTTTGTAAGAACCAAAAGGTTTATATGGGAGGCCGTGAGCTGAGTGTATGTTTACTTGTAATGCCACTTCCGGGTTACGATATAGTACTCGGAATGGATTGGTTGAGTAGACATCACGCTAGTATCGATTGTCGTGGAGGCAGAGTTTTATTTCAGACACTAGGAGAGCCGGAGTTCGAGTTCGTCCGAGGAGCAGAGCAGAGCGAGGGCGATTTCTGTGGGGCTTTGGTAGAAGAGCGGGAGCCGCCACATCCGTTGATTGCAGAGTTCTTGGATGTCTTTCCAGAGGATTTGCCGGGGTTACCGCCGGACAGAGATGTGGAGTTCTCTATAGACTTAGTGCCAGGAGCAGAGCCAATCTCTCAGCACGTCTATAGAGTAAACAACAGTGAAGTGGCGGAGTTGAAGAAGCAGGTGGATGAGTTACAAGACAAAGGCTTTATCCGTTCCAGTTCGTCACCATGGGGTGCTCCGATACTGTTTGTACCCAAGAAGGATGGGTCGGTACGTATGTGTATCGACTATAGGGCACTTAATAACCTCACTATCAAGAACAAATACCCGTTGCCGCGGATTGATGACTTGTTCGACCAGCTGAGCGGAGCGAAGGTATTCTCGAAGATAGACTTGAGGTCAGGGTACCACTAAGTGAAGGTGAAAAAGGAAGACATCCCGAAGACGGCTTTCAGGACTCGTTATGGACAGTTCAAGTTCTTGGTGATGCCGTTTGGGTTGACCAATGCCCCGGCAGTGTTCATGAATCTGATGAACAAGGTATTTCATCAATACCTGGATCAGTTTGTTGTAGTCTTCATAGACGACATTCTGATATATTCGAAGACCCCGGAGGAGCATGAGCAGCACTTGAGGATTGTTCTGGAGACCCTCAGGAAGGAGAAGTTGTATGGCAAGTTATCGAAGTATGAATTCTTCCTTGATAAGGTTGAATTTCTTGGGCATGTCATTACAGGAGATGGAGTCTCGGTGGACCCGAGGAAGATCTCAGCAGTTGAATCGTAGTCTACCCCGAGTTCAGTAGCAGAGATCAGGAGCTTCCTTGGATTAGCAGTCTACTACCGAAAGTTTGTCCAGGACTTCTCCAGACTAGCAGAGCCGATGACTAGGCTGACCAGGAAGGACGTGGAATTCGTCTGGACTGAAGATTGCCAGTCAGCATTTGAGGAGCTGAAGAGGAGATTGACTACAGCTCCCATCTTGACACTACCATCAGGAGTAGGAGGATTTTCCATTTACAGTGATGCATCAGGGAAGAGTTTGGGTTGTGTACTACAGCAGCACGGGAAGGTAATTGCCTATGCTCCAGGCAATTACGCCCGCATGAGAAGAACTACCCTACCCATGATTTGGAGCTTGCAGCAGTTATCTTTGCTCTCAAATTGTGGAAATACTATCTATATGGAGAGAGAGTAAAGATCTTCACAGACCATGAGAGCTTAAAGTATGTGTTTACACAGAAGGAGCTCAACATGAGGCAGCGGCGATGGTTGGAGCTGATGAAGGACTTCGACATATCTTTGCAGTACCATCCAGGGAAGGCCAACGTAGTCGCGGATGCTTTGAGCAGGTATCCTATGGCAATGTGCTTGACTAGGAACAGGCATCTATTGGCAGACCTCGATAGTTTGGGCATTGAGGTATTGATTCCGGGAGTCGCAGCGCAGATGTGGGGACTTCAGGTTCAGTCGGAGCTGATGGACCGAGTCAGAGCCGGACAGTATGAGGATGAGTCTCTGTGGAGCATCAGAGCACAGGTTCAGGTCGGGCTGGCAGAGGACTTTACCGTCGCAGATGATGGATCATTGCGACACGGTACCAGGTTGTGCGTACCGAAGGGAGCATTGCGCAAGGAGATCATGCAGGAGGCGCATTGTTCCCAATACTCTATGCATCCCGGTGCCAACAAGATGTATAGAGACATGAGGGAGCATGTATGGTGGTATGGCATGAAGCGAGAGGTAGCTAGCTTTGTGTCCAGATGCTTAGTTTGCCAGCAGGTCAAGGCGGAGAGACAGAGACCAGGCGGATTGCTTCAGCCTTTGCCCATTCCGGAGTGGAAATAGGAGCATGTTACCATGGATTTTGTATCAGGGCTTCCGCGTTCTCCAGGAGGCAAGGATGCGATTTGGGTCATCGTGGACAGGTTGACCAAATCAGCCCACTTTCTGCCATTTAAAGTGGGTACATCTACGGAGAGACTTGCGGAGATGTATGTGCGCCAGATTGTCATATTGCACGGTGTTCCAGTAAGCATTGTTTCGGATCGGGATAGCCGCTTCACGTCCCATTTCTGAAGGAGTTTGCAGGCTAGCTTGGGCACTCAGCTCAAGTTCAGTACCGCTTATCACCCTCAGACGGACGGACAGTCGGAGAGGACTATTCAGACTCTCGAGGACATGCTAGGCACCTGTGTTTTGGATCTTGGAGGTTCTTGGGAGGATCACCTTCACTTGGTAGAGTTTTCATACAACAACAGCTACCAAGCCAGCATTGAGATGTCACCATTCGAGGCGTTATATGGACGGAGATGCCGTACTCCGTTGTCCTGGGATGATGTTGGTGACAGGGCTTTATTGGGACCAGAGATGGTAGTGGATGCAGCAGAGAAGGTGAAGCTTATCAGAGACAGACTTCGAGTGGCGCAGGACAGGCAACGGCATTGGGCCGATAGCCACCGGAGACCTCTGGAGTTTGAGGTATAGCTTTAGTTTTGTCTTGTTTGTGTTTGATTGTTGCTTGTTAGAGTGCTAAGTTTTTGTTTCGTGCTAGGTTGGCAGTCTGGTTTTCTTGAAGATTTCTCCGACACGTGGCACGATTCATTTCGGTGGAGGCGGCAAGCTTAGTCCGCGATTCATCGGTCCTTTCAGCATTCTTGAGAGGGTCAGTCGCCTACAGACTAGACTTACCACCTGCACTGGAGGGAGTGCACAACGTGTTTCACGTGTCGCAGTTGAGACGATACGTGGCAGATCCCAGTCATGTGTTGGATCATTCGGAGATAGAGGTGGGCCCTACTCTCAGTTATCCAGAGCAGCCAGTGGAGATTCTGGATCAGAGAGAGAAGGTGCTGAGGAACCAGACGATTCCTTTGGTGCGCGTCGCGTGGAGGCATCACTCGCCAGGAGAGAGTACCTGGGAGCGAGAGGCCGAGATGCGCGAGCGATATCCGTATCTTTTCGAGCCGTGAGGTATAATTCTTTCTTGCATTATATTGTTTGTTTTGGTAGATAGTTTCTTCCTTAATTTTGAGGACGAAATTTTTCTAAGGTGGGTAGGTTTGTCACCCTCACATTTCCATCTAAGGGTAGTTTGATAATTATTATGGATATTAATTATTTTAGGATTTTTATAATTAATAATTTGTGCATGACTAATTTATTTATTTTATTTATTGCTAGTGTAGACTTATTTTGGACTTGTGTAGTAGACCTAACCATTTAATTAGAGAGCATGAAACAAACTTTTGGACTAGTCTAAGTTGAGCCCATAAATTAGGCCCATGGATTAGGAAACATGATTAATTAGTGAAACCATTAGACTATAACCTTTCCTCCCTAATTATTTCTTCATGAGAGGCCCCAAGGGGTATTTTTGACTTTGTATATTGCTTGGAGAAGGGTTTTTATCCAGCCATAATTGAGAGGAGAGAGAGTGCTCTTATTTTGGTTCTTCCCCAAAATTCTAGATCTAATTTTCCCCCTTCTAATTCTCCATCAATTCCCCATCAATTCACCATCAATTATCTTCAAATCTCCTTCTAAATTCAACATTGAAGCCTCTACATCAAGGATCTATAAGCAAGGAGCAAGGAACAAGGAGGAGGAGGCCAAGATCTACAAGGAGAAGAGCAACTTGTCATTTGGAACCTTTTCATTGGGAATCCATCTCCCAATAGGTATAAATCAGTTTTCCCCCTTCCTATAGACTATAGATCTGAGTTGTTACCATGAGAAACCACCCCACATGCATAGGTTACCCATAGGATTTGATTTGGAATCATTTGGAGACCTACGGTGGTAGTTATGTCCATTTAGGTGCCAATTTTGGGGGAATTCCGAATTTGGCACATGTAGTGCTTGTCAATGGATCTAGTAGATCTAATTGACCATTGATTGTTTGTGTGTAGCTTGTGTCGTGTCCACAATTGGATACGTGTGGGCCGTATCTCGTCAATTTGATAAAACGGTCGATTTTGGGGGTTTTCCTCCGACACGGGGCCATGTGCATATCATATGGCGACACGGACACGTAGACACTCTAATTTATATATGTATTGTTCATAATATATGTATTAGGCTTGTACGTGTCCTCCGGGATACGTTTGGTTGTGAGTTGGGGGCCGTGTCGCAAGCGTATCATAGAAAAGTGTGATACGGGTGCGGTGCACCCCATGTGTTTATGTTTTTGGCTTTTGTACTATACATACATATGTAAATATATTTGTATATGCTATCTATACTTTAATTGGAGCATATAATAGTGTACTTTGGGTTTTTGGTGTTTATGTGTGTCTATGTGTATTTAATAGAGTATCTACATTAATCTATATGTGTGTGTATATATATATATTGGTGTATATAGCTATATGTATTAATATCTATAGGTATATATATATATGTTTTTGGCTTATATGATATATATATATATATATATATATATATAGGGATAGCTACATATTGGTTGTGTTTATATGCATAAGGTGTAGTGAGTGTTATGTGTTTGTGTGACCTTAGTGTGTTGTATGTGTTTGAGTAAGGAAGGGAGGGACTCGAGCAATACTATGTGTGCAGATACACACCAGATACTGAACACAGCAAGGGACTACTGTGTTGCTGAACACAGCAAGGGCAGCAAGGGACCAGTAACTGATACAGTCCACTATGTGCAGTGGCACTCACCTGAACAAAATAGACTGAAGATCACTGATAGTAACTCGAAGACTCACTAATTTGAAGGCTGCACAGCAAGGCTGGACTGCACAGCACCCGAGACTGAAGAACTTGACACAGCAGCAACTGTGAACAGATTTACCTGCACTGAAGACAGCAACTTGAGGCAGGATGGCCTGCACAACAACCTGAAGACTGCACAGCAGGCTATTTCAGTGAGATACTGAACTGCTTCAGTGAGACACTGAACTGTTTCAGTGAGATACTGAACTGCTTCAGTGAGACACTGAACTGTTTCAGTGAGATACTGAACTGACTGAACAGATACTCACCTGAACACTGAATACAGCAAGGTAAGCATGAGTATGTACAACATGTGCAGGTAGTTAAGTGATACCTCAGTACAGTTTTCAGTTGTGTTTTGATAGTAGTTCAGTTAGTTAAGGGTTTTGGTATTGTTTTTGGTAATAAGTTCTAGTTAGAGGCATTATATAAAGTATTTGGGTAATTAGCTAGGTAGCTTTATATACTATTGTAATATCTATTAGTGATTTATATACACAGGTATTTGTTAGTCCAGATAGTTAAGGAGTTATGTAAGTACTTGTTAAGATTAGTATATGTGTATAGCTAATTTAGTTGTTAAGGATTCATTAATATAGCTAGTAGCTAGTAGCTACATGTATATACCTATGAACTTATTTTAGTTGTCTTTTACAGATAGGTACTCTAGTATTTAGTTTATACAGGTAGGTATGACTTGGCTAAGTGTTGCAATACCTCGGGATATCAGGATATCACCAAGGTACTGAGATGGGGTATCGAGGTAGTTGCGATACACGTTGGTGCAAGGCCAAGGTATCCCATTTAATTTGTTTTGAGATATTATTATTATTATTATATATGACTTATGTATATATATATAAACCTATTTTTATATTAGAAAATCTGCGTATCTTAGGATACGGCTTCTTGATTGCACTGTGGTGTTAGCTTAGCTAGTATAGCAGAGCTTCATAGTGTATTGACTTAGTGACTAGCATTAGACTCTTGCAACCTAGAAATACATTGGTTTGACTTAGAAACGGCGTATTGACCTAGAACTTCTTCAACTTCATTTATTTTCATCATTGAACCTTGTATTGATACAACATACCATATATAGGTTGTGAGACACCAGCTTGGGCATCGAGAGACACTTTGCTCAGGACTTCAGGCGAGTACATTTCTCTGATTGTTTTCAATTCATAATGTTGTATATATGCATGTTCTAGATTAGTATACATTGATTCCCGACACAGTGATTTCACGGACTGGTGCTATATGGATCCCGTCAGGAGGTGTTATCCCCTACCGTGTGCAACGGCTACCTAATGACATGTATTTCATCGTGTGCATCGGGTATTGACTTTCATGTGCTTCTTGTGCATCCACTATTTCGTGTGCTAGTGTGACTATCGTGATCATGTATGTAACGTGTCATGATTGGATCCATGAGTATTGGTTGGGGAGGGGGAGTAGGAGTTGGTTATGTGATCAAAGCCCTCTTGATCTCATGTGCATGTCGATTATACACCTCACGTATAATGGAGTTACCTATATACCTCATGTGCAACCTAAACCGATCACATAACGAACTCTCTCTAAAATACATAGTTAGTATTTCTTGTTCTCTACTTGCAGTTATTCTTGTTTTTACTTCCAGCTTTATTGTGCCTATTGCCTGTTCACTTGCACAGTTTATTCTTTCTACTTGTGCATCTTGTATCATTTTTTCTATTGCTTGTTATATATGCTCGATTATATTATTGGAACTGCTTTCAAAGGTATGTACTTCGCTCCAATCCTGACTGGATATATTTTTTTCAGATGATTGGCTAGAGGAGCTGTGTCCCACACATTACGGACCTCAGGAGGGTGAGACTTTAGAGGACACTCCCCTAGAGACAGAGGACATAGTAGCAGTGACCGAGGAGGTCTAGTTTGTTTAGATGTTGTATTAGACTATCATTTTGTGGAGATTCGCAGTTGTACTATTATTTCGTTGTGGATTGTATCTTCTTTCCTTCGCTATTTCCATTCGTGCATTATTTTTCTCCTTAGTTGTTTTGTGATTGAGATTGATATATTTGTGAGATACCATATTGCTCCTCCGATTGGAGTTGAGATGATTGACAGGTACCCTATTATATTGTTGAGATGTTAGATAGTTAGAAATGACCCAGACAGCGTTCTACCGCCGATTCTGCGGCGTAGGCTGGGCGTAACCACGTACTCGTGCCCGAATATCAGAGTGCGGGTAGTGACACTACGGATATCTGACTTTTCGCATATCCGAACTCAAGACGGTCAATTACAGGAGTTCATACAGAAGATACTCCTTCTTGGCCTCAACATATCCCAAGTACCCGAAGCATACAAGAGTTCAAATATTGAGAAATTACTCTTCTCGGGTCAATTGGAGGTTCATCCAGACTCCAGTCTGAATATCTCGTCTATCAAAAGATGGCAACTCAGTTAGACAGCCATTTCTCGACCCTGTTCCAAGAGGTTTTTTGAGAAGTCATTCTTGAAGACGAAGTCTGAACAAAAATTCTGTTCATCAGAAGTACAGAGCTCTACGCGGTTCCTCAGTCCTAGCAACAGGACAGTTCTAAAAATGTTCAAAATTCTCTACAGCGTTCTATGGACTATTCGCTATGCGTAAAGGACAGGACCTAGCACTCTTTCTACAGAGTCGACGTACAGAATTAGACGTGTCGAAGCTACACATATTCAGACTTCACAGCAACGTATGGCAAGATGATCATATGAAGAAGCAAGACGATTTTACTAAAAAGATCAAAGTCATGATTACATATGAGGGAAATCCTGACTACAAAGGGTTTTTTCTTTATTTCTTTTGACTACATATGAGGGAAATCCCGTCTACAAAGGGCTTCCTCATCATCGTCGTCGGAAGATCGCCCCCAGAATCCGTTCTACCGGGTTCTCGCATCGGTACAGGTCTTCCTCTTCTTCCATGGCAGTTCATCGACCACCACAGTCATAAACAAGAAGATCGTTGGCGGGGGGATACAAAGCTGGGCCTGCATAGATTTTGCAGATCCCATGCTCCGTGCGCCGCTCAAGCCGGGACAGAGCGAGTCTGTCTGACTCTCGTCATCGGAGGCAACGAGAGAAGACAGCACTTGCAAGCTGTGTAGTCAAAGATGACCCTTCCTCTCTCCTAGGGCAACGCCATACAAAGTTGCTGATTATCCCGAGCAAGGGAGGCTAAGATATCCTTCCACGATCCATAGTTGCAGTGGACACTTGCTCGAAGATGCCGTCTTTTTCGGCTCCTTACACGCTGGAAGAACATGATCTCCTTCTTCCTCAAATCGACCCGGCAAAATCCGGCGATCATCTCTGCGTGGTGATGAAAATATGGGGAGAACAGGCTAACTCCCCCAGCCTTTTTATAGGCGAAAAGGGGTCACACCGGTCCCCAATAAATCTGCCATAAAGTCGGCATCGACCGTTTCAATGCTCCATTCAGAAACGTTTCGAGTCACGAGGTGCGGTTCATGCTTCATTCAAAGCGTTCCAACTTCCGAGGAATTTGAAAGCTTTGAAGGGGGTCTTGTAGAAGCATGAAAAATACGCCGGATGACTATACGCGGCATATCGGTGCAGAGCAGCATAGGCAGAGGCCTTCAGAGCCATCAAGCGTGCAACAGAGCCTTTTCCGCTAGAACAGAGCGTGAAACATAAAAGCTCAAAGGACCATCCGCGTAAGGCAGTACGTCCAAGCCGCTTTAGCGTAAACAGAGTGCTTCATCGCCTCCAGGGCGTTAAACTCATCCCCTTTTCATACGCAACATGGAGGTATACAAGAGACGCTTCATATTCTCCGAAGTGAACCTGTCAGATCCTGCAAATGAACCTGTCAAAGCCTGCGATGAACCTGACGTCTGGACTTCTGACAAAGGGATACGGCTCGACTACCCAAGCGACGGCTATAATGATGGCACAGCGCTGCCACACAGGCTGTCAAATACCGCCGCCCCCTTCGCGTAAACTGCTTTTCTAAGCACGGAGGGATATGCTGGCTTATTTTACACAGGCAAAACGTGAGCTGTTTATGTTCTGAAGTAAACAAACCGTCTGCTACGCCAAAAGCTGCACTCTGTACGGGGTTCGAGGTACGTCTCTTCGCCTAATGCACAATGCGGTGACAGTTTCTCGAGGCACGTCTCTACGACTAATGCGCAGAAAGGGTTGCAGACCGTCAAAGAACACGCCTCCACATTTAATGCACAGGATGGTGGCAAATCTCGGCATTTAATGTAAGAGATTTGATTATATCTTCAAAAGCCGTAATTTCGGCTAAGATGTCCACGTCAGCACTGTGGCATGGTACGCAGCGGCTTCTACACCCATCCAGCGATTGTGCCCCTTCGGCTTCTACGCCTGCTCGGCCCCTGTGCCCCTTCGGCTTCTATGCCTGCTCGGCCCCTGTGCCCCTTCGGCTTCTACGCCTGCTCGGCCCTTGTGCCCCTTCGGCCTCTACGACCACTCGGTTTCTGCGCCTGTTCGGCCTCTATGCCTGTTCGGCCTCTACGACCACTCGGCTTCTACGCCTGTTCGGCTTCCACACCTGTTCGGCTTCTACGCCTGTTCGGCTTCTATGCCGGTTTGATAACTATTTGGCCTCTATGCCATGGTGACAGACATTTGGCTTCTATGCCAACCTCTTCTACACGATGGATACCTACCTACGTGGCTTTTATGCCGTGATCTTCGTAGTAATAGTACGCGTTGTGTCCCTTAGTTGGACCCGCGTCACACGCTCATTCAAAAGATCATCTATACGCAAGCATTGGTTACTTTAACCGTTGTGTAAAAGGGTGCTGTACTTTCCACTCCTCGGTTGTTACACCGACGGAGTGGTCACTGTCACTAAAACTATATAAATAGAGACCTCTATCAATGAGGAACAAGGTCAGAAAATTGGTCAAGAAAGCCAATATCAGATCCAAGTTCAAAAAACTGAGAACTTGAAGATCAAACCAGGTCAACAAGAATTGGAAGATCGAACCCGAGAGAGAGAGAGAGAGAGAGAGAGCACCCGGAGCTCAGGCAAAGAGTATGGATCGACGAATTTGGCATCGTGCATCCACCCTCTTCTGCAACCTTCGAAGCTGCTTCCTGTCTTCTACGGCACTTCTTCAACATCGTGTGGTCCAAGGGCTAAAGTGATCAACTGCAAATCAGACACCTATAGCAATATCTACCTAGATTAAATAAATTGTACTCCCATATCCTCATATAGGATCAAATTGTACAAGTTTGTTTGTAAACAAAAGAAGGCGGGTTCTGTGTAAACCCCATATTGAATACATCTTCATTCTTTCGTTTAATACCACAAACAGTGTTTGCTATGTTGTACTTATATTGTATTGCTCTTATATTCGAGTTGGTAGTAGATTTGTTTCCATCCAACTATCATCCTTAGATACTTATATTGAGATCTAGTTTCATAGATACTGGTTATTTATTTATATTTGATTTTCGTGGATGAGATTTAGATTATACCCTGTGACTTATGATATATGTTTATACCACTTGTGGATTGATATTCATATTACAGCGTACGTGTGGATTTTGGTTTCCATATATTGGAGTTGTCATATCCATACGGCTGGCATGCTTACGTGTCCTAGTCCTACGTATTTTTGGGACTGGGACGTAACATATTTTTGTGGTGGCCCACGCAGGTCGAGAGCATATTGTCTCGGTTACATTACTGTACCGAACAAGCCTGCACCTAGGACTAGAGTATAGGATCTCATCCACATTGGTTATGACTCATCCTCCTTCCAATCTATTTCATTTGAATAATTTGCATCATGCTTGATTCATGTGCTTCCCTATTAGTTTCTTGAGTATAGCCTCTCTAGAATATATAAGTTCCTGTTGTTAGATGATAAGTAAGGTAACCTTCCTATTAAGAGTACCACTAGAGTGTTGATACCCCACTAAGTTTAGAATATCTAGTGAACCCTAGAATTCCTTATCTATAGATTGGTTTACCATTATCCCTTGATGTATTATAAAGGACTTGAGAGTAGTATAGATACTACTAGGGTTAGTTAGAAGTTTGGCCATATTGTTTGACCCTAGTATTGAGGAACCAATAGAAAACCAAAAATTTAAAATTAGGACTGAACCTGACCTTCATAGTTAGATAGTATTGGAGAACTATAAACCTAGATCATTGTCTTATTATTAGTAGACAGCACCTTAGGAAACCTAGAGGAATGTAATCAACACTTTTTCCTTGATCATACCTCGAACATAGCAACTAGCATACCTCCCCCTTTAGAGAACCATGATGCCATCTAGAGCCCTCTATTTTAATTTCATATATTGTTCCTCTGCGACATTAACGTTCGCTAATTGCGCGACGACTAAATTATGTTCTTCTTTTTTTTTTTATCTTTTAACTCGTGCCACTTGACACCTATGATTATAGACCAAGTGATTGTATTCTATGATAGGATATATAGTTTGCTAAAGTTATAGTTGTAATCTTGAACTTTAAATTGTGTGCCTTGTAGTTAGAACCTGATAGTTGAGTTATTCAATTAGATTGTGATGATTACCCCTAGTTGTAGATCACGTAACATGTACCCCACCTCAATGTAGGTTATATTCTCTTTCCCTTTGACGGCCAGTAACTCTTCTATCCTTACTATTAACACTTGCTCTATAAGCGCTATGACTAAGACTTAGGATGACTATTACTTAAATAATGTAATAGGATACCCTAATCAGTACCAAGATCTTCCCTCACATACCCTAGTAAGAGTTTCTGCTTTATTTACATGTGCAAGGATTATTTTGTAGGATCCTCTTAAGACCGTCACAGTGTTAGTTTAATTCTTTTAAGTTGGGTAGTATGCCTCATAACCTAGTAACGTGTAGTCTTTTTTGACTCATTAATGAAATATAACCGAATGACATTACTGTATACTAGCATAAGACGATAGTGTTTATTCAGGCTGTAGAACTTAAAGGCCCATACCCCTATTTGGTCGACTAGCAACTTAGACAAGGAGTTAGCATGACAACTATAGAGATTATAGAGTCTTATCTTCTTTGTGAACTTGAATTATTATGTACCTTCTTTCTCATAATCTAGCGTATTTATATTTGTTGTACTACCTTGACTTATGCTACTATTATAGCCTAGATTTGCAAGCTTATTCTTTATCGAGCTTGTTCATGACATATGTATTATTGGGGGCCTACACTAATGCAATTGTCTAATCAGAATCAGTATATTATGGTCTGAACAACCATAGTACGCTTGGTTCGCTCTTCACATAACTACTTTACGTGGATTGAGATACATAGTTGACTAGTAGATGAATATACTTGCCCCTAGACATGTCTGACATATCGTATTTGTTACATAACTGTACTGATACGAGCATGTAAATAGGAATTACCAAAATAGGATTTCAATCCACAACTGCCTTGACAATTCCTTTTTGAATTCTCTAATCGCCTTGAACCCCATACTTGTATTCTATTACCTCCCCCTTGAACTCTTTATTATTGTTTTCCATCTTTCCCTATTTCGGAAAGACGAATCTTGTGCTTGGTATGAGTTGATACACAGAGAGTACTAGATATACCCATAGGCCAATCACATTACTAGATGACTATCTTTTATAATTGATTAAGGGCATATCATATGTGATATACTTGGTGTTAAAGTTTTGAGGGTTGAATAACATGATTAAATAATTTGAGGAATATCTTTCTTAAACGTATAGCCTTATGTGATAGATGGATAAATTCTAAGTTGGGTAGAAGTTGCATTGTCAACTTGAGAGGAATTTCTTTTAGATTGTGATCAAGTAAGATTAGATTGGGAGATTCAAGTTATTTTAATTTTGAACAATTTTAAAAGAAGGATTAAGATAATGAGGATTTAACGAATTTTAAAATCTTGATATTGCGGACCAAATATTTATACTTTGAGCACATGATTTAAATTTTGAATATTGAAGGTTGAATCATCGATTTATATTTTGAGGATAAATATAGAATTTTAGACTTGAACAATTAGTGAATTAGATTTAAATTTTATAATTTGATGATTTGAATTAAAAGTTCAATTTTGATTGTTGGGTCACCTATTTAAAATATTGAGGATGTAAATTGAGTTTAAATATTTGAAGAGTACAAAATTCTTAAGTTGAGAATAGGAATAAGATTTGATTAGAATTGTTTATTGTTCAAAGTCTAGAGGAGATTATGATAGTTAAAAATTGTGATATAAATTTTGATGTGGGATGTCATATAGATTGAGTTAGATTTGGATGTTGGTTATTTAAAAATCTAGAAGAGATTACGACAGGTTGAATTTTTTTTTAAACAGTGGTTATTTTAATTTTGAAGTGATTGTGATGGATTTGATTATATATTTCGTTATTTAAATTTTTGGAAGAGATTGCGATTGACTTGGCTTATGTACGAATGTGAAATATTTATCAAACCATGCCTTATTTTTAATTTCGAAGATGAAATTCTTTTAAGTTGAGTAGATTGTAAACCTCCTCACCCAAAATAGATATTTTGTGTGTATTTTATATTATTATATTTATTATAGATGTAGAATTTCTTTAGAGTATTCTCTTAGTTAATTAGAAAATAAATTTCTTGATATATTTACTTATATAAATATTTATTTAGAATTATTTTAGGTTATTTTAGATTTTGGAGATTTTCTAGAATTTTTGGTAATTAAAACTTAGAAAACATAAATTTTTAGGACTTCCATGATTTACTATGAGACCATACTTGAATGTTGTTACTACCAAACATTTATTTTAGAGTTAAAATATTTAAATATATTTTTCTATAATTTATTTAGAATTTTAAGTAATTATTGGATTTTTAAAATTATTGAGGATTTATTTGGATATATAAAGTCTTAATATTAGATAGAGCTAATTTAGTGTTAATAGATATTAATAAGATTATATATAAATTATTTGTATTATATTTAATTTTATTTAAGATTATAAATTATTGAGATGAACTCAAACTCTATTTTAAATTAATTCAAATCCTGAGCCTACTAGGAAAACAACTTCATGCATATCCTATCCTTATTTAAACTGATCTTAATCATATCCAAATTAGCCAATCCTAGTCTTATTCAATTAAACAATCTTCACAATTATAAATACCTATTAGACTTATGGAATAAACTCATCTTTTATATTTTTTTATCCCCAAACTCCTCTCTTTTTCGTCCAAAAATAGTCAAAATTCATCATAAATTCAGCCTCATTTTCTAGTAGTTATGACGACTTAAAAAGACGATATCTCCTAGCTCCGGACTCCAAACGCGCTCCAATTTTTTTGTTAGAATCATATCAAGGTTAGTTTTCTGAATATATAAATTATTTCAGTAATTTAAGAATATATTTTTCTAGAATATTCCGAAAGTGCCAGCTGTCCGAAATCAGATATATTTTTGTATTTTTGAGATTTTGGGAGATCCCGAACTCTGAATTACGAACCGTTTGAAGTTTCGAAAAGCTGACATGATGAAATTCTAGAAAAGTATTTTTCTAGAATTTAAAATATAATTTTATTCTACTGTAAAATTCATGCAACGTAGACGTAAATAGGAACCCACCGAAAACTATCATCTGTGCGCCCTTGTGGCCATAACTCTTTACCGATTTATGATTTTATAAAACTGTCGATTCCAGTGTTCATGTAGTGTTAAAATCTATAGGATTCCACACACAAATTAAGGATTTGAGTTGGTTGACTTTTTGGTCAACAGATTGTCTTGATTTGCGTACCATGGATCACAAATCCGTAAAGTTGACTTTCTTTGGACCAAAATTAGGGTTTAACAATAAAATCAGATTATAATAAGATTAAAATACTATTTTATGTTATTTATTCAGAACTAAAAATTAATTAAAATGGAGGAACCTATTCACCCACTTTTGTAACCTAACTTATTTAATTTATGTGACGGGTAGATCGGACGACGCCTTGAGTTGTGACTTCATCCTTTTTCAGAGCAGGCAAGTATAACTTGCCATTGTATTGTTATTCATATTCCATATGTTGCATGCATCTTTATTTTCTGTCTTTAGTTCATATATTTTAACTGTTATATAAAATATGTGCGACGGTATCGTCGCGATATGTTTTATTTATGTATTTGCATTGACCTTGTTTATGAGACTACCCTATTTTCATGTAGCATCATTAGGTTCATTGGCTGTGACACAGTTGTTACACGAGTGTGAGTCTCATATAGATCACGGACTGCGTGACAGGTCTGGCCTCATGTACGTATGGGCCGTGCGTTAGGGATAACTGCTAATAGAAACTTTGTATGCTAGAAGACTTAGCAGTTATTAGAGGTCTATGGACATAGCCTATTGTAGTACGGTGGTCCCATCCTTGTCCTTGTTTTGTTGCAGGATTGGACTAGGGTACTAAGAATAGGCTATGAACCAAATTGTGTCATGGATGTGACATGCTTAGAGCATGGAGTGGGAAGAAAAACAAGTACCGTATTTGAGCTCCATTACACTTTTTCTCCTGTGCGCCCAGATTCTCCGCCGGAGATACGGGTGATGATGACTACTATATATTATGTATTATCAGGCGGGCCTCCATCGTTCAAAAGACGACGTGCCTTTTAGGCCCCTGGATCTCCAATAGAGAACCATGCCAAATCCCAGTTTTTAGCCAGATAGCTCACTTGTGGGGAAAGTTGTTCTTAACTGCATTCACTTAGACGGTTAGGCGACCATTGGATATTAATTTTAGTACTTTATTGGCATATGTTTTATGTATCTTGTTACGTCCCTCTGAGGACCTGGCCCCTTCCAGGTGTATCTGTTATTGAGTATTCGCAGGAGCGCAGATTCGGATGGTTACATATATTTCGAGGATGTCTTCTCTTCGAACCCGTGATTGTTAGCTGGTATGCTTATATGGTGTTTGCTGTATTGTACTTATAATATATTGCTCTTAAATTTGAGTTGGTAGTGGATTTGTTTCCATCCAACTATCATCCTTAGATACTTATATTGAGATCTAGTTTCATAGATACTGGTTATTTATTTATATTTGATTTTCGTGGATGAGATTTAGATTATACCATGTGACATATGTTTATACCACTTGTGGATTGATATTCATATTACAGTGTACGTATGGATTTTAGTTCCCATATATTGGAGTTGCCATATCCATACGGCTGGCATGCTTACGTGTCCTAGTCCTACGTATTTTTGGGACTGGGGCGTGACAATGACCCAAATTACGTCTTTTCCTCCTAGAGATCATGGTAGTCCGGACACAAAATTTATAGTAATGTACTGCCACTTCCACTCTGGAATGGGTAATGGCTGAAGTAAACCATCTGGCCTCTGCCTCTCGGCTTTCACCTGCTAGCACACTAAGCATCTGGATACAAACTGTGCCACTTCCCTCTTCATGCCATACCACCACCCACTCTCTCACAAATCTTGATACATCTTATTGACACCTAGATATATGGTATATTGAGAGCGATGTGCTTTCTGCAATACCTCCTCACGCAGCTCCCCATAAGGCACACACAATCTAACACCATGCCGTTTCCCAGGATGATACTGCAAAGATATGTCAAAATCCTTTATCAGTTCCAACCACCAACGCTGCCTCATGTTCAACTCCTTCTGGGTGAAAACGTACTTCAAGCTCTTGTTGTCTGTGAAGATCACCACACGCTTTCCATACAAATAGTATTTCCACATCTTCAGGGCAAAGATGACCGCTGCCAACTCCAAATCGTGGGTAGGATAGTTCTTCTCATGAGGACGCAATTGCTTGGATGCATAGGCAATCACTTTCCTATTCTGCTGAAGTACACAACCCAAAACTTTTCTCGATGCATCACTATAAATAGTGAAACCTCCAGACCCTAATGGCAACGTCAAAATAGGAGCAGACGGCAACCTCTTTTTTAATTCCTCAAAAGCAACCTGTCACTCCTCTGTCCAAACAAACTTTACATCCTTCCTGGTGAGTCTAGTTATTGGCTCAACAATCCTCGAAAAATCTTGCACAAACTTTCTGAAGTAGCCTGCCAAACCCAAGAAACTTCTGATCTCTACTACTGAACTCGGGGTCTTCCAAGACTCCACTACTGCCAACTTCTTCATATCTACTGAAATCTATCACCGATCACAACATGTCCTAAGAACTTCACCTTGTCTAGGAAGAACTCACACTTGGACAGATTCCCATACAGCTTCTCCATCCTCAGCATATCTAATACAATTGGCAAATGCTCCTCCTGCTCCTCCGGTGTGTTCGAGTATATGAGTATGTCATCGATGAACACCACCACGAACTTATCAAGGTACTGATAGAATATCTTGTTTATCAAATTCATAAATACCGCCGGAATATTAGTCAAACCAAATGGTATCACCATAAACTCATACTGGCCATACCGAGTCCTAAAAGTAGTCTTCGAAATGTCCTCCGGCTTCACTTTCACCTGGTGGTAGCCTGATCTCAAGTCTATCTTGGAAAATATCTTGGCGCCACTCAACTGATAGAACAGGTCATCAATCTGTGGTAACGGATATTTATTCTTGATAGTGAGATTATTCAATGCCCTATAATCGATGCACATGTGCACTAATCCATCCTTCTTCGGTACAAATAATATCGGAGCTCCCCACGATAAAGAACTCGATCTGATAAACCTTTTATCTTGTAACACGTCCACCTGCTTCTTCAACTCAACCATCTCGCAGTTGTTTACTCTATAGACATGCTATAAAATTGGTTATATACCTGGTACCAAGTCTATAGAGAATTTAACATCTCGATCTGGTGGCAATCCTGGCAATTCCTCAGGAAACATATCCAAGAACTTTGCTATCAACGGATATGGCAACTATTTGTCTTCCACCATAGCTCCACAGATAATGCCTTCTTCCTGCTCTGCAGCTCCTCTAGCAAACTCAAACTCTGGCCCTCCTGGCGGGATAAACAAAACTCTACCTCCTCTACAATCTATACTAGTATGGTGCCTACTCAACCAATCTATCCTGAGTACAATATCGTAGCTCGGAAGTGGCAATACAAGTAGACACGCACTCAGCTCCCGGCCTCCCAAAGTAACTCTCCGATCCTTGCAAATATCATTAACCAGGATAATGCCTCCCCCGGTCATGATATTGTAAGTCCTAAGCAAAGACTCAGCTACCAAATGATGCTTCAGAGCAAAAGAAACAGATACAAAACTATATGAAGCACCACTATCAAATAAAGCAAAAGCTAGAATAGAATTAAGAAGAACAGAACCTGCGATGACATCTCCGATGGGCTCGGCCTCCTCGACTATCATAGCTAACGCTCGTCCCTGATGTGCACCTCTCTGATATTGGTGCTGGGCATAACGCTGATGCTGGGTCGGAAGCGACGATCCCCTCGGCGATACTACAGGGGGTCTCGCATGTGTCCTCAGAGCTGGAGCTTCTCCCTAAACTGTACGACGAGGATTGGAAGGACACTCTCTCAGCTGATGTCCCTCAGCACCACAATACAAACAAACTCCCAACCTCTTCCTGCAAACTTCCTAGATGTGGCTGGGCTTCTTGCAGAAGTGGCAGGAAGCTTGTTGTGACTGTCTCTGCTGCTGCGGTACCTGGTGAAATGGTGTCCTAGCTGGAGTCTGGTGCTGCTACAGCTGCTGAAAAGGCCTGAACTAGAAATAAGGGCGCTTAGCAGTCACTGTGTTGCTGTTAGCCCCCAGAAAAGTATCTCGATATTTCTTGGGCTTAAAACCCCACTCTCGCTCAACCTTGCGTGCCTCCGCAAGTATCTCCGAATAGGTCTAATAGAAAGACGAAATAAAGATCTTTACTTTCTAGTTCAGACCCTCCAAAAATGAATAGCACGAACCTTTGGCTCCCTCACCAAAAACTCCACAAATCGGCTCAGCCTACCAAACTCTGCGGCGTATTCCTCCACAGATATGCTCCCCTGAATAAGGCTCTCAAACTGCCTCCCCAAGTCTAACTTATCTTCCTGAGCAAAGAATTTACTCTTGAAGAGGTCCTTGAACACCTTCCAATACTGCCCTACATCAATAAGAAGTGGCTCATTCCTGAACTAAGTGTGGGCAATGTCGAATAGCTGAAGTCCCACTACCTTAACCTTCAGATCCTCAGAAAGATGGGATACCTTCATGAGACGCTCAATATCCTTGAGCCAATCATCAGCGTAGACGATGCCCTCCGTCCCCTTGAAGACCCGAGGCTTCACCTTCTTGAAGTCCTGGATGTTGCCTGGCCGAAGCTGGGAAACTGCAGAGCAACCTACTGCTGAATCAGAACTCCTCTCTCCACTACGACAAGAGCAAGCTGATGAGCACTCTCAATGCCCAGCCGTAACACGTCGGTCTGTCACTGGTGTGCCTCGGACTGAACCCTCTGTGCCTCCAATATCTCGCAAAATAGTGTGAACATCTGAGTCGCATCTGTCGGTGCTGAAGGTGGAGGTAGAAGTCCCTCAGATACAGCCAGAACAGTCCTCTCAGTTGGAGGTGGACCCCCGAACACAGCTGATATGCCAATTACCGGAGAAGTGACTGGTGCAGGCCCTCGGGAAGTCACAGATCTCTCAGAAGCTGCTCTCCATGCTGTGATCTAGTCTTAGACAGCATCCTGAGATAAAGCGAAAGGAAAGAATCAATATGGCACATGATATAATGCACTCAAAGAAGGACAGTTAAAGATTAAATATTAATATCATGAAAGAACAGTTGAATTGAATCAAAAAAGTTTTTCCAATATGTGATTGAGTATTCTCAGCCTATAGCCTATATCCTACATCCTGAACCAGGCTCGTGTAGCACTCAATTCAGAGCACCACTACGAATCGCACTAATTACGACCTCGAAGACTTGCATGGGCCACCACTAAAAATGTGCCACGACCCGCACCTGGTGTAGGGATACAAGTAGTGAACAATGCCCAGCCTACACCGCAGCATCGATGGTAGAACGCTGTTTGGGTAAACTATTTATTAAAATAAATATGCAACCAATAATTGGAATATACTCAATCACAGATCTAAGATGGAAATAAGCACGAATATGATAAAAGAATAGAAGAGTCACGAATACAAATCGTAAGACAAATAATAATATCAAATGAGTCAGAGAAAACTAATAACAATGCTAGAGACAAATCCAGTACAAAAGGAACTAACAACTAAGCTATGAGTCCTGGGTCGTCTGTCTCAGTTGGGATGAGACCCTCCTGAGCCAAGGTCTCTGGCTCTAAGCCAACAACGTCCTGAGGCCCGTAGTGAGTAGGATACCACTCCTCAGTGTCATCTGAGAAAAATATATCCAGTCAGGAAAGGAGCAGAGTATATCTCTAACAACAGTTCTAATAAATGATATAAACTATGTAACAGTAAATAGATATGAATATACAAAATACAACATATAGATACAAGAGATATACAATAAAGAAAATACTGGAAATAAATACAAGAATGAGCAATATAGAAATGAGCAAGAATACTAATGACTAAGTGAGTGAGTACCAGCTTTAATATATGATCGGCTTGGGAACTTTCACAAGGACTATGGCCTGGTTAATTATACATGTGGTGTATGATTAACACTCACAAGGAAGAAGACATGCACAAGGAGGGTATGATCACATATCTATACTAAATACTCCCCGTTCCCGACTGGTATAGTGGATCCAATTATGGTACGTTATGACACGAATTTCCACAAGAAGGACGCTACTCTTCTCATGAACCAATGTTTGTACATGTACAAGAAGAACAAAAAATTAAGGCTTGCACAAGATACACCATAAATACCAAGAAATAATATCTTATGACGAGATCCGGATATACCAATCCGTGTAACCATTGTGTCAAAAAATCAAGGATATCTACACTAGATACAAGGAACATAGAGGATATCATAAATGAAAAACTATCAGAGAATGTACTCACCTAAAATTCGGTAAACAGTATCACAGATGTCTGGTATGGTGTCTCGAAGACCTAAATATGAAATATTATATCAATCCAAAGTTTTGGAATGAAAATAAGTTAAACTAGTCAACTTCAAGGTCATAAAGCTATTTCTAAGTCAAAATAGTCAAACTAGGTCAACTCTAAGTCAAACTGGTCAAACTTGGTCAAAGTTAGTCAAATTTGGTCAAACTAGCTATTTCTAGGTTGTATGAGTCTATCTCTAGGATATTAGGTCCATACACTATGTGACTAGGCAACACTAGCTATACTAGGATACTAGGAGATCAATAGGATACCGTATCGCAAGATACGCAAATTAATATATATGAAATTATCATAATATGTATATACAATCAATATTATCTAATATTCTTAACTAAACTAATACTAAGTGGATACCTTGGCTTTGAACCAACACGATATCACACTACTATACACCCATCTTGATACCCAAACCTGATACCGTGAGTATCAACCCGATACCTTGACATTTACCTTGGTATCTCAAGGTAATGTCAATTCTAGTATATTATTAACTACCCAACTCCTAAATATATACTAATGTATTAACTAATATAATATTATATACTACTAAAACATACAATATATATATATATATATATATATATATATATATATATATATGTAAACATCTGTATTTTTCAGAAATTAAAAATAAATTTTTGGGAATTTTCTGCTATTTTTAAATAAATAAATAAAAGTTCTTCTAAATTAAATATTTTTATGTAATAAAAATATATATTAAAATATTATAAAAATAATATTTTTGGGTGTAAAATAAAATATTAGACTTACAACAATTTTTCTGGATTTTATTAGACCACAGAACTAGTTTTAAAGACCTAAAAATTAATATTTTTTTAAACCAGTTTAATTCTAAACCAAATCCTAAACCAAACCAACCCTAACTAAATAAACCAGACCAACCCAATCCTATTGGATCGGGTCGGATCTGAACCCGACCAAACCCACTACCCGACCCGACCCGTTAAGTTACTGCACAGTAACTGTAAACCCTCGATTTCCAAATGTCGACGCCACCCCTGCCGATTCCTCTCCGCCTTCCGCTCCGGCTTCGGCCGTCGACGCTCCGCCTTCCCCGCCGCTCTGCCTCCCATCCGCTGATCTTCGGCCATCGACCTTCCTTCTTCCAGTAACCGCTGAGGCGGCTCCCTATAAAACCCGACAACCCCAACCTCCGATCTCCATCACCACCACTCCGCCGATCTCTGGCCATCCACCCCTCTGGTGATGCCTCCTCCGGTGACCACTCCGACGATGAGAAGAGCACCAGCGCCGTCGAGCCTCCGTCCCGACCAGCAACCCGCCGCCGGCCGAGCTCCGCCCGTTCTCGCGCGAACACATTTTAAGTCGATACCGACCCCCTGTTCAGGTGAATGTTTCTCTCTCCTTGCTTTCTCGTTTTTCGTTCTGTCTGTTGTGACGCATACCCTGCGTGACCCTCTCGATACCCGTGCAAATTATTCGGGATATCGCGTCCTGTGTCGGTCGCAAACTGCGACACAAAATAAGAAAAAACTTCCCTATTTTCTGAAAATTCAGAATTTGTCCCAAACTCCCCAATTTGCGACCATTTTGCGACCAACCTATGAAATATTTTTAAAATCCATCTGAACAATTAATTAGACCATATGACCAAGTTTTTAAACCCTATTTTAGTGTAATTTATTATGCTGTAGATTGCATGTTATTTGAGGGTAAAAATGACCGAAATATTGGTTATTTAAATATCCTAATTTTCTCGGAACTGGGTGCGCCCTGCTAAACGGGACGACTTGGTCGTGCGCAAACTTTACCGAAAGGTGCGCGCCATTAATACGGACGCGTGGGATTTTACGGAAGTTGATTTGGATGTACGTGCACACCGGAATCAACGCGTATCCGTCGACAACACCCCGTATCAGCCCTGTTCTGGAACTCATTGTAACTTCGTGTACGCATGTCGTATCAAAACAAAACTTTAGCCATCGGACTCGTAGCAATACACTGGTCCTGTGACCCAAGTTTGGTTCGATTCTGAGAACGTTGACAAAATCGCGTATCATGGGCCCCACGGCTCCACTGGACGGGCAATTTTGTGATTGGTCCATCGGAATCCAGTTCTGGACTTTCCGTTGGGTTCGTATCATCGTTCTAGACTTGTAGACACTAAGTTTGACAAATTTAGAGAATATTGTCTCTGGCACATTTCTCGGTGCGAAGCGGGCCACTTGTGGACCCCACTTTGACCAAAAACTGTCACTTTTGCTCCTGTGTCCAAATTGGACTCATGAACAGGCAATTCTAGCTATTTGATATCTTCTGAACCTGATGGTAGTATTTATTACAGTTTTCGAAGGAGTACCAGCAGATTCCACTGATACTGGAGCAGTTGTTGGTATCCAAACCCCAGGCAAGTGTACCTTGCCAATCTTGCAGTAATTGCTACATGTTATCCCTTGATTATTTATATGTTGTATCTGCTTAACCAAGGACCGTGTGACATTACTTAGCGTCCGAATAATATTCGGATGTCAACACCGTACGCGGAGTTGTGTAACGTCACCTAGAGATGGATATCGAAACCCTATACATTCTCGTGCTTGCTTCATCAAGTACGTCATACCTCAGGACATCTGACACTATTTATGAGACATAATCTTCCTGAGATATGCATGATGATTCTATATAGGCTACAGGATTGATGACATAGATATTATATTCATAGTTATCATATGACTTGCTGTATTAGTTATGATCTTGCGTGACATGGACACGAGACGTTGTGGACATGAGACGTGTGATTACATTGGGTGGGGAGAGACACACAAGCTACAGGCTGATTTTATATATGTATTTATTATTGTGAGGTCGTAGACTCTACATCAGAGCTAGGCACATTACGTGATATTACTGCTACCGGCTCCCCGACACAGAGCTTGTAGCGGTCTCAGCCTGAGTACTAGTGATGCTCTCACTTGCATTTCACATTGATGGTTACATAGTTTACCCTATTGTTTCATTCATTATTGTACTGCATTTATTTTGGCTTGAGTTATTTTGTACCTTGCTATGTCCCCTGAGGACCTGGATTCCAGATTATGTCTCCAGGTTTAGCAGAGGAATTCTATCCCGAGATATATGGGGCAGGAGCAGGAGCAGACACTGGAGCTGAACCGATCCCCGAGGACGAGGTGATGGTCGAGAATTTCTCTTGAGTATCTGTTATCTATACTCAGTATTTGCTTTTATTAGACTCTTTTGTTTCTGGTCGGTTGAACCAGTGTATCAGACTTATTATCGGGTTGTTCCCCGATTTACTTTATTAAGACTTGATGACAATTATATTTAATTTTGCTGATATTGATCATATTTATCTTCCATGGATGAGATTAGATTGTGACATATTTAGTAGACTTTATTATTGTGTTACAGCTTAAGTATACCTTGATGGGTCCATTAAATTGGGTTTGCCTATTAGAGTGTGCTGCTGGCCATTGCCACGTAGCTAGTTCCTCGATATTTTGGGACTGGGGCGTGACATAGTTTTTGTGGTGGCCCATGCAGGCCAACGACTAAATTGTTCGGTTTTATCTTAGGGACCGAGCAAGCCTGCAATAAGGATAGGATAGGTTATAGGATCTCATCCATTGATTGAATTATTTTTGATCTCTATCGGATTCGAATTAATTGCTTGATTTGTATCATGTTTTGATTCCTCTGTGCGTTCTCATAGTTTATTTTTTATGCAGAGTTGTCACTACCATATTCCAAAAATAAGGATATTTTTGACTTTTTACAATATTTAATATTATTGTAGTTACAATTAAGTAATTGCATGATAGTATATTTAATTTAAATAATTATGTGATGTGTAATTAAATATATAATTATTACAGTATTCATTTATTTGAGCTAGCAGACTGGACCTAGAAACCCAGTAGGTGAACACCTGTCCAAATTATGGAATTCTGTATTTAATTATTTTATCTAGAATTTATTTATTGGAGATTGTAATTAATTACCGTATTTTAATTAATTATTGCGCATTGCCTTTGCTTCGATATTTGGAGCGCTATCCTGACTTTTGTCTTCCAACAAATTTCATAATCTTGCCCTAGACATGCCCGCCTTCCATTCTACTATTTTTGCAACTCATAATTATGCTCTTTGTACATTATTTCTAGCCGCACAAAAATCGTCGCGGACGTTATTTAATAAATTCTTATTTTTGTATCGTTGTGCGTTCCAATCGAAATTGGAGACAATCTTGACCTATTTTTCGTGCGGCCCAAATTAGGGTAATATCCTGTTCTGAGTCTACTTCATTATTGGTATTGATGACCTGACCTGATTTTGGCCCCAGGTACTCCTAATTAATTTTAGAACACAACTTGCATTTAATTCTAATTAAATTGAGGATACTATTTTTAACCAATTCTGAAATCCCAATTTAATTCCAGTGTCCTGCTAATTGAGCCCGTACCAAACTTACAGCGCCCCTGACCCTACAAAACACCGGACACCGAATGGTCCGCCAAATTTTCGTCATTTCTTGTGTCTGTGCAAATACCCAAATTTAAGGGGGCTAATTTGCAAAATTGCATTTTTGTGTCAATACCTCATTTGTTTAAAACAATGAGGGAGCCTAATAATTATTTAACTAGCCTCTCACCCTCATTCCCACATGAAATTCTCCATGACCAATCTGGACCACACATTTAATGGGCCAATACTAACCCTTGATTCCATACACTCTCTCTCCCTATTTAATGTCATGTCACATCAACCCTAATCCCTAGAAAACCTAGGTTTCCCCACCTACTCACAAGCCCCCACATTCTCCCTCAAGCCTCCACAATCGTAGCCCCCTCATTCTAATTTTTCTCCACTTCTCTTCTTTTCTTCTTCTCTTTCCTTTCTTCTTCTCCTTCTTCCTTCCTTCTTCTTCTTTATTGTTTTTTTTCTTTCTTCTTTCATTTGAAATTCAAAAGAGGGGAGGGGGGAATACTGTTCACCCGAGCCCCTCCCTCTGCAGTCCGGCGGCCCGCTGGCAGCCACCCCGACCTGCTCAGCCCTCCGGCGAGCGGCCAACCGAGCCCCCGACTTCTCTCCTTCGATTCGGCTGCATCCCACTCCAACCACCATCATCAACAATACCCCACCACCACGTTCCCGACCCCCGGCAGACCTTCCTGCTGCTCATCCCCCTCCGGCCCGGCGGCCAACACCATCAGTCACCCCCACATACTGTGCTCCCCGCCGAACCCATCCCCCCAGCGGCCCACTGTCACTCCACTCCGGCGGCCCTCTTCTACTGCCGGCCTACTGCTCGAGCCACCCTAGAGTCGAACTCCTCCCCCATCCTCCCTACCGCCGGCCGACATCCACCTCCATCTTCACCATACATAACCACCACCTCCATCTATAACCACCACCTCGACCACCGCCTGAAGTCCGGCCGGCCAGCCACCCCGACAGCCCACAGTGAGTCTTCTCCCTCTCTCCCTCTTCCTTCTTTGTTTATATATATATATATAATATATATATATATATATATATATATATATATATATATATATATATATATATATATATATATATATATATGTATATATATACATACACGTATATACGTTTATGTATATACTAATACATGTATATGTATAGTATTTATTTAATTAATGTTTAATACATGTATATGTATAGTATTTATTTAATTAATACTATATACATATATGTATAGTATTTATTCAATTAATGTTTAATACATGTATAAGTATAGTATGTATATATACCTTAGTATAATGTATATGTGTGTATTTAATATATGTGTATGTATATATATAATCTACTTGGAATATATATAAATATGTATTTTAGTATGTGTATGTTTTAATTTAAATTGGTATAATATATGTTAATGTATGTATGTATGTAAGTATCTAATGTATATGTATTTGTATGTATATAATTAATGTGTAGAAATATATGTATATACGTATGAGTATAAATTCATATATGTATATGTATATTATTTATTTAATTAATGTTTAACACGCATGTATGTATAGTATATAAATACATTGGTAATGTATGTATTCAAATATGAATATGTATATTATTTATTTTTATTTAATTGTATGAGTATAGTATGTATTTAAATAAATTGTATAATTAAGTATGTATAATTAATTGTATAAATATGTATTTAATTAATGCATATGTATATGTATGTATATTGGGTATTTTATATGGTATAAAAATTAATTTGGTGAATTAATATTAGTATATTTAAGAATGATGTTGACAATATATATGTATATTCTAAAAATATACTTTTGCACATATATGATATATACGTATTTTGGTATATAAAATGTAATAGTATACGTACTATTTTGGTATATATATATATATATATATCTTTATTGTTCAATTGGTATAGTATAATATGTATATATGTATCACTACTAGATGACCCTAGTTGACTAGTGCCCTGCCTGGCATGGCCCTGGGGCCAGTGTTTATAGACAGTGTGTTAGGGTAGCACCTGATACAAGTGTTATTGTTATATATTTTTAGGACTGTTGCTTCACCCAGGGGATACTCTGGATCAGGACATCAATAATTACCAGCTAAGGACCCGAGGCAACTACATTCTCTGATAATTTCTAATTCCTTGATAATTTCTATAAGTTCAATAATCATGAAATGTTACATCTGAATCTTTGACACTGTGTTACACAGACTAGTATAGCTTGGATCTGCAATCATGAGATGTTACATTGATTATCGTATTGACATTGTACATGACATATATATTAGACATCGTACATGATAGATTGGACTTGCTCGTGTATCGTGACGTGTCATGGTTGGATCCACATTACTAGTTGGGGGCGGAAAAGTAGTTAGTAAGAAATGTAATCATACCCTTTATACAGTATAGAACAATGTAAGTGTTAATCATACTCTTCACTCATGATTAGCCAGGCCCTATAGCTATCGTACATGTTCCCAAGCCGATCACATTTTGAAACTACAATTTCAAACACTAAGAATAGATTACAGTTCTCTATTTAAAATCATATACTACACCACCCGTATATGATACTGTTCCTTGTCTTTTCATTCTCATACATGCACTGACTGTATCATATTGCCTATTGCCTGTCTCTTTACATTGCCTGTCTCTTTTTAATTGCCATTGCATTTATTTCACTATCTTCTCAGTAGCTAGCATCACATGTTATTGCTTTATAGTCCTTATCAATTTAATAGAACTGTTATTTGAGATTTGTACTTTGCTCCTTCCTGACTGGAAATATTTTTCCAGACTATGCCTTAGAGGACCGCTGTCCGACACTTTATGGACCATATGGTGAGTAGCTGCAGACTTGGTAGTTGTGATTCCGGGAGGTCTAGCCGGAATCACTAATTCTTCTAGTTTTCTGATTAGTTCTTTTAGCAGACTATTGGTACCCGGATTTGTCTCCGGCATTTTATTGAGACTTGGATATTGTTGAGTTTGATTATTACTTTAGACTTGTGTTGTATTTAATTTTTGTTCACTATCTTATCGTGCTGTAATCCTGTGATTGAGTATGTGTTCATTTTATTTGTGTCATCCATGCCTCCTTATGGAGATTGGATGCTTGTGTGAGATTGGCTAGATAGTATCAAGACCTTGACAGCGTTCTACCGCCGATGCTGCGGCGTAGGCTGGATGTACTCGCGTACTCGTGCCCCAATTCCGGGTGCGGGTCGTGACACGTTTTTAGTGGTGGCCCATGCAGGTCTGACTTCGCAAGTTGTGCGATGTCGTGGTAGTGTGGCATCTTTGTTACACTACTGCGTACCTGCGATAGGATCTAGGACATAGGATACTAGGACGAGAGCGAGTACTTAATCACAATTCCTTGAGAGATTCCTGGGATGACCCCTGAGAATCTTGTTAAAACTTTTAATTTAAAATCATTCCCTTGTTCCGTCCATTCTCACTTATTGATGTTGAATTTGATTGTTGTTAATCAGGTATTAAATTAGGATCTTGGTTTCATCATATAGTTTGATTTCATATTAAGATGATTTTGCAGACTGATTTATGGTATTATCTGATGACGCATGTCGATGAGGACAGCGAGGAAGATTAACACTAGGGCTATTGGATTACTAGATATGGATTTAAATTATAATTTGAAGATTGAAAACGAATTGCATTTTTGAATTTTGAGAAATTGAGATATTATGTTATTAAAATTTATTTTGAGGAATTCAGATTCGATTCAATGAACATAGACAAAGCTGTAAGGATTTTTGGAAGTGATAAAATTTTCGTTCAGTATTTAAATATTTGACTTTGAGGAAGGTATATGCATTATACTTTAAATTTTTCGAGGAGTTAGTTTCGAGGACTTTGTATGGAGGATAAAATCTTATAGTGAGAGAGATATATTAGTATATAATAGATGAGGTGCATATGTAAGGATTGTTGGCTTGAGCATGATTGAGATCTCACTGCCAACTGGCTTAGGTGTTCATCTAGGATTGTATTGGAGAGGGAAGTACTTAGTATGGTGTATTGCATTGTTATGCACTTGAGTGATAAGGATAACTAGTATCAGCGATTGCAGTGGGTAAGGAAGTTAGCAGTGAGTGTGCTTGTAGTAGAACTGTGGTACCTAGGGGATAGAGGTATCAGACCTTGGATGCATCTCTGACCTGTGCAATCACAACTAGGATTTTTCTTTCAATCTATTTATCTTGAATGTTGCTTCTTTAGAACTGTACTGTCCTTCCTTGATAACATCGCATTTTTGCCTTAATTGATTCTTTTGGATCTGTCTTCAGGATGTCGCCGAAGACACGATCTATGAGAGCGGGAACATCAGCTTTAGAGGGGTCTGCCACCTCTCCACCTGAGAGACAGACAGCTATAGTTCCTCCTACATCTCCGATGCATGTAGGAGTGTCTGCACTTTTCGGGGATCCTCCTCCCCCACCTGTTCAGAGGATTACCGCAGCTGTGACGGACAACCTTCCTCCTCCACCGACTCCGATTCCTGGAGGTTTACCCATTGACGGGACGCAGATGTTTACCTTGATCCAGGGCATGGTAGATGCCCAGAGAGTGACGGCAAATGCTCAGCGAGTTCAAGCTGAGGCTCAGAGGGTACAAGCAGAAGCGCACCAGGCACAAACCGAGCTGATGAGAGAAAACATAGAGAATGCTCATCAGGTGACTCTCCAAGCTTTGGAGAGAGTAGCACAGTACCAGCAGTTTCCTGGCCACCAGCAGCAGAGATCAGGCACTATAGTAGATTTCAAGAGGATGATGCCTCGAGAGTTTAAAGGCTCCGAAGGGATACTCTACGCTGACGACTGGCTAGAGGATATAGAGAGGAGCCTGCGATTGACCCAGATTTCGGAGAACTTGCAGATAGAAGCCGCTGGCAGTCAGATGTTCGATATCGCACTCACGTGGTATCGCACGGAGCCAAGAATTACTGCACAAGGACTTACTTGGGAGACCTTCAAGGAACTCTTCTAGGAGAAGTTCTTTCCCGACGTGGCATTGGGAACCTTGGAAAGTCAGTTTCATGACTTAGTTCAAGGAAACATGTCGGTCGACGAGTACGCTGCAGAATTTTGTAGATTGAGCCGTTTTGCATCGTCCATGATTCGAGACCCATGAGATCGAGCCCAAAAATTTAGAAAAGGACTGACGAGAGAGATTAGGTCGCATACTTCTGGTCGTCGTACCGCTACCTTTGAGGCTATCTTGATGGATGCTCAGATTACAGAAGAGGATCTGGATCTCAGGCCTAAGAGGAGTCACAATACTTTTGGAGATACGAATGGTAGCACAGGACCAGCCAAGTATTCCCGTATTCAGCACCAACAACAGTACCAAGTACCATTTCATATTCAGCAACAACCATGGATATTTCAGCATCCACAGCAGTACCTAGCACCAGTTCCTATCCAGCAATATCCATGGGCGTATCAGTATCAACAGCAGTACCAGGCACCAGTCTGTGTTCAGCAGAATCAGCAACAGCCTCCGAGAGAGACACGACAGACTTGTCATTTCTGTAAGAAGCCAGGTCACCTTTGGGAGAGCTGTAGAACGAGACTAGGCCTTTGTTTGCACTGCGGCGCTGCGGGACATCGAGTAAGGGATTGTCTTCTAGCCCCTTATCTTCCCGGCCAGCGCGCAGCTTCAGATTATAGAGATCCAGTTAGGCTACCTGTGGAACCGTATAATGCTCAGCACCCGCGAAGGGAACCACCCCAGCGGGGCGGGGCATTTGCGATGACGGTCAAGGAGACCGATACTACAGGTAATGTGTTAGCAGGTTCTGTTCTTTCCTTCCTTTTGTCCCTCTCTATTTGATTGATCGATTGATTCCTTAGTACCATAGTTGTATGCATGATTTTTTTGTTAGAATGTAGTTAGTAGTACCCCTGATACAGAGACTGCAATACCATGACAAAAGATACTATGACCGTACATATTCTCCTTGGGTTGCATGTTGTATGATTATAGGAAAGTTTTTTGACCAGGATTATTGGGGTTTGACCATGACGAAGATTCATGAAGGAGTTATGACTTGACAAGAGAGACAAGATGATTAAAATTCGAGGATAAACATTGATTTAAATAGAGGGCCAAGAATTTAACATGGCAGAATTTATGATTTATTAATTCCAGGAAGATTATGACATGATTAAATTGGTTATAAAAATTTGGAAATTTTGGGAGATTATCAATATATTTATTTGATTGCAAGTTATGAATTTTAGAATTTTATATTTGGATGTTGCATTTGGAGAATCCTTAAGTATCGCATTGTTGAGTATTTTGAGGGAAGAGGAAATCGAGGAATAAAAATTTTTGATGGACTAATGTTTGAATTCCAACTTTTTGGGACGAGATTACATTTTTATATATGTGCATTGATTAAAATCAAATTTGAGGAGTGGATATTAAATTCTGAGTATTGAATTATTAACAAAAAAAAAAATTCGGGAAAATTTTGATAAAAATGGACTTTAATTTTATTTCGAGGATTTTTCAGGAATGCAATAATTTCAGAAAATTTTTAAATTGTGAAAAGGCATTGTGGATTATTACCTGATTTCGTGGTTGATGAATTTAAATTTTGAGGGAAATGATAATATGTATGAATAAACGCTACTATGAGGATTTTAAATTTCGAGAACGAAATTCTTTTAAGGAGAGTAGACTTGTCACTACCACATTCCGAAAACAGGGATATTTTTGACTTTTTACAATATTTAATATTATTGTAGTTACAATTAAGTAATTGCATGATAGTATATTTAATTTAAATAATTATGTGATGTGTAATTAAATATATAATTATTACAGTGTTCATTTATTTGAGCTAGCAGACTGGACCTAGAAGCCCAGTAGGTGAACACCTGTCCAAATTGTGGAATTCTGTATTTAATTATTTTATCTAGAATTTATTTATTGGAGATTGTAATTAATTACCGTATTTTAATTAATTATTGTGCATTGCCTTTGCTTCGATATTTGGAGCACTATCCTGACTTTTGTCTTCCAACAAATTTCACAATCTTGCCCTAGACATGCCCGCCTTCCATTCTGCTATTTTTGCAACTCATAATTATGCTCTCTGTACATTATTTCTAGCCGCACAAAAATCGTCGCGGACGTTATTTAATAAATTCCTATTTTTGTATCGTTGTGCGTTCCAATCGAAATTGGAGGCAATCTTGACCTATTTTTCGTGCAGCCCAAATTAGGGTAATATCCTGTTCTGAGTCTACTTCATTATTGGTATTGATGACCTGACCTGATTTTGGCCCCATGTACTCCTAATTAATTTTAGAACACAACTTGCATTTAATTCTAATTAAATTGAGGATACTATTTTTAACCAATTCTGAAATCCCAATTTAATTCCAATGCCCTGCTAATTGAGCCCGTACCAAACTTACAGCGCCCCTGACCCTACAAAATACCGGACACCGAATCGTCCGCCAAATTTTCGTTATTTCTTGTGTCTGTGCAAATACCCAAATTTAAGGGGGCTAATTTGCAAAATTGCATTTTTGTGTCAACACCTCATTTGTTTAAAACAATGAGGGAGCCTAATAATTATTTAACTAGCCTCTCACCCTCATCCCCACATGAAATTCTCCATGACCAATCTGGATCACACATTTAATGGGCCAATACTAACCCTTGATTCCATACACTCTCTCTCCCTATTTAATGTCATGTCACATCAACCCTACTCACAAGCCCCCAAATTCTCCCTCAAGCCTCCACAACCGTAGCCCCCTCATTCTAATTTTTCTTCACTTCTCTTCTTTTCTTCTTCTCTTTCCTTTCTTCTTCTCCTTCTTCCTTCCTTCTTCTTCTTTATTGTTTTTTTTTCTTTCTTCTTTCATTTGAAATTCAAAAGAGGGGAGGGGGGAATATTGTTCACCAGAGCCCCTCCCTCTGCAGTCCGGCGGCCCGCTGGCAGCCACCCCGACCTGCTCAGCCCTCCAGCGAGCGGCCAACCGAGCCCCCTACTTCTCTCCTTCGATTCCGGCTGCATCCCACTCCAACCACCATCATCAACAACACCCCACCACCACGTTCCCGACCCCCGGCAGACCTTCCCGCTGCTCATCCCCCTCCGGCCTGGCGGCCAACACCATCAGTCACCCCCACATACTGTGCTTCCCGGCCGAATCCATCCCCCGGCGGCCCACTGTCACTCCACTCCGGCAGCCCTCTTCTACTGCCGGCCTACTGCTCGAGCCACCCTCGAGTCAAACTCCTCCCCCATCCTCCCTACAGCCGGCCGACATCCACCTCCATCTTCACCATACATAACCACCACCTCCATCTATAACCACCACCTCGACCACCGCCTGAAGTCCGGCCGGCCAGCCACCCCGACAGCCCACAGTGAGTCTTCTCCCTCTCTCCCTCTTCCTTCTTTGTTTATATATATATATATATATATATATATATATATATATATATATATATATATATATATATATATATATATATGTATATGTATATATATATATATATACATACACGTATATACGTTTATGTATATACTAATACATGTATATGTATATGTATTTATTTAATTAATATTTAATACATGTATATGTATAGTATTTATTTAATTAATACTATATACATATATGTATAGTATTTATTTAATTAATGTTTAATACATGTATAAGTATAGTATGTATATATACCTTAGTATAATGTAATGTGTGTATTTAATATATGTGTATGTATATATATAATCTACTTGGTATATATATAAATACGTATTTTAGTATGTGTATATTTTAATTTAAATTGGTATAATATATGTTAATGTATGTATGTATGTAAGTATCTAATGTATATGTATTTGTATGTATATAATTAATGTGTAGAAATATATGTATATATGTATGAGTATAAATTCATATATGTATATGTATATTATTTATTTAATTAATGTTTAACACGCATGTATGTATAGTATATAAATACATTGGTAATGTATGTATTCAAATATGAATATGTATAGTATGTATTTAAATAAATTGTATAATTAAGTATGTATAATTAATTGTATAAATATGTATTTAATTAATGCATATGTATATGTATGTATATTGGATATTTTATATGGTATAAAAATTAATTTGGTGAATTAATATTAATATGTTTAAGAATGATGTTGACAATATATATGTATATTCTAAAAATATATTTTTGCACATATATGATATATACGTATTTTGGTATATAAAATGTAATAGTATACGTACTATTTTGGTATATATATATATATATATATATCTTTATTGTTCAATTGGTATAGTATAATATGTATATATGTATCACTACTAGATGACCCTAGTTGACTAGTGCCCTGCCTGGCATGGCCCTGAGGCCAGTGTTTATAGACTGTGTGATAGGGTAGCACCTGATACAAGTGTTATTGTTATATATTTTTAGGACTGTTGCTTCACCCAGGGGATACTCTGGATCAGGACATCAATAATTACCAGCTAAGGACCCGAGGCAAGTACATTCTCTGATAATTTCCAATTCCTTGATAATTTCTATAATTTTAATAATCATGAAATGTTACATCTGAATCCTTGACACTGTGTTACACGAACTAGTATAGCTTGGATCTGCAGTCATGAGATGTTACATTGATTATCGTATTGACATTGTACACGACATGTATATTAGACATCGTACATGATAGATTGGACTTGCTCGTGTATCGTGACGTGTCATGGTTGGATCCACATTACTAGTTGGGGGCGGGGAAGTAGTTAGTAAAAAATGTGATCATACCCTTTATACAGTATAGAACAATGTAAGTGTTAATCATGCTCTTCACTCATGATTAGCCAGGCCCTATAGCTATCATACATGTTCCCAAGCCGATCACATTTTGAAACTACTATTTCAAACACTTAGAATAGATTACAGTTCTCTATTTAAAATCATATACTACACCACCCGTATATGATACTGTTCCTTGTCTTTTCATTCTCATACATGCACTGACTGTATCATATTGCCTATTGCCTGTCTCTTTTTAATTGCCATTGCATTTATTTCACTGTCTTCTCAGTAGCTAGCATCACATGTTATTGCTTTATAGTCCTTATCAATTTAATGGAACTGTTATTTGATATTTGTACTTTGCTCCTTCCTGACTGGAAACATTTTTCCAGACTATGCCTTAGAGGACCGCTGTCCGACACTTTATGGACCATATGGTGAGTAGCTGCAGACTTGGTAGTTAGTTGTGATTCCGGGAGGTCTAGCCGGAATCACTAATTCTTCTAGTTTTTTGATTAGTTCTTTTAGCAGACTATTGGTACCGGATTTGTCTCCGGCATTTTATTGAGACTTGGATATTATTGAGTTTGATTATTACTTTAGACTTGTGTTGTATTTAATTTTTGTTCACTATCTTATCGTGCTGTAATCCTGTGATTGAGTATGTGTTCATTTTATTTGTGTCATCCGTGCCTCCTTATGGAGATTGGATGCTTGTGTGAGATTGGCTAGATAGTATCAAGACCTTGACAGCGTTCTACCGCCGATGTTGCGGCATAGGCTGGACGTACTCGCGTACTCGTGCCCCAATTCTGGGTGCGGGTCATGACAAGAGTAATGGATCCGAGAATTGGTGTCGAGAATCCCTTAGGTACACCACACGATGTTGTGGTCACCTATGATGATGGAGTGACACCAGAAAATAGAGGACAATCCTCTCAAAGCGATCAAGCTGGCCAGCATAATTCAAGGTTCCGGCGTAATGACATCCCACCTCCGCCACAGTTTACTCCACCGATGCCTGTTTTTCCACCAGGGCAAGCCATGGACGGGCAGCAGATGTTTCAAATATTTTATGCCATGATACATACCCAACAGCAGGTTCAACAAGAGGCTCAGTGTCATGAAGCAGAGTACTTGAGAAATAGCCTAGTAACCGTATTGGAGCAGGCGAACCCACCAGCTAGGCGACCAACGACGGGATCTATCACTGATTTTCGTCAGTTGAAGTCCCGTACCTTTTTTGGCAAGGAGGGGCCAACTGAAGTTCACGAGTGGCTCACAAACAAACAACACCAGTTGGAAGCAGCTGAACTTCCAAGGGAGAGATGGATGACTGCCGTCATGATGCAGTTGACTAACAATACGCACTCACCATTGGTGGCTATCTGAAGAGAGGAGGATCGGACATGACCGAGTCAATTGGGAAGAGTTCTCCAGACTCTTCCAGGAGATGTATATCCCAGCTATTGCTCGGTCGAAACTTCGAGACAAGTTCAACCGCCTTATTCAAGGCAATATGTCGGTAGAAGAATACAATGCTGAGTTCATTCGAATGAGTCACTTCGCCCCTTCTCTAATTCCTACAGAAGAAGAGAAGGCGAAGAAGTTCTTCGACGGACTCAGGTTTGAGCTCCAGAGATTGATTGGATCTATTGCACCTACATCATACACTGACATCCTTGCTGCAGCACGACGCATGGAGCACGTCACCAAAGGAAGTCCAGTCTGAAGCGGCCATTCACATCAGCACCATCCAGAGCATCGCAAAGGGAGTCTGCAAAGCGACCCCAGAGGAATCTACCTCAGAGAGCAGCACCAAGAGCCCTATCCCTTCCTACTTGTCACTACTGTGGCAAGGTAGGCCATATCGAGAGGGAGTGTAGACGCAAGTTGGGACTATGCCTAATTTGCGGATCCAACCAGCATCCAGCCAAGGACTGCTCTGAGCGCCGAGAGGAAGCACCAACGGTAAATCGACCAGCTTTACCAGTACCAAGGCCAGCTTATCCAGAATTAGGAGCACCACAGACGAGAGTTGGAGGAGTCAGACCACCAACTCCAGGAGGATATCAACAGAGACCACCATGGCACCACAGGCAGTACTATTCCAGCAGGCTCGTCAGCAGAGAGGTCTAGCTCAGGGACGAGGACAAGCATTTGCATTGGCTGTTGAGGAGGAAGCTACTACAGGAGAGGTTATAGCAGGTACTATATTAGTAGCTTCATTACCTGTTGTGGCTTTATTTGATTATGGAGCATCGCATTCATTCATAGCTGCTAGCTTCGTAGCCACACATAGAGTAGCTACCGCACCACTTTCGAAGACTAAGAGAATTCTTACGGGAGGTAGAATTATCCCAATTAGTGACATCTGTAGATCTTGTTCGGTAGTAGTCTGTGGAAGAGAGATGTGAGCCCAATTTTCGATCTTTTCTATGCCGGATTATGATGTTGTACTTGGTATGGACTGGTTAAGTCAGTACCATGCGACCCTAGATTGCCGGCTTGGACGGGTTATATTTAGACCACCTGGACATCCAGAGTTTGAGTTTCTTCGGGGAGCTATAGAGCAAGGTATATATCCTACTCTTAGGGTACTATCTGTAGAAGGGGAGTCAGGTTATCCAAGAGTTATATCAGAATTTGTGGATGTATTTCCTGATGATCTTCCAGGTTTACCACCTGATCGAGAAATATAATTCACTATAGACTTGACTCCAGGAGTAGAGCCTATCACTTCATCAGTGTACCGGCTAGCACCTAAGGAGTTGGTGGAATTGAAGGAGCAAGTTGATGATCTTCTGGAGAAGGATTTTATTCGGTCCAGTATTTCACCTTGGGGAGCACCCATATTATTTGTGCCAAAGAAGGATGGGACAGTACGCCTATGTATTGACTACAGGGCACTTAACACTGTAACCATTAAGAACCGGTATCCCTTGCCATGTATTGACGATCTATTCGATCAGATGAGTGGTGCTAGGATATTCTCGAAGATTGACCTTAGATTCGGTTATCACCAGATTAGAGTGAGGAAGGAGGGTATACCGAAGACAGCCTTCAGGACCAAGTATGGACACTATGAGTTCTTAGTTATGTCATTTGGTTTAACCAACGCGCCAGATGTATTCATGAGTTTGATGAATAGAGTTTTTCATCGGTACTTGGACAAGTTCATGGTTGTGTTTATTGATGATATCTTAGTATATTCCAAGAGCCATGAAGAGCACGAGGAGCATCTCAGAATCGTGCTAGAGACGTTGAGGCAGGAGAAGTTGTATGCCAAACTCAGTAAATGTGAGTTTTGTATGGATAAGGTGCCTTTCTTGGGATATATCATCTCAGGAGAAGGACTTTCAGTTGATCCAGAGAAGGTTGCTGCAATAGAAACTTGGCCTACACCTACATCAGTTGCAGAAGTGAGAAGTTTTCTCGGACTTGCTGGATATTACCGGAGGTTCGTAGAAAATTTCTCAAGGATTGTGGACCCTATGACGCGGTTGACGCATAAGGACCAGGAGTTTGCATGGACGAAAGATTATCATAAGGCCTTTGAAGAATTGAAGAGGCGATTAACAACAGCATCGGTCTTGACTCTTCCTTCAGGATCAGGAGACTTTGTTGTTTATAGTGATGCGTCAGGCAGTGGACTAGGATATGTTTTGATGCAACATGGCAAAGTTATCGCTTATGCATCGAGACAGCTAAAGGTCCATGAGAAGAACTACCCAACGCACGATCTTGAGCTAGCTGTAGTAATATTTGCACTAAAGATATGGAGGCACTATCTTTATGGAGAAAAGGTAGAAATCTTTACTGATCATAAGAGTCTGAAGTATGTATATACTCAAAAGGAGCTCAATATGAGACAGAGATGTTGGCTTGAGTTGATGGTCGATTTTGATATAGATCTGCAGTACCATCCGGGCAAGGCGAATGTCGTAGCAGACGCACTCAGTAGGAAGCCCACGACTTATTTCTTGACGATGCAGACCCACCTATTAAAGGATCTACAAGAGCTCAATATAGAGATGGTTTTACCAAGACAAAGTGGCTTTTTGGCGAATCTTGAAGTTAAGTCATCACTTGTGGAGAGGATTAAGGCGGTATTGCCCACTGATGCTAGATTTCGAAGACTTAAAGAGAAGACGGAAGCAGGCATGCAGACGGGACTTCGCATACATGAGGACGGGACATTAAGGTACGAAAATCGCCTATATGTTCAGAATGGGGAATTGAGACATGAGTTGATGACTGAAGCACATAGCTCCATGTACTCTATTCATCCGGGAGGAACAAAGATGTACCGAGATTTGAGGCAGTATTATTGGTGGCATAGAATAAAGAGGGAGATTGCATGGTTTGTGGCGAAATGTTTGGTCTGCCAGCAAGTAAAGGCCGAGCATCAAAGAACTGCTGGTATGTTACAGCCGCTTCCCATACCAGAATGGAAGTGGGAACATATCACTATGGATTTCGTTACAGGATTTCCAAGAAGCCCCAGGGGAAAAGATGCAGTATGGGTTATATGACAGATCGTAAGATTATATGAAGTACCGGTTAGTATTGTGTCAGATCATGACTCAAGATTTATATCCCATTTTTGGCGAAGCATGCAAGAAAGTCTTGGCACCCGACTCAAGTTTAGCACTGCTTATCATCCACAGACAGATGGTCAATCTGAGCGCACAATTCAGATCTTGGAGGATATGCTACGATCGTGTATGTTAGACTTCGGAGGGTCTTGGGAAGATCATTTGTACTTGGTGGAGTTCTCTTATAATAACAGCTACCAGGCAAGCATCCAGATGGCACCATTCGAGGCTTTGTACGACAGAAAGTGCAGATCACCAATATGTTGGAGTGAAGTTGGCGAGCATCAAATACTGGGTCCAGAGTTGGTGATACAGACCGTTGAAAAGGTAAAGCAAATTCAGAATCATCTTCGTGCAGCTCGGGACAGACAGAAGCATTGGGCTGATACACACAGACGTCCTTTGGAGTTCAAAGAAGGAGAGCACGTATTCTTGAGGATCTCACCTACTCGAGGTACTATTCGATTTGGAAGCAGATGCAAGCTGAGCCTAAGGTACATTGGGCCATTTGATATTCTGGAGTGCATTGGTGAGGTAGCGTATCATCTTGCATTACCTCCATCTTTAGAGGGAGTGCATGATGTATTCCATGTCTCACAGCTGAGAAGGTACGTGACTGACCCAAGCCACGTAGTCGATCATTCTGAGATTGTTGTGGGCCCTAGCTTGAGATACGAAGAGCAACCAGTTGGAATACTCGACATCAGTGAGAAGATATTACAAGGTCAGACGATTAGACTGGTTCGAGTAGCTTGGAAACATCATTCTCCTGGCGAGTCTACCTGGGAGCGAGAGGATATCATACGCCAGCGTTATCCTCATCTGTTAAAAGATACAGGTATAAACTAAGTATTTCTTTTAGTTACCATGTTTTAATTTCCTTTTAGTAGTTAATTCTTTGATTACGAGGACGCAATCCTCTTAAGGGGGTAGATTGTAAACACCAGTATTTTTCAGAAATTAAAAATAATTTTTTTAGAATTTTCTGCTATTTTTAAATAAATAAATAAATGTTCTTCTGAATTATATATTTTTATGTAATAAAAATATATATTAAAATATTATAAAAATAATATTTTTTGGTGTAAAATAAAATATTAGACTTACAGCAATTTTTTTGGATTTTATTGGACCCCAGAACTAGTTTTAAAGACCTAAAAATTAATGTTTTTTTAAACCAGAATTAAACCGGTTTAATTCTAAACCAAATCCTGAACCAAACCAAACCTAACTAAATAAACCGGACCAACCCAATCCTATTGGATCGGGTTGGATCTGAACCCGACCTGACCCACTACCCGACCCGACCCGTTAAGTTACTGCACAGTAACAGTAAACTCTTAATTTCCAAACGTCGATGCCGCCCCTGCCGATTCCTCTCCACCTGCCGCTCCGGCTTCGTCCGTCGACGCTCCGCCTTCTCCGCCGCTCCGCCTCCCAGCCGCTGATCTTCGGCCACCGACCTTCCCCCCTCTAGTAACCGCTGAGGCGGCTCCCTATAAAACCCGACAACCCCGACCTTCGATCTCCATCACCACCACTCCGCCGATCTCCGGCCATCCACCCCTCCGGCGATGCCTCCTCCGGTGACCACTCCGCCGACGAGCAGAGCACCAGCGCCGTCGAATCTCTGTCCAGACCAGCAACCCGCCGCCGGCCGAGCTCCGCCCGTTCACGCCGAGCCTCCTCACGAACATATTTTAAGTCGATACCGACCCCCTATTCAGGTGAATATTTCTCTCTCCTCGCCTCCTCGTTTTCCGTTTTGTCTATTGTGACGCATACCCTGCGACGCAAAATCAGAAAAAACTTCCCCATTTTCTGAAAATTTAGAATTCGTCCCGAACTCTCCAGTTCGCGACCGTTTTGCGACCAACTTGTGAAATATTTTCAAAATCCATCTGAATAATTAATTAGACCATATGACCAAGTTTTTAAACCCTATTTTAGTATAATTTATTGTGCTATAGATTGCATGTTATTTAAGGGTAAAAATGACCAAAATATTAGTTACTTAAATACCTTGATTTTACCGGAACTGGGTGTGCCCCGCTAAACGGGACAACTTAGTCGTGAGCAAACTTCACCGAAAGGTGCACGCCATTAATACGGACGCGTAGGATTTCGCAGAAGTTGATTTGGATGTGCGTGCCCACCGGAATCAACGCGTATCCGTCGACAACACCCCGTATCGGCTCTGTTCTGGAACTTGTTGTAACTTCGTGTATGCATGTCGTATCAAAATAAAACTTGCTCCATTGAATTCGTAGCAATACGCTGGTCCTGTGACCCAAGTTTGGTTCGATTCTGAGAACGTTGACAAAATCGCATATCGTGGGCCCCACGGCTCCACTTGACGGGCGGTTTTGTGATCGGCTCGTCGGAATCCAGTTCTGGACATTCCGTTGGGTTCATATCGTCGTTCTGGACTTATAGACACTAAGTTTGATGAATTTGGAGAATATTGTCTCTGGCACATTTCTCGGTGCGAAGCGGGCCACATGTGGACCCCGCTTTGACCAGAAATTATCACTTTTGTCCATGTGTCCAAATTAGACTCATGAACAGGCAATTCTAGCTATTTGATATCTTCTGAACCTGATGGTAGTGTTTATTACAGCTTTCAGAGGTGTACCTGCAGATTCCGCTGATACCAGAGCAGCTGTTGGTATCCAAACCCCAGGCATGTGTACCTTGCCAATCTTGCAGTAATTGCTACATGTTATTCCTTGATTATTTATATGTTGTATCTGCTTAACCTAGGACTGTGTGACATTACTTAGCGTCCGAATAATATTCGAGTGTCAACATCATACGCGGAGTTGTGTAACGTCACCTAGAGATGGATATCGAAACCCTATACATTCTCGTGCTTGCCTCATCAAGTACGTCATACCTCAGGACACCTGACACTATTCATGAGACAGAATCTTCCAGAGATATTCATGGTGATTCTGTATAGGCTACAGGATTGATGACATAGACATTATATTCATAGCTATCATATGACTTGTTGCATTAGTTATGATCTTGCGTGACATGGACATGAGACGTTGTGGACATGAGACGTGTGATTACATTGGGTGGAGAGAGACACACAGGCTACAGGCTAATTTTATATATATATTTATTATTGTGAGGCTGTAGACTCTACATCAGAGCTAGGCACATTACGTGATATTACTGCTACCGGCTCCCCGACACAGAGCTTGTAGCGGTCTCAGCCTGAGTACTAGTGATGCTCTCACTTGCATTTCACATTGATGGTTACATAGTTTACCCTATTGTTTCATTCATTATTGCACTGCATTTATTTTGGCTTGAGTTATTTTGTACCTTGCTATGTCCCCTGAGGACCTGAATTTTGGATTATGTCCCCAAGTTTAGCAGAGGAATTCTATCTCGAGATATACGGGGCAGGAGCAGAAGCAAGGAGCAGACACTGGAGCTGAACCGATCCCCGAGGACGAGGTGATGGTCGAGGATTTCTCCTGAGTATCTGTTATCTATACTCAGTATTTGCTTTTATTAGACTCTTTTGTTTCTGGTCGGTTGAACCAGTGTATCAGACTTATTATCGGGTTGTTCCTCGATTTACTTTATTGAGACTTGATGACAATTATATTTAATTTTGCTGATATTGATCATATTTATCTTTCATGGATGAGATTAGATTGTGACATGTTTAGTAGACTTTATTATTGTGTTACAGCTTAAGTACACCTTGATGGGTCCATTAAATTGGGTTTGCCCATTAAAGTGTGCTGCTTGCCATTGCCACGTGGCTAGTTCCTCGATATTTTGGGACTGGGGCATGACAATATACATACATCTACACATACCACTAACTTTATAACTACTACTAACAACAAGTACATATCCATATAACTATAACAAGTAACTAACTAACAAGTAACTAATTAGCTAAACAACTTACTAAACTATTAACTAATCTATTAACTAAACCATCTCACCTTGCTAATACACTACTGCTGCTCAAATGCTGCTGGTGTAGTTGCTCATACTTATGCAGTTGCTTCACTGCCTTGCTATTGTGTTTGCTGCTGCTTGTGCAACTACTACTGGCTGCTATATTTGCTGCTGCTGTACTTGCCTTACAGTTCGTACAGTGCTGCTGCTGCAGCTTGTAATTTATGTTGCTGCTTGTGCAGCATGCTGCTGCTGCTGCAGTCTCTGCTGATGGTGATGCTGTTGCAGTTGCTCTACCATGCTGCATTGTTGTTGGCTCACTGCTACTGCTATGGCTGCTGCAGTTGCTAGCTTCCTGCTAGCTTGCTGGCTTGCTAGCTGCTGCCTATGCTCGATTCAGTTGTACTGCATTGTGCACTGCCCGAACCCCCCTAGCACACACTCACACACACACAACACATAACTACACACTCTCATATATATATATATATATATATATATATATATATATATATATATATATATATATATATAACACTCTCACTCACACACATACAACTATAAGTAGATATATAACTATATACATATCCATAAACATAACACACAAACATCTAACACTTATGAACATATATATATATACACATACATATATATACCATTATATATATATATATATATATATATATATATATATATATATATATATATACACATATGAATACATATATCATTATACATATATATATACATAACCATGAAATTACATATCACTAATAGCTATAAACAATTATTGAAATGCAAGGAAACAAACACGTGGAGTACATCGCACCCGTATCACACTAGATCTATGATACGCTTGCGATAAGAGTCCACCACTCCACCAAACGTATCCCGAAGGACACGAACAAGTCTAAAATAGTATTTATGAATAATACGAAGAATCAATTATACATCTACGTGTCTGTGTCAAAATGTGACATGCATAAGCCCCCGTGTCAGAAGAAACCTCCAAATCAACCCGTATCTCCAATTTGTTGGGATATGGCCTACACGTATCCAATTATGGACACAATATTAGCCACACACAATCAAACACATGTCAATTTGGTCTAATTGACCAATTAACAAACATAAAATGTGTCAATCTCGGAATTCTCCCAAAATTGACATAAAATACACCATAACTTCCTCCATAGGCCTCCTATAAAATTAATTCCAATTCTTATGGGTAGTCTCATCATATGGGGTGGTTCCTAATGATTAAAACATATATTTAGAGTCTAAACAAAGAGGAAAAACTGAATTGTATCTATTGGGAGATGGATTCCCAATGAAACTTTTAAATTGGATAAAATGAGCCTTCAACTTGTAGATCCTTGCTCCTCCTTGTAGATCCTTGCTTCCTCCTTTTAGATTCTTACTTTCTCCTTATAGATTCTTGCTTTACTAGCCTCCAATGAAGATTTGGGAAGGAATTGGGAAAAAATTTGGTGTGAGAATGAAGAAATTGGGAAGAGAAAATTCTAGATCTAGATTTGTAATAAAAATAAGGAGAGAGAAATTTCTCTCCTATATTTATTAAGGTCGACCACTTAACCCCCTCCCCAAGCTTCTATGTAATGTCTAAAATACCCCTTGGGGCCTCGCATGAAGAAATAATTAAGGAGGAAAGGTTCTAGTCTAATAGGTTTAATTTAATTAATCATCCTCCTAATGAATGGGCTTATAATTGGGCTTAATTCTAACTAGATTTAAATATTGGTCAATGGATCTAATCTAAACTAGTTAGGTCTACTAAGACAAGTCCAAAATAATAAACTAACATCTAACAATAATTAAATAATATAATAAATAATTATACAACATGCACAATATTTAATTAATTATGAAATGACCAATATACCATTTCCTAGAAAATGTGGTAGTGACAAAATATCACTTAATTGTGAACTAAGATTTTGAAACCAAATTTAGTTGCACTTTGAAGGACTAAACTCTAAATTCGAATCTGCCTTCAAGAGGAGAGTTGAGGCTTCTTTACTTTCCAAATTAGGGTTGTGGACATGGATATTTGAGGGATAAAGAGCAAAAAAAATCTTCTTAAATTATCAACTTTCGCAAAATAAGAACCCAAAGATTGTTTCCTCAACATGGTCTAATATTTTGATCAAATGATCCCCTCCCTCATATTTTCCGTTCCAAGTGAACGTTAGATGAACGTTAGAGGCAAATTTTTAAAAAAAAATTCTGATATACCCAAAATACCCCTAACTAACTTATATATATATTAATTTTGGGTTTAAAGGTAGCTAAAGAGAATTTATGGTTATATTTAACTAATTTTATTAATTTATATATATATATATATATATACGTGTAGTCCAAATGGTTGGATTCGAACCCCGGCCTTCCGCCCGGGGACCCAATGCTCTAACCATTTGGACTACAATTCCTGTATATATATATATATATATATATATATATATATATATATATATATACACACGACTTACTTTTTAATTTTTTTAATTATTTAGTTTTTAAATTTGTTTCTTATGTAATTTTGAGATAAAGTTAGTTTTTAAATTTGTTTCTTACATAATTTTTTAATAATTAATGGAGGATATACAAACGACTTAGATGCTTGTTTTTTAGAGGTTTCTAAGTTGCATTAAAAAGCAATGCTACTTTATGAACCGAGGGTGGGACCGCACGGTCCCGGACCTCGTCAGCGCTTGGTCCTCCCTCAATCAGGTTTTTTCCTTAAAAAATAGTCACGTTTAAATTAATAGCGCTCGCGCCACCCCCCTCTCCCCCCCCCCCCCCCCCCCCACACACACACATTGGCGGGGATGGGGCCTGATGCTAGTAGGGAAGACTGGGGCCAATAGGGGGCACGTCAGCGCTCGGTCCCCCTCCCCTTTTGTTCGTCAGGCTTTTTTCGAAAAAAATAGTCACATTCAAATTAATTATACTCCCCCACCCCAATATATTAGTACATATAATAATATGTTTTTACAAAAAAAATTGAACCGTTTTATTTTTGAATGGTTCATTTTTGAACCGTTTTTAAGCCATTTTTTAAATATTTAATATATCAAAAAATTTACTATACCGATAATATTTTTATATTAATTAACTACACCGATAAAGTTTTGAAAATTTTGAAATTCTGATACATATCGCCATCAGAGGTGGCAAAAAACTAACATATTATTTTTAAAGTAAAATCCGTCCAACAGATACACATATTTTTGTCAACTCAGTTGACGAAAATTCAGCAGGCTGACGTGGTAGTGAAAAAAAAAATTTGAGTTTTCGCCAACCGAGTTGGCAAAAATTCAGCAGGCTGACGTAGCAGTGAAAAAAAAAATATTTGTTGAGTTTTCGCCAACCATGTTGGCAAAAATCTGACGGTTCGGTTCCCCATTAATCTGACCGGTGCTTCAGTTTATTAATGGGGTGGGTGACACGGTTTATTAATGGGGGTGGGTGACAGAGTTAAATGGTTTGATCGGGTGGGTGGGTTAATAGGGTGGGTGTTGGTTGGTGTGGGGTTTCTATAATGAGGGAGGGAGGGAGGAAGTAGTGAACCTACTGCATAAGAGAGTGGGTTACTATCGTAGTGGAGTGGAGTAGAAGTAGAAAAGCAGGAGCAAGGAGCAGAATCAAAGCAGAAGCAAGGAGCAAGGAGAAAGGAGGAGAATAGAGGTTTGTTTTGTAAATTTTTTTTTTAAGTAGTCATAATGATAATTGTAACCATTTCTACAAGTATACAAATCAACAAAATATGTAATCATACAAGTAGAACAAAATGAAGATTGTGAGATTTGATTCACTTTGGAGCCGAGCAGACACATCTATCCATTTATTTAGTTTGATTCACAATTTTATATGCATTTGACACATCTAAAAGAATAATAAGTATATTCATTTTTTGCCTTAAATAAACATATTTATGTTATAACCTTCTTTTAGCAAAATAGTTTTGATTATACCATTAATTGTAGTTAATGTTAGTTAATGATAGTTTTGATTATACCTTATTTTAGCAAAAAAAAACATATTTATGATTATACCATTAATTGTAGTTAATGTTAGTTATGATTATACCACTAATTGTAGTTACAGAAATTTTTGAAGAGAGTAGAAATATTTAAAAATTAGTTAATTGTAGTTTATGTAATAACAGGATAAATATATTTGGGTATGTGTTACTACGTAGTTAGTGCTAGTGTTACTATTTAATGTGTTACACATCTTACATTTATCAAATTCATTGTTAACCTAACTCTAACCCTAACCGTAAACATTTTTCTAATCCTAATATCATTACTAACACTAACTATTTTAACCATAATCCTAAGTTTAGCTAAACCAAAAAATTTATAAAAAATTAACCTTAACTATAATCCTAACCCTACCATTTCTAATCCTAACCCTAATACTAATACTAACCGTTTTAACCATAATATCATTACTAATACTAACTATTTAAACCATTACACTAACTTTAGCATAAATCTTAACCCTAATCTTAATATTTTTCAAATTTAAATCCTAACTAATATTTTACAGATGGATACCCAAAATGATGGACGTATTCCGGGAGGGCCTACCACTGATATGATTATCCAGCAGCGTGATACGCACATTTCTAGTTTAGTATTTTCAGGACAGATATATTAAAATTAAATTATTTTAGTCAATATAATTTATATTTTTTTAATATCTATAATAATATCGTTTATATATCTCATATATAGCAATACGATTATCCTGATACATTTTGAGCACGAGAGCATGTCTCATGGCATTATGAGGACGACGTTGGGTACTGGATGTTGACTGAAGAATAATATGGTTTGGCGAACGTATTTGGTTTTGACTATATTGATCAGATACATTTTCAATGTCACGACAGAGACTTGATCTTCAGTTTAGTTGAGAGGTGGTAGTCCGGAAGAAATATATTTTAGTTACCATTCGGAGAAATGACCATTTTGCTAGTAGATGTGGCAAATATCTTAGTTTTATCTATTACGGGTGAACCTATAATATTTGATGATGATGAGTCATTTTTTGACGAAACTGTGATTAGGAAGTACTTAGGCGTGGAGCTACCTACCATATATGATAAAAGTTTCGTGGCATTTTCGTGGCTCCGTCACAACTTTATGTACCTAGATCATATTGGTGAGTAAGAAATCCTAGTGGATGCGAATCAGATAAGTATAATATTTAATATTATTATTTATGTAATATATATTTTTATTTAGTTTAACTGATATTATTTTTTATTATCTGTTCAGGTTACTGCTTGCACCCGGGCCTACTTACTATGTCTAATCAACGGAATTTTATTTTCAAACTCCGGATTTAGGGCAAATTTACGTTTTTTATTTTTTCTGGAAAATCTGGCAGAACCTACCCGTCATGCATGGGGGGCATCTGTGTTGGCATATATGTATAACTCCATGTCAACTTTTGTGCATTTTACTTCATTGGATAAAAGAAAAAAAAATTTAAGTGGATGTATGACATTAATACAGGTATAAATTTTTTATATAATTTTATTTACTAAAGAAATATGTACACTTATATGATATAATTTTTCTAGGTTTGGTCCTGCGAGCACTTCTGTATCGGTAGTCCAGTCTCCCGTATTGATACCGATGCTGGTGTCTTTCCATCAGCTTTACGCTGGATGACGGCTGCAGCAGATCCAGCTCGATGTGCTCACAAGGATATCACAGTATATCGGGGCCAATTCGATTCACTAAGGTTTAAAGAGGTAAAAAAGATTATTATCTTTTTTTAATTTCATACAGTTAATATGTTTATTATCTTATAAATTTTTTGACATGAAATATTTTTTTTACCGTACCGGCTTGGGCATAATCCTCTTGAGATACAAACAACGGCCTTTGGATTGAGTCTAGATAGATTTTTTTTATAATATTCCACGATCACATCATGTATCATTCAGCTGATCGTATTATGCGACAGTTCTAGATAATACAACACATTCCTGATGAGCCACCATGTTTTAATCGTGGTAGAGGCAATGCAACTACCAGTGCACGAAAATTGATTCCTAGGTAGAATTCTAGATTTGAGACACATAAGGTAGGACATTTGTCTCAAATGATGTCCTCTATTGATGATGGTAAGTTATTTCAAAGGTTTAATAAATTTTACTCAAAAATTATAAGAAATTATATGCTCATAATTTGTAATGGTGCAGCCGGCGGTGATAATGCATATAGATCTTAGTGGGGAGCTCCTCTTATCAGCAACAGAGCCTACCACTATGAGGAGTTTCGATTCCAACATCGAACCATAGAAGATTATAGTCTCCGTGGCTATTATGATTATGTAGAAGGGCTAATACATTATTTTTATATGAAAATGTCTATCTCCGTAGTACTTATTTATGTCCTCTATTGAATTCTACTTAATATTTCAGCTTCCAAATTTAAATATTGCATACCAAATTTATCAAATGAGCCACTCATTGCGCACAGCGGTTGGCGAATTTTTGGATGCTATGCAACGAGGACCGGTTCCTCCGAACCCTCTATTACTTATTCCAGGAGATTATCCTCAGGGTCTTGTTGCACAACGACAAGCACGCCCCCTAGGAAGTATACCTCTGTTTGGTATCAGGATGATAGTCTGCCACTGCAACATGATGATGTCCCTCATCACCAGGCTAGCGAGGGCACTTCTTAGCCGGCTGGCGAAGGCACTTCTCACTGGGCTGACTGGAGCACTTCTCAGACGCTGGCCGGTGCAGGCACTAAGTGGGCTTATGAGAGAGATTCTCGGTGGGATAGCCTATTCACCCCTGGAGTTAACAACTATATGCATATCTTGACAACTCCATCAGCACCGATGTTATCTCAAGTGGAGGACAGTCAAGAAGGTGGTGATGATGCAGCCCTGGAGAATATACGAGAAAAGAGGGTCCGACTCAATCTAAGAGAGATTGATCATCCGGACTATCAGGAATTAGACAAGAGAGGTCGATAAAATTGTTATATCAGTATCAACTTTATTTGAATGTAACTTTCTTCTATTTCAATAAAATTACATATTGTTCTCAAAAAATAAAACTATTTAAAAATCTACAACAATGCCTTTATTCCCTTGGTTGGTTTGTACATCTCCTTCTATTGTGTCATAAACCATTGCAGTTACTACATCGAAGATCTCTTGAAGCTTGATCATTCACTTTGATCTGGTTCTTCTTTAGTCTTCCCACCTTGCGTCGTACATCTGGTACTCCAATGTGACCTCTAACCAATATACTTTGGAGGTTGTAAGGGACTGGAATTTGCTCCAGATGCGGTTGTAAACTATAACACCCCGTTCCGATCAAGCGGACTGCCGTTTCAAACGGCAATAGTGCAGCTGTCCCGACCCGCTTTGCCTCAAAACTAGAAGCAAAGGATATCCAGACTTGTCCCTACAGGAATCCGGCTAAGGCTTTCAGAGGCTCGCTTGACGTATCGCTCTACCGAGGTGAATCATCGCTAAGGTGGGTGGCTACGGTGAACTTGTCTTTGCTTAGCCAGCACACATAAAATCTGGATTGATACATGCTAGTCGCTAGGTGAATCACCCCCTGCATGCTAATAAATCCAACGCACCTAGCTACGGGAATAATCCCAACTTGTATTGCTATGCTAGAACATGGAAATTGAAATACTGCTTGTCTTCAGACCCTCCTATGCTAAGTCCCTAATGGTTTCATCTCTCGGCTTACCTTCGGGTCCGAGCAAACGTGTTTACTTATGTTCCTTAGAAACGCATGCTTGCCTGCTCACGAGTGTCTAGCGTTATTATATTATGCAATGTGTAAGCTCAATCCTGAATGCATGAATGGAACATAGTTGCAATAAATGAATCATGCAATACTGCTTGTCTTGTACTCACGTAGCCTCCGGGCGATAATCACGTGGCCTACGGGCGATAATCACGTAGCCTCCGGACGATAAATCACGTAGCCTCCGGGCGATAAATCATGTAGCCTACGGGCGATAATCACGTAGCCTTCGGGCGAATGAATGTTATTGTTCGATCACGGACAATTTGTGCACAAGGTATAGTTCCTGCGGGTGGCTGCTGGGGCACTGGCACCGTTCCGGCTTCGGACGGAACTCACGTTTAGTCTCACATACTTGGATGGGGTGGTATGCGGCGCCTCTCATATTTGCACGTAGCAAACCATCTTCGTCACAGACTAGTCCATTATGGCAATCAAGCCAGTGATCATCAAGTATATTTGAACCTGTTGCATATTAACTTGTGTCTTCGTGGCAGGAAAGGCATGGTAAGTTATGCAGGTGATTCAGATAGTCAGGTAAAAGACACCGAACGGTGTTAAGTAGATTTCAAGTAAATTATTGTATACAACACACCCGATACTCCTGTAAATTATATACTTGTAATGTGATCTTGCCCACAACATCGTGTTTGCATATGATATGCCTCCTGAATGTTTATACTTGCCCGTGCTTAAATTTATAATATTTGCCTTGGACAGGGAAGGTAAAATGGTAAGTCTCGCCGTATTTCCTCTAACATCGCATGGCGCACTGCCCGACACGTTAGGCTATTCAATATTTGCATGAAACTGATCCTAAGGCAACTAGAAAGACAACTTAATAGTTGTGCACGGAACTTATATTACGTGTTTGGATTTGTCGAGCGAGCGAGTAGCTTCCCCACCAGTGCATTCAATGTACTGATAATCCACCAGTTTGTATGCAGGGTGCGGGAGAACCTCATTCGGTGCGGATGCCTCCTTCGTACGTGCTAAGGCCAGGAGTACCCTCTGAAGCCTTGCAACGGTGCATCTGGAACAGAAACACATATACAAGATATAATACTGGAACATAGCCCAAACTCGCCTGAACATCGCCTGTACAATCATTCCACAATTGTAGCCACTTGGCACAATTTTACTGTTTCAGAGAGAGAGGCTTGAGTGACTTGTAATCTCGGTTATACGCCGCCTGTAACACTTGTTCATATCAATAAAAGAGCTTGCTTTACTTCAACTTGTGTTTCAATGCTTCCGCTATATTGTCGACTTAGTGAACTTGTTATCGAATCGCTATGCGTTTATGACTCCGCTGCACTCGGACAATCTGTACGACTCTGTGGCTTAGAACTCTTGCCGCCAGCCAATGAACCATGGCCTTGCACGGGCGTGGATCATGCTCGTGCGGCATCACGCCCAGATGGGTCAAGCGATCGTTCCGCGGGAGCGCTAGCGAGGGTGATTCCCGCCTAGCGGGAACAGCCAATTTGCCTGCGGGAGATCGGGGCGTGACATGTTGGTATCAGAGCCTGGTTTCTACGCCTTTGGACTTTATTTCGAATATCTCTGTTTTGAAAGCTCGTTCGTGGGTTATGTGCACGCTCTCTTTCAATGCCTCGATGGGATATTCCAACAATATGTCTAAATACTTTCAAAATACGTTTCGATTGATATGATTGCTTGTCTGGTTGTATGCTGCGAGTGGCCTTTGTGCCAACCTGTGCGAACCCTTGAGAGTATCGCTAGTAGCTTATCCGATTTCACTAACTCTAAGTTTGATTGAATGCATCTATTCAAGGGACGCCTTGAACTAGTGCACCATCCAAGACTTAAGAAAAGGTGAACTCGAGTGCTAAGACTTCGCTATCACTAAGCTGGTTGACGTATTCACGCTAGAGGGGCCTTTCGAAAGTGCGCACGATCCAGTCTAAGCGATATGCTAATTTTGACGCTAGTGCAAGTGAATATCCAAATGAACAAGTACAACAACTTGTCTAGGATTATATCAACCCTAGATTACTGCTTGTCCTTAGTAAGTCTCGAGGACGAGACTTTTTCTAAGTTGGGTAGGATGTAACACCCCATTCCGCTCAAGCGGACTACCGTTTCAAACGGCAATAGTGCAGCTGTCCCGACCCGCTTTGCCTCAAAACGAGAAGCAAAGGATATCCAAACTTGTCCCTACAGGAATCTGGCTAAGGCTTTCAGAGGCTCGCTGGACGTATCGCTCTACCGAGGCGAATCATCGCTAAGGTGGGTGGCTACGGTGAACTTGTCTTTGCTTAGCCAGCACACATAAAATCTGGATTGATACATGCTAGTCGCTAGGTGAATCACCCCCTGCATGCTAATAAATCTAATGCACCTAGCTAAGGGAATAATTCCAACTTGTATTGCTATGCTAGAACATGGAAATTAAAATACTGCTTGTCTTTAGACCCTCGTATGCTAAGTCCCTAACGGTTTCATCTCTCGGCTTACCTTCGGGTCCGAGCAAACGTGTTTACTTATGTTCCTTAGAAACGCATGCTTGCCTGCTCACGAGTGTCTAGCGTTATTATATTGTGCAATGTGTAAGCTCAATCCTGAATGCATAAATGAAACGTAGATGCAATAAATGAATCATGCAATACTGCTTGTCTTGTACTCACGTAGCCTCCGGGCGATAATCACGTGGCCTACGGGCGATAATCACGTAGCCTCCGGGCGATAAATCATGTAGCCTCGGGGCAATAATCACGTAGCCTCCGGGCGATAAATTACGTAGCCTACGGGCGATAATCACGTAGCCTTCGGGCGAATGAATGTTATTGTTCGATCACGGACAACTTGTGCATAAGGTATAGTTCCTGCGGGCGGCTGTGGGGCACTGGCACCGTTCCGGCTCCGGACGGAACTCACGTTTAGTCTCACGTACTTGGACGGGGTGGTATACGGTGCCTCTCATATTTGCATGTAGCAAACCATCTTCGTCACAGACTAGTCCATTATGGCAATCAAGCCAGTGATCATCAAGTATATTTGAACCTGTTGCATATTAACTTGTGTCTTCGTAGCAGGGAAGGCATGGTAAGTTGTGCAGGTGATTCAGATAGTCAGGTAAAAGATACCGAACGGTGTCAAGTAGATTTCAAGTAAATCATTATATGCAACACACCCGATACTCCTGTAAATCATATACTTGTAACGTGATCTTGCCCACAATATCGTGTTTGCATATGCTATGCCTCCTGAATGTTTATACTTGCCCGTGCTTAAATTTATAATATTTGCCTTGGACAGGGAAGGTAAAATGGTAAGTCTCACCGTGTTTCCTCTAACATCGCACGGCGCACTGCCCGATAAGTTAGGCTATTCAATATTTGCATGAAACTGATCCTAAGGCAACTAGAAAGACAACTTAATAGTTGTGCACGGAACTTATATTACGTGTTTGTATTTGTCGAGCGGGCGAGTAGCTTCCCCACCAGTGCATTCAATATACTGATAATCCACCAGTTTGTATGCAGGGTGCGGGAGAACCTCGTTCGGTGTGGATGTCTCCTTCGTACGTGTTAAGGCCAGGAGTACCCTCTGAAGCCTTGTAACGGTGCATCCGGAACAGAAGCACATATACAAGATATAATGTTGGAACATAGCCCGAACTCGCTTGAACATCGCCTATACAATCATTCCACAATTGTAGCCACTTGGCACGATTTTACTGTTTCAGAGAGAGAGGCTTGAGTGACTTGTAATCTCGGCTATACGCCGCCTGTAACACTTGTTCATATCAATAAAAGAGCTTATTTTACTTCAACTTGTGTTTCAATGCTTCAGCTATATTGTTGACTCAGTGAACTTGTTATCGAATCGCTATGCGTTTATGACTCCGCTGCACTCGGACAATCTGTGCGACTCTGTGGCTTAGAACTATTGCCGCCAGCCAATGAACCATGGCCTTGCACGGGAGTGGATCACGCTCGTGCGGTATCACGCCCGGATGGGTCAAGCGATCGTTCCGCGGGAGCGCTGGCGAGGGTGATTCCCGCCTAGCGGGAACGGCCGATTTGCTTGCGGGAGATCGGGGCGTGACATAAACACCCTGATTTTTAGATTTTAATTTAAAAAATTTATTAATTATTATTGTAGAATATTTTTATAATTTTTAGTAATTATAATAAATGTATGTTCATGGATTTATATTTTTGTGTATTAAACTAATTATTAAAATAGTGCAAAAATTATATTTTTGGGTGTATAATTAATAATAGTGTACTTTGTAAATTTTTTAAAATTTATTGGGGTCCAAAAATATTTTTTAATAGCCATATATGCATTATTATAATTAAACCAACCCAAACCGAACCAACTCAACCCAAACCAACTAAACCCAACCCAAACCTAACTAACCGAACTGGACCCATACCCGAACCCGCAACCCGAAACCCACTACCGGACCCGCTGCTACAGTACCCACAACCCCCTCCCCCCCCCCCCCCGCAGCCCGCGCGACCCCTCCCCTCCTCTTCCAAAACCGTCGACTGATCCTCTTCAGCTCCCTATAACCGCCCCTCCCTCCACCCTATATAAACGCTAGCTTAAACCACCCCCACCACCATCATCTCCTCTTAAAATACCGATGAGCCACCGTCGACGACGACGCCGGACCACCGTTGCACGCCACCGCAAAGTAGCCGTCGCACAGCCCACCATAATTCCAGAGCAACAACAGTAGCAAGGAACCCTACTTCCCACCCTTGTATCTACCTGCACAGTAATCCAAATATTAACCTATCAAATCCTATGTGAAGAATATATTACCCTCTTGAACTCTGTATAATTAGTTCGGTGTATCGTGTCCTGTGTCGGTTATAATTCGTGACTCAAAACAGGAAAAAAAATGATCAATTTTGTAGTTCAGAAACTGTCCCAACCACCCATGTTCATGTCTATTTTTCTTCCAACCTAGTTAATATTTTTAAATATCACTTGAACAGTAATTTAAGAAACATAACCGAGATTTAATCTCTTTAATTAGTTTATTTTAATTCGTTGTATGCTGTATTTTATTCGTGGTTGAAATTGACCAAAAACTTAGTTTTCTAAACACAAAATTTTTTGAAATAGGGTGCGACCCGCTAAAGGAGGCAATTTCATCATATACGAATTATACCAAAAGGCGTGTATCATCAACGCGAACATGTAAATTTTTATGAAAGTTTATTTGGATGTGCGTGCACACCGAAATCAACGCGTATCCGTTGAAATATCCCGTATCGGCCTATTTTGACACTCATCTTAATTTTATGTGTGCTTATTGTTTCATAATGAAACTTGTGCCATCGGATTCGTAGTGTTACGCTGGTCCTGTGACCCAAGTTTGGTTCGATTCTGAGAACATTGACGAAACACCATTTCGTGGGCCCCACGATTCCATTTGACGGGCAATTTCATGACCGGCTCATCGAAATCCAGTTCTGGATAGTTTGTTGGATTCGTATCATTGTTCTGGACTTGTAGACACTAAGTTTGATAAATTTATAGAACTTTGTCTCTGGCACATTTTTCGGTGCGAAGTGGGTCACATGTGGACCCCGCTTTGACCAGAAACAGTCAATTCTGTCCTTGTGTCCAAATTGGACTTATGGGTAGTCAATCCTAGTTATTTCAAGTTTTTTGAGAGCAATGGTGATGTTTGTTTCAGCATCTGGAGGCGTACCGGGAGATTTTACTTATATCGGAGCAACTAACAAAGCTCAGAACACAGGCAAGTGTACCTTGCCAACTTGCAGAAGATCATGTGCTATTATTTGCTTGTATTCTTTATATATACTTCTGTCATGTACCTGTTCAACCTAGGACCGTGAGATATTTCTTAACATCCGAACAAGATTCGGGTGTCGACGTTATACGCGGAGTCATGTAACGTCACTTAAAAGTTGATACCACGATCCTATCTTTACGTGCTTGCCTTATCAAGTATGTCATACCATATGACACTTGACACTATTCATGTGACAAAATCTTTCCTGAGTTATTTATGGTGATTTTGTATAGGCTTACAGGATTCGTGACATGAGACTTGCATAAACATAGATATAATTATGACTCGCTGTACTAGCTAGAGATCATGATCTTACGTGTTATGGACATGAGACGTCGTGGACATGAGACGTGTGATTACATTGGATAGGGAGAGACACACAGGCTACAGGCTGATTACATATATTTTTTTTTATTGCGGTGCTTTAGTCTCTGTTCCAAAGCTTGGCCTACGTGATATTACTGCTACCGGCTCCCTGACACAGAGCTTGTAGTGGTTTCAACCTGAGTACAAGTAATGCTCTCAACTTGCATTTCACAGAGCTGGTTACATAGCTTGCCCTAAGGATCTATTTTTATTCACAGTATTTTATTTGTCTTGAGTGTTTATTGTACCTTGCTATGTCCCTTTGTCACGACCCGCACCCTGATATTCGGGCACGAGTATGTGGTTACGCCCAGCCTACGCCGCAGAATCGGCGGTAGAACGCTGTCTGGGTCATTTCTAACTATCTAATATCTCAACAATATAATATGGTACCTGTTAATCATCTCAACTCCAATCGGAGGAGCAATATGGTATCTCACAAATATATCAATCTCAATCACAAAAAAATAAACTAAGGAGGAAATAATGCACGAATGGAAATAGCGAAGGAAAGAAGATACAATCCACAATATGAAATAATAGTACATCTGTGAATCTCCTCAAAATAATAGTCTAATACAACATCACTAAACAAACTAGACCTCCTCGGTCACTGGTACTATGTCCTCTGGCTCTAGGGAAGTGTCCTCTAAAGTCTCACCCTCCTGAGGTCCATAATGTGTGGGACACAGCTCCTCTAGCCAATCATCTGGAAAAATATATCCAGTCAGGATTGGAGCGAAGTACATACCTCTGAAAGCAGTTCCAATAACATAATCGAGCATATATAACAAGCAATAGAAAAATGATACAAGATGCACAAGTAGAAAGAATATATTGTACAAGTGAACAGGCAATAGGCACAATAAAGCTGAAATTAAATGCAAGAATAACTGCAAGTAGAGAACAAGAAATACTAACTATGTGTTTAGAGTGAGAGTTCGTTATGTGATCGGTTTAGGTTGCACATGAGGTATATAGGTAACTCCATTATACGTGAGGTGTATAATCGACATGCACATGAGATCAAGAGGGCTTTGATCACATAACCAACTCCTACTCCCCCTCCCTAACCAATACTCATGGATCCAATCACGACACGTTACATACATGATCACGATAGTCACACTAGCACACGAAATAGTGGATGCACAAGAAGCACATGAAAGTCAATACCCGATGCACATGATAAAATATATGTCATTAGGTACCCGTTGCACACAGTAGGGGATAACACCTCCTGACGGGATCCATATAGCACCAGTCCGTGAAATCACTATGTCGGAAATCAATGTATACTAATCTAGAACATGCATATATACAGTATTATGAATTGAAAACAATCAGAGAAATGTACTCGCCTGAAGTCCTGAGCAAAGTGTGTCTCTCGATGCCCAAGCTGGTGTCTCACAACCTATATATGGTATGTTGCATCAATACAAGGTTCAATGATGAAAATAAATGAAGTTGAAGAAGTTCTAGGTCAATACGCCGTTTCTAAGTCAAACCAATGCATTTCTAGGTTGCAAGAGTCTAATGCTAGTCACTAAGTCAATATACTAGGAAGCTATACTATGCTAGCTAAACTAATCCACAATAATGCATTCAAAGAGCCGTATCTTACGATACGCAAATTTTCTAATATAAAAATAGGTTTATATATATATATACATAAGTCACATATAGTAACAATATCTCAAAACAATATAAATGGGATACCTTGGCCTTGTACCATGTGTATCGCACTCAACTCGATACCCAATCTGAATACCTTGGGTATCGGCCCGATACCTTGGTGATACCTTGGTATCTCAAGGTAATCTAAAACTAAACACAAAAGATATAAATAGATACCTTTAACTAGATGCTAACTATACACTAATATCTTAAACTAATTAACCAATACCTTAACTAAATAAACTAATTATTTTCTAACAAGTATACTAACTAATATATTACTTATACTAATATACATATCTAACATAATCACCTAGTACCTCTACTACTCACTAACCTCTAGTATACATAGTTATAAACATACTAACTACACCATGACCAAGATACCTGAAACTAAAACTGATAATTATAAAAACTAAACAAGTTCATATATATACCTATAGTTAACTAGTTACTAGCTAACTTAATAAATCAACTAATAACTAAACTGGATACCTACTGATACAGAGAATAGTGGCTGCCACTGTGCTGCCTTCAGTTCTTCATTACAGGTAACCTTCAGTTCTTCAGGTGATCTCAGGTCTGCAGCCTTCAGTCTATTATGTGCCCATAGCTGTGCAATGGAGTCTTCACTTTGCTGTGCAATGGAACCTTTAGTCCATAGTTGTGCAATCTTCAGTCTGCAGCTACTGGTTCTCATTCTTCATTGGAAATGTGCAGGGCACATTGTGACTTGCTGCAGTCATAGTTGCTGAACGGCGGCACATCAACTGCAGTTGCTATCTTGAGTCTTCAGTTCTCAGGTTGCTGTGTTCAGCCTCCTTGTTCAGTCTCCTTGTTGTGTTGTGTTCAGTCTCCTTGCTATGTTCAGTCAATCTCCTTGCTGTGTTCCTCCTTCTTGTTAAGTCTCATTGCTGTGCTGTGTTCAGTCAGTCTCCTTGCTGTGTTCAGTCAGTCTCCTTGCTGTGCACATGACTCAGTCCTTGCTGAGAACTGCTACTGCACCTTGCTGTGAACTTCAGTCCCTGTATTTCAGTACAGGTAAGTCTTCAGTTCTCAGCTAGGTGTTCAGGTGGGTAAGTCTATCAGGTAATCTTCAATGGAGGTAAATGAGTCTTCACACAGGGAACTGCTCTAGGAACTGCTGCAGTCACAGTCTCAACTTACTGAGTTCAGAGGTTATCTTCACTGCAGTTCAGGCTGCTGTCAAGTCCCCCCTATTCCATATACTCATATGCATCAACCCTCATCACTAGATAGGTACATACATATCTAACCACACATAAATATATATCCATATAGATGTAAACTAACACATATATATATACATATACCAAAATCTAAATACATATAAACCCACATTACCACATAAAATCAATTATCCTATTATACACTCTATATAACCCATAGATAGTATCTACCTAGATAAATACACATGCATATATACACACCAACATGAATATATATATATATATATATATATATATATATATATATATATATATATATATATATATATATATATATATATATATATACACACACATAGTTATATGTACATATATAGATACCCTCATATATATACACATAGGCATATGTTTATACATAAAAACCCAAATTACACCATTATACTCCAAATAATATATAGATAGTATATAAAAATATATTTACATATGCATGTATAGTACAAAAGCCACAACACAAACACATGGGGTGCACCGCACCCGTATCACTTTTCTATGATACGCTTGCGATACGGTCCCCAACTCACAACCAAACGTATCCCGGAGGACACGTACAAGTCTAATACATAATTTATGATTAATACATATATAAATTAGAGTATCTATGTGTCCGTGTCACCATATGATATGCACATGGCCCCGTGTCGGAGGAAAACCCCCAAAATTGACCGTTTCGTCAAATCGACGAGATACGGCCCACACGTATCCAATTGTGGACACGACACAAGCTACAAACAAACAATCAATGGTCAATTAGATCTACTAGATCCATTGACAAGCACTACATGTGCCAATTTTGGAATTCCCCCAAAATTGGCACCAAAATGGACATAACTCCCATCGTAGGTCTCCAAATGATTCCAAATCAAACCCTATGGGTAACCTATGCATGTGGGGTGGTTTCTTATGGTAAAAACTCAGATCTATAGTCTATACGAAGGGGGAAAACTGATTTATACCTATTGGGAGATGGATTCCCAATGAAAAGGTCTCAAATGACAAGTTGTTCCTCTCCTTGTAGATCTTGGCCTCCTCCTCCTTGTTCCTTGCTCCTTGCTTATAGATCCTTGATTTAGAGGCTTCAATGATGAATTTAGGAAGAGATTTGAAGAGAATTGATGGAGAATTGATGGAGAATTGGAAGGAAAAAAACTAGATCTAGAATTTTGGGGAAGAACTAAAATGAGAGCACTCTCTCTCTTCTCAATTATGGCTGGTCATAAACCCCTCCCCAAGCAATGTACAAAGTCAAAAATATCCCTTGGGGCCTCTCATGAAGAAATAATTAGGGAGAGAAGGTTCTAGTCTAATGGTTTCCCTAATTAATCATGTTTCCTAATCCATGGGCCTAATTCATGGGCTCAACTTAGACTAGTCCAAAAGTTTGTTCATGTCCCTTAATTAAATGGTTAAGTTCACTACACAAGTCCAAAATAAGTCTACACTAGCAATAAATAAAATAAATAAATTAGTCATGCATAATTATTAATTATAAAAATCCTAAAATAATTAATACCTATAATAATTACCAAACAACCCTTAGATCGAAATGTGAGGGTGACAAACCTACCCACCTTAGAAAAATTTCGTCCTCGAAATTAAGAAAGAAACTATCTATCAAAACAAACAATATAATGCAAGAAGGGATTATACCTCACGGCTCGAAAAGATACGGATATCGCTCGCGCATCTCGGCTTCTCGCTCCCAGGTACTCTCTCTTGGCGAGTGATGCCTCCACGCGACGCGCACCAAAGGAATTGTCTGATTCCTCAGCACCTTCTCTCTCCGATCCAGAATCTCCACTAGCTGCTCTGGATAGCTGAGAGTAGGGCCCACCTCTATCTCCGAATGATCCAACACATGACTGGGATCTGCCACGTATCGTCTCAACTGCGACACATGAAACACGTTATGCACTCCCTCCAGTGCAGGTGGTAAGTCTAGTCTGTAGGCGACTACACCGACCCTCTCAAGAATGCTGAAAGGACCGATGAATCGCGGACTAAGCTTGCCGCCTCCACCGAAACGAATCATGCCACGTGTCGGAGAAATCCTCAAGAAAACTAAACCGCCAACCTAGCACGAAACACAAACTTAGCACTCTAACAAGCAACAATCAAACACAAACAAGACAAAACTAAAGCTATACCTCAAACTCCAGAGGTCTCCGGTGGCTATCGGTCCAATGCCGTTGCCTGTTCTGCGCCACTCAAAGTCTGTCTCTGATAAGTTTTACCTTCTCTGCTGCATCCACTACCATCTCTGGTCCCAATAAAGCCCTGTCACCAACATTATCCCAGGACAACGGAGTGCGGCATCTCCGTCCATACAACGCCTCGAATGGTGACATCTCAATGCTGGCTTGGTAGCTGTTGTTGTATAAAAACTCTACCAAGTGAAGGTGATCCTCCCAAGAACCTCCAAGATCTAAAATACAGGTGCGTAGCATGTCCTCGAGAGTCTGAATAGTCCTCTCCGACTGTCCGTCCGTCTGAGGGTGATAAGCGGTACTGAACTTGAGCTGAGTGCCCAAGCTAGCCTGCAAACTCCTCCAGAAATGGGACGTGAAGTAGCTATCCCGATCAGAAACAATGCTCACTGGAACACCGTGCAATTTGACAATCTGGCGCACATACATCTCCGCAAGTCTCTCCGTAGATGTACCCACTTTAAATGGCAGAAAGTGGGCTGATTTGGTCAACCTGTCCACGATGACCCAAATCACATCCTTGCCTCCTGGAGAATGTGGAAGCCCCGATACAAAATTTATAGTAACATGCTCCCATTTTCACTCCAAAATAGGCAAAGGCTGAAGCAATCCTCCTGGTCTTTGTCTCTCCGTCTTGACCTGCTGGCAAACTAAGCATCTGGACACGAAGCTAGCTACCTCTCGCTTCATGCCATACCACCATATATGCTCCCTCATGTCTCTATACATCTTGTTGGCATCGGGATGCATAGAGTATTGGGAACGATGCGCCTTCTGCATAATCTCCTCGCGCAATGCTCCCTTCGGTACACACAACCTGGTACCGTGTCGCAATGATCCATCATCTGCGACGGTAAAGTCCTCTACCAGCCCGACCTGAACCTGTGCTCTAATGCTCCTCAGAGATTCATCCTCATACTGTCCGGCTTTGACTCGGTCCATCAGCTCCGACTGAACCTGACGTCCCCACATCTGCGCTGCGACTCCCAGAATCAATACCTCAATGCCCAAACTATCGAGGTCTGCCAATAGATGCCTGTCCCTAGTCAAGCACATAGCCATGGGATACCTGTTCAAAGCATCCACGACTACGTTGGCCTTCCCTGGATGGTACTGCAAAGATATGTCGAAGTCCTTCATCAGCTCCAACCATCGCCGCTACCTCATGTTGAGCTCCTTCTGTGTAAACACATACTTCAAGCTCTTATGGTCTGTGAAGATCTCTACTCTCTCTCCATATAGATAGTGTTTCCACAGTTTAAGAGCAAAGATAACCGCTGCAAGCTACAAATCATGGGTAGGGTAGTTCTTCTCATGCGGGCGTAATTGCCTGAAAGCATAGGCAATTACCTTCCCGTGTTGCTGTAGTACACAACCCAAACCCTTCCCTGATGCATCACTATAAATAGAAAATCCTCCTGCTCCTGATGGTAGTGTCAAGATGGGAGTTGTAGTCAATCTCCTCTTCAGCTCCTCAAATGCTGACTGGCAATCCTCAGTCCAGACGAATTCTACGTCCTTTCTGGTCAGCCTAGTCATCGGCTCTGCTAGTCTGGAGAAGTCCTGAACAAACTTTCGGTAGTAGCCTGCTAATCCAAGGAAGCTCCTGATCTCTGCTACTGAACTCGGGGTAGACCACGATTCAACTGCTGAGATCTTCTTCGGGTCCACCGAGACTCCATCTCCTGTAATGACATACCCAAGAAATTTAACCTTATCAAGGAAGAATTCACACTTCGACAACTTGCCATACAACTTCTCCTTCCTGAGGATCTCCAGAACAATCCTCAAGTGCTGCTCATGCTCTTCCAGGGTCTTCGAATATATCATAATGTCGTCTATGAAGACTATAACAAACTGATCCAGGTACTGATGAAATACCTTGTTCATCAGGTTCATGAACACTGCCGGGGCATTGGTCAACCCAAACGGCATCACCAAGAACTCGAACTGTCCATAACGAGTCCTGAAAGCCATCTTCGGGATGTCTTCCCTCTTCACCTTCACCTAATGGTACCCTGACCTCAAGTCTATCTTCGAGAATACCTTCGCTCCACTCAGCTGGTCGAACAAGTCATCAATCCGCAGCAACGGATATTTATTCTTGATAGTGAGGTTATTAAGTGCCCTGTAGTCGATACACATACGTACCGACCCATCCTTCTTGGATACAAATAGTACCGGAGCACCCCATGGTGACGAACTGGAATGGATGAAGCCTTTGTCTTGCAACTCATCCACCTACTTCTTCAACTCCGCCAGTTCACTGTTGTTTACTCTATAGACGTACTGAGAGATTGGCTCTGCTCCTGGCACTAAGTCTATAGAGAACTCCACATCTCTGTCCGGCGGTAACCCCAGCAAGTCCTCTGGAAAGACATCCAAGAACTCTGCAATCAACGGATATGGCGGCTCCCGCTCTTCTACCAAAGCCCCACAGAAATCGCCTTCGCTCTGCTCTGTTCCTCGAACGAAATCGAACTCCGGCTCTCCTGGCGTCTGAAATAAAACTCTGCCTCCACGACAATCGATACTAGCGTGATGTCTACTCAACCAATCCATCCCGAGTACTATATCGTAACTCGGAAGTGGTATTACAAGTAAACATATATTCAGCTCACGGCCTCTCACATAAACCCTCTGGTTCTTGCAAACATCACTAACCAGGATGATGCCATCCCCGGTCGTGATCTTGCAAGTCCGCGCCAACGGTTCAGACTCAAGACGATGTCTCAAAGCAAAAGATACAGATACAAAGCTATGAGATGCACCAGAATCAAATAAGGCATGAGCTGGAAAAGAATCGAGTAAGACTGGACCTGATATAACGTCTCCGACTGGCTCTGACTCCTCTACGGTCAGGGCAAAAGCTCGCCCCTGATGTGCACCCATCTGCTGGTGCTGGTGCTACATGAACTTCTGTTGTTGGGGCTGTAAAGGAGGTCCTCTCGGCTGTCCCGTCGGGTGTCTCGCGGGTATCCTCTGGATAGGGGCTACATCCTGAACTATCCGAGCTAAGGTCTTGGGGCAATCCCTCAGCTGGTGATCTGATGAACCGCAAAACAAACACTGACCGAGCCTCTTCCTGCAAACGTCCCATCCGTGCCCTGCCTTCTTACAGAAGGGGCAAGCACGAGCTGTCTGGGCTGGTCTCTGCATCTGATACGTTTGCTGTACAGGTGCTCGGTTAGGCGCATTGGACTGCTGCCTCTGGTGCTGGAAATATGGCTTCTTCGCTGGACCTGTGATGCTGCTGCCACCATAAACATCTCGGTCCCTCTTGTGCCTCCCACTCAGGTCTCTCTCGACCTTGCGAGCCTCCCTCAAGATGTCGGTATACGTCTCGTGGCTCGAAGAAATGAGAGCCTTCACTTCCCAGTTCAGACCCTCTCTGAACCTACTAGCCCGGTTCTCTGGGTCTCTCACCATATAGTCGGCATATCTGCTCAACCTACCAAACTCGGCGGTATACTCCTCGACCGACATGTTCCCCTGGTAGAGGTTCTGGAACTGTCGCTCTAGGTCAAGTCTCTCAGTATGCGGGAAGAACTTCCTTCTGAACAAGTCCCTGAACTCTCCCCATGTCAATCTTGGATCGGTGATTCGTGGCTCATTCCGGAACCACGTGTTGGCGATGTCCATCATCTGCAATCCTGCTGCCTCCACCATCAGGTCCTCCGTAAGACGGGATAAGCGCATGACGCGCTCCATGCTCTCCAACCAATCATCGGCATAGATGATGCCCTCTGTCCCCTTGAAAGGCCGAGGATCCAACTTCTTGAAGTCTTGAATAGTGCCGGGCCTGGGCTGTATCTCCCGTGGATGTGGTGGTGCGGTCCTCTCTACGGCGGTGATGGCCGCCTGGTGAGCACTCTCGATGCCCTGTCTCATCACCTCGGTCTGTCGGTGATGCACCTCGGCCTGGGCCCTTTGGGCCTCCATCATCATCTGGAAAAGTACAAACAGCTGTGTAGCATCAGCTGGTACTGGCGGTGGTGGCGGAAGATCCTCGGGAACAACTGGAGCAACCCTCTGAACCGGGGGAGGAGCACCCCCAAAAGCGGCTGCTGAGACTCCCACCTGGACCGGTGAGGCGATCCTCTCGACAGAAGATGTAACAGTAGCAGCTGCTACTCTATCCGCAGCAGGCGGAGAAGTAGCTGAGGAAGCTGCCGCTGCTCCTGAGCGATAAAATCTGACCTTCGGAGGCATCCTGAAGTCAGATTGAAAATACGGAATCAATTATTGAATATAATGCGATATCATCAAAGAAGGACATAACTTAATTCAAAAATGAAAGACAATATCAAATAGATAAAGATTTGTAGAACAAAACATTGGAATTTTTTCTAGTTGTGATTAAGTAACTCTCAGCCTAAATCCTGTATCCTAAAGCAGGCTCGTAGCAATACTCTAGTCGAGCACAACTACGATGTCTATCTAGACCTGCATGGGCCACCACTAAAAATGTGTCACGACCCGCACGCTGATATTCGGGCACGAGTACGTGGTTACGCCCAGCCTACGCCGTAGAATCGGCGGTAGAACGCTGTCTGGATCATTTCTAACTATCTAACATCTCAACAATATAATATGGTACCTGTCAATCATCTCAACTCCAATCGGAGGAGCAATATGGTATCTCACAAATATATCAATCTCAATCACAAAAAAATAAACTAAGGAGAAAATAATGCACGAATGGAAATAGCAAAGGAAAGAAGATACAATCCACATTATGAAATAATAGTACATCTGTGAATCTCCTCAAAATAATAGTCTAATACAACATCACTAAACAAACTAGACCTCCTCGGTCACTGGTACTATGTCCTCTGGCTCTAGGGAAGTGTCCTCTAAAGTCTCACCCTCCTGAGGTCCGTAATGTGTGGGACACAGCTCCTCTAGCCAATCATCTGGAAAAATATATCCAGTCAGGATTGGAGCGAAGTACATACCTCTGAAAGCAGTTCCAATAACATAATCGAGCATATATAACAAGCAATAGAAAAATGATACAAGATGCACAAGTAGAAAGAATATATTGTACAAGTGAACAGGCAATAGGCACAATAAAGCTGAAATTAAATGCAAGAATAACTGCAAGTAGAGAACAAGAAATACTAACTATGTGTTTTAGAGTGAGAGTTCGTTATGTGATCGGTTTAGGTTGCACATGAGGTATATAGGTAACTCCATTATACGTGAGGTGTATAATCGACATGCACATAAGATCAAGAGGGCTTTGATCACATAACCAACTCCTACTCCCCCTCCCCAACCAATACTCATGGATCCAATCACGACACGTTACGTACATGATCACGATAGTCACACTAGCACACAAAATAGTGGATGCACAAGAAGCACATGAAAGTCAATACCCGATGCACACGATAAAATACATGTCATTAGGTACCCGTTGCACACGGTAGGGGATAACACCTCCTGACGGGATCCATATAGCACCAGTCCATGAAATCACTGTGTCGGGAATCAATGTATACTAATCTAGAACATGCATATATACAGTATTATGAATTGAAAACAATTAGAGAAATGTACTCGCCTGAAGTCCTGAGCAAAGTGTGTCTCTCGATGCCCAAGATGGTGTCTCACAACCTATATATGGTATGTTGCATCAATACAAGGTTCAATGATGAAAATAAATGAAGTTGAAGAAGTTCTAGGTCAATACGTCATTTCTAAGTCAAACCAATGCATTTCTAGGTTGCAAGAGTCTAATGCTAGTCACTAAGTCAATATACTAGGAAGCTATACTATGCTAGCTAAACTAATACACAATAATGCATTCAAAGAGCCGTATCTTACGATACGCAAGTTTTTTAATATAAAAATAGGTCTTTATATATATACATAAGTCACATATAGTAACAATATCTCAAAACAATATAAATGGGATACCTTGGCCTTGTACCATGCGTATCGCACTCAACTCGATACCCAATCTCAATACCTTGGGTATCGGCCCGATACCTTGGTGATACCTTGGTATCTCAAGGTAATCTAAAACTAAAAACAAAAGATATAAATAGATACCTTTAACTAGATGCTAACTATACACTAATATCTTAAACTAATTAACCAATACCTTAACTAAATAAACTAATTGTTTTCTAACAAGTATACTAACTAATATATTACTTATACTAATATACATATCTAACATAATCACCTAGTACCTCTACTACTCACTAACCTCTAGTATACATAGTTATAAACATACTAACTACACCATGACCAAGATACCTGAAACTAAAACTGATAATTATAACAACTAAACAAGTTCATATATGTACCTATAGTTAACTAGTTACTAGCTAACTTAATAAATCAACTAATAACTAAACTGGATACCTACTGATACAGAGAATAGTGGCTGCCACTGTGCTGCCTTCAGTTCTTCATTACAGGTAACCTTCAGTTCTTCAGGTGATCTCAGGTCTGCAACCTTCGGTCTATTCTGTGCCCATAGCTGTGCAATGGAGTCTTCACTTTGCTGTGCAATGGAACCTTTAGTCCATAGCTGTGCAATCTTCAGTCTGCAGCTACTGGTTCTCATTCTTCATTGGAAATGTGCAGGGCACATTATGATTTGCTGCAGTCACAATTGCTGAACTGCAGCACATCAACTGCAGTTGCTATCTTGAGTCTTCAGTTCTCAGGTTGTTGTGTTCAGCCTCCTTGTTCAGTCTCCTTGCTGTGCTGTGTTCAGTCTCCTTGCTGTGTTCAGTCAGTCTCCTTGCTGTGTTCAGCCTCCTTGTTCTGTCTCCTTGTTGTGCTGTGTTCAGTCTCCTTGCTGTGTTCAGTCAGTCTCCTTGCTGTGTTCAGTAACACAGTCTCCTTGCTGTGTTTAGTCTGTCTCCTTGCTGTGTTCAGTCAGTCTCCTTGCTGTGCACATGACTCAGTCCTTGCTGAGAACTGCTACTGCACCTTGCTGTGAACTTCAGTCCCTGTATTTCAGTACAGGTAAGTCTTCAGTTCTCAGCTAGGTGTTCAGGTGGGTAAGTCTATCAGGTAATCTTCAATGGAGGTAAATGAGTCTTCACAGAGGGAACTGCTCTAGGAACTGCTGCAGTCACAGTCTCAACTTACTGAGTTTAGAGGTTATCTTCACTGCAGTTCAGGCTGCTGTCAAGTCCCTCCCTATTCCATATACTCATATGCATCAACCCTCATCACTAGATAGGTACATACATATCTAACCACACATAAATATATATCCATATAGATATAAACTAACACATGTATATATACATATACCAAAATCTAAATACATATAAACCCACATTACCACATAAAATCAATTATCCTATTATACACTCTATATAACCCATAGATAGTATCTACCTAGATAAATACACATGCATATATACACACCAACATGAATATATATATATATATATATATATATATATATATATATATATATAGAGAGAGAGAGAGAGAGAGAGATCTATACACACATAGTTATATGTACATATATAGATACCCTCATATATATACACATAGGCATATGTTTATACATAAAAACCCAAATTACACCATTATACTCCAAATAATATATAGATAGTATATACAAATATATTTACATATGCATGTATAGTACAAAAGCCACAACACAAACACATGGGGTGCACCGCACCCGTATCACACTTTTCTATGATACGCTTGCGACACGGTCCCCAACTCACAACCAAACGTATCCCGGAGACACGTACAAGTCCAATACATAATTTATGATTAATACATATATAAATTAGAGTGTCTACATGTCCGTGTCACCATATGATATGCACATGGTCCCGTGTCGGAGGAAAACCCCCAAAATTGATCGTTTCGTCAAATCGACGAGATACGGCCCACACGTATCCAATTGTGGATACGACATAAGCTACAAACAAACAATCAATGGTCAATTAGATCTACTAGATCCATTGACAAGCACTACATGTGCCAATTTTGGAATTCCCCTAAAATTGGCACCAAAATGGACATAACTCCCACCGTAGGTCTCCAAATGATTCCAAATCAAACCCTATGGGTAACCTATGCATGTGGGGTGGTTTCTTATGGTAAAAACTCAAATCTATAGTCTATAGGAAGGGGAAAAACTGATTTATATCTATTGGAAGATGGATTCCCAATGAAAAGGTCCCAAATAACAAGTTGCTCCTCTCCTTGTAGATCTTGGCCTCCTCCTCCTTGTTCCTTACTCCTTGCTTGTAGATCCTTAATGTAGAGGCTTCAATGATGAATTTAGGAACAGATTTGAAGATAATTGATGGAGAATTGATGGAGAATTGGAAGGGAAAAAACTAGATCTAGAATTTTGGGGAAGAACTAAAATAAGAGCACTCTCTCTCCTCTCAATTATGGCTGGTCATAAACTCCTCCCCAAGCAATGTACAAAGTCAAAAATACCCCTTGGGGCCTCTCATGAAGAAATAATTAGGGAGGGAAGGTTCTAGTCTAATAGTTTCCCTAATTAATCATGTTTCCTAATCCATGGGCCTAATTCATGGGCTCAACTTAGACTAGTCCAAAAGTTTGTTCATGTCCCTTAATTAAATGGTTAAGTCCACTACACAAGTCCAAAATAAGTCTACACTAGCAATAAATAAAATAAATAAATTATTCATGCACAATTATTAATTATAAAAATCCTAAAATAATTAATACCCATAATAATTACCAAACTACCCTTAGATGGAAATGTGAGGGTGACACCCTTGAGGACCTGGATCCGAATTATGTTCCCAGGTACAACAGGGGAGGAATACCCTGAGATATACGGGACATGAGCTGACGTTGGAGAAGTACTGACACCAAAAGACGAGGTTGTGCCATAGGATTTCTCCTGAGTATTCTGTTGCATACATAGTTATTTATGCTTACAGTTATTTCATATATTGACTCTTGGACTTATGTATTGACTTATTTTATCGGGTTGTTCCCCGAGACACTATTTATTTGGACTTGTTGATAGACTATATTTCTTTTTATCTATTATCTTGACTGGTCTATCATATTGACTTGTATTTACTTTCTGTAGATGAGATTAGAATTATTCTATGATAGATGGTATAGACTGCATTTATATTTATTATAGCTTAAGTACACTTAACGGGTCCATTAAATTGGATTTGTCCATTGGAGTTGTGCTGCTGGCCATTGCCACGTGGCTAGTCCCTCAGTATTTTGGAACTGGGGCATGACATGGTTTTTGTGGTGGCCCGTGCAGGTCTACGACTATATTGCTTCGGTTTCAACTAAGGAACCGAGCAAGCCTGTAATTAGGATTGGATGAATTCTAGGATCTCATTCACTTATTGATATGTTCTTGACCTCTATATCGACTTCAAAATAATTTCTTGACTTGCATCCTGCCTTGATTCCTCTATGTGCCTCTTATAGTTTACTTTGTATGCAAAGTAATGGATCCACGAGCCAGTGATGAAACTCCCACAAGTATACCACAAGGTGATATGGTCACCTACGACGATGGAGTGACACCATTGGGTGGAGATCCCTCCATTCAATAAAGCAATCAAGCAGATCTGCATGCCTCGAGGTTCCGGTGAGACGATATTCCACCACCGTCGCAGTTTACTCCACCGATGCCTATTTTTCCACCAGGACAGCCTATGGACAGACAACAGATATTCCAAATGTTCTACGCAATAATGTAAGCCCAACAACAGGTTCATCAAGAGGCTCAGCTTCATGAGGCAGAGAACTTGAGAAACAGTATATTGACCGCATTGGAGCAGGTGAACCCACCAGCTAGACGGCCATCGACGGGATCTATCACTGATTTCCACCAACTGAAGTCCCGTACCTTTTCAGGCAAGGAGGAGCCCATTGAAGTTCATGAGTGTCTCATAACCACTCAACACCAATTAAAAGCAGCTGAGCTTCTAAGGGAGCGTTGGATGACTGTCGTCAGAATGCAGTTGACGGGCAATACAGATCACTGGTGGATATCTAAGGAGAGACGACTCAGACCAGACCGAGTCACTTGGGAGGAGTTTTCTAGACTCTTTCAGGAGATGTACATTCCATCTATTGCTCGATTGGAACTTCGGGACAAGTTCAATCGCCTCACTCAAGACAATATGATAGTGGAAGAGTACAATACAGAGTTCATCCATTTGAGCCACTTTGCACCTACACTAATTTCGACAGAAGAAAAAAAGGCTGAGAAATTCTTTCACGGACTAAACTTTGAGCTACAAAGACAGATTGGCTCTGTCGTACCTACTTATACGAACGTCCTCGCTGCAGCCCGACGCATGGAATGCGTCATCAGGAGAGAGTCCAGCCAGAAGCGGCCGCATGCACTAGCACCAGGCTGAGCACAACAGGAAGAAGCTGCAAAGCGACCACAGATGAATCCATCACCGAGAGCATTTACACCACTAGTACTAGTCCTTACTACTTGTTACTACTGTGGCAAGGTAGGCATATTGAGAAGGAATGCAGATGCAAATGGGGATTATGTTTAGCTTGCGGATCCAGTCAGCATACACCTAGGGATTGCCCTGAGCATCGAGAAGGAGCACCGATGGTACACCGACAGGCTTTACCAGCACCAAGACCAGTCCAGCAGCCACATAGACCAGATTATCCAACACTAGAAGCACCACAGACGAAAGTTGGAGGAGTCAGACCATCAGCACTGGGAGGATATCAGCCGAGGCCACCATTGGCACCACAGATAGTACTCTTCCAGCAGGCCCAGCAACAGCAGAGAGGGCACTACCACTGGGACGTGGATAGACTTTTGCGATGACAGTGGAGGAGGCACAGACTTGAAGAGTAGCAAATATGAGTAAGATTTAGTTTTATCATAGCTAGCTATAATAGCGAATATTTCTAGTAATACTTTAGCATGTGCCAGTTAGTTCCATTCCCTAGCCTATACCTAGTATTATGTTAGCATGAACTTGTTAGTCTAGATCAGTAATATGTCAGTGGTACCCAAGTTTTTATAAGTTGTAGTTGATCTTCGTTCTAACCAGGCTCCTTACTCTTGAGTTACTTATCTCTCATTGCCTAGGAAAACATTTTTATTTCTTCTCTACGTGTTTTGCTTGAACAAAACCCTCACCCTTCCTTCCGATTTTTTCTTGTTCATGGTTCCTTATCCTTTGTGTCGTGCTTCAACAAACATACCTTGCAACCGCGTCATCTCTTATGGAGCAAACCTTTCTGACCGGTTACGGTTCATTTTCTTAATTGCGAGGACACAATTCTTTTTAGGTAGGTATATTGTAAACACCCTAATTTTTAGATTTTAATTTAAAATTTTCATTAATTACTATTGTAGAATATTTTTATTATTTTTAGTTAATTATAATAAATGTCCTTTCATGGATTTATATTTTTGTGTATTGTATTAATTATTAAAATAGTGAAAAAAATATCTTTTGGATGTATAATTAATAATAGAGTACTATGTAATTTTTTTGGAATTTATTGGGGTCCAAAACTATTTTTTTAATGGCCATATATGCATTGTTATAATTAAACCAACCCAAACCGAACCAAACCAACCCAAACCAACCCAAACCAACTAAACCCAACCTAAACCAAACCTAACCGAATCGGACCCATACCCGAACCAGCAACCCGAAACCCACTACCCGACCCGCCGCTACAGTACCCACAACCCCCCCCCCCCCGGCAGCCCGCGCGACCCCTTCCCTCATCTTCTAAAACCGTCGACCGGTCCTCTTCAGCTCCCTGTAACTGCCCCTCCCTCCACCATATATAAACCCTAGCTTAGACCACCCTCACCACCATCATCTCCTCTTCAAATATCAATGAGCCATCGTCGCCGCCGACACTGGAACGCCATCGCACGCCGCCGGAAAGTAGCCGCCGCACAGCCCGCTAGAATTCTCGAGCAACAACAGTAGCAAGGTACCCTACTTCCCACCTTTGTATCTACCTGCACAGTAATCCAAATGTTGACCCGTAGAATTCTATGCGAAGACCACATGACCCTCTTAAACTCTGTATAATTAGTTTGGTGTATCGTGTCCTGTGTCGGTCACAATTCGTAACTCAAAACAGAAAAAAAAATGACCAATTTTGTAGTTCAGAAACTGTTTCAACCACCCATGTTCATGTCTATTTTTCTTCCAACGTAGTTAATATTTTTAAATTTTACTTGAATAGTAATTTAGACAACATAACTAAGATTTAATATCTTTAATTAGTTTATTTTAATTCGTTGTATGCTGTGTTTTATTCGCGGTTGAAATTGACCAAAAACTTGGTTTTCTAAACCCAAACTTTCTCAAAATGGGGTGCGACCCACTAAACGAGGTACTTCATCGTGTGCAAAATATACTGAAAGGCGCGTATCGTCAACGCGAACGTGTGAGATTTTACGGAAGTTGATTTGGATGTGCGTGCACACCGGAATCAACGTATATCCGTCGAAAAGTCCCATATCGACATATTCTGACACTCGTCATAATTTTGTGTGTACTTGTCATTTTGCAACAAAACTTGCGCCATCGGATTCGTAACGTTATGCTGGTCCTGTGACCCAAGTTTGGTTCGATTCTGAGAAGGTTGACGAAATACTATTTTGTGGGCCCTATGGTTCCATTTGACGGACGATTTTGTGACCGGCTCATCGGAATCTGGTTCTGGATATTTCGTTGGTTTTGTATCATTGTTTTTGACTTGTAGACACTAAGTTTGATAAATTTAGAGAACTTTGTCTCTGGCATATTTTTCGGTGCAAAGTGGACCACATGTGGACCCTGCTTTGACCAGAAACTGTCAATTCTGCCCATATGTCCAAATTGAACTTATGAGTAGTTAATCCTAGCTATTTCAAGTTTTTTGAGAATAATGGTGATGTTTGTTTCAGCATCCGAAGGTGTACCTGTAGATTTTACTTATATCGGAGCAACTAACGGAGCTCAAAACACAAGCAAGTATACCTTGCCAACTTGCAGAAGATCATGTACTATTATTTGCTTGTATTCTTTTCATATACTTCTGTGATGTACCTGTTCAACCTAGGACTGTGAGACATTGCTTAACGTCCGAACAAGATTCGGGTGTCGACGCCATACGCGGAGTCGTGTAACGTCACTTAAAAGTTGATACGACGATCCTATCTTTACGTGCTTGCTTTATCAAGTATGTCATACCATAGGACACTTGACACTATTCATGTAACAAAATCTTTCCTAAGCTATTCATGGTGATTCTGTACAGGCTTACAAGATTCGTGACATGAGACTTGCATATACATAGATATAATTATGACTCGTTGTACTAGCTAGAGGTCATGATATTGCGTGTTATGGACATGAGATATCGTGGACATGAGACGTGTGATTACATTGGGTGGGGAGAGACACACAGGCTACAGGTTGATTACATACATATATATTTTATTATTGTGGTTCTTTAGTCTCTATTCCATAGCTTGGCCCATTACGTGATATTACTGCTACCCGGCTCCCCGACACAGAGCTTGTAGTGGTTTTAGCCTGAGTATTAGTGATGCTCTCAACTTGTATTTCACGTAGCTGGTTACATAGCTTGTCCTGAGGATCTATTTTTATTTACTGTATTTTATTTGGCTTGAGTGTTTATTTTACCTTGCTATGTCCCCTGAGGACCTGGATCCGGATTATGTCCCTAGGTACAGCAGAGGAGGAATACCCGAGATATACGGGACAGGAGCTGGCGCTGGAGCAGTACTGATACCAGAAGATAAGGTTGTGCCAGAGGATTTCTCCTAAGTATTTTGTTACATACTCGGTTATTTTTGCTTACAGTTATTTCATATCTTGACTCTTGGACTTATGTATTGACTTATTTTATCAGGTTGTTCCCCGAGACACTATTTATTTGGACTTGTTGATAGACTATATTTTTTTATCTATTATCTTGACTGGTCTATCATATTGACTTGTGTTTACTTTCTGTGGATGAGATTAGAATTATTCTGTGATAGATGGTGTAGACTGTATTTATATTTATTACAGCTTAAGTATACTCTAACAGGTCCATTAAATTGGATTTGCCCATTGGAGTTGTGCTACTAGCCATTGCCACGTGGCTAGTCCCTCGATATTTTGGGACTGGGGCATGACAACGACTCATATACGCTTCTTAATGCTTCCTTAGAGAAAAAATCTGGATAAAAACTCTCGATGTTAATATTTTTAGACTTACACGCATAACATGCATGTACACATAGAAGCAAAGTATGATACTACTTTAAACATGAACAAGAATTTTCATCTAAGTCTACAACTATTTGTTTTATAATATAATATTTCAAACAAATATCTAACTATATTCAACGTTTGCAGCCGGTATTTTTCTTTTATGATAAGAGCCATAGTTTGTAACATCTTCGGACAATAATCAGTTTGAATTTTTTTAGCTTTTTGCCTGTTCATGTCCTAAAGTGTTATAATTTTGGCTCGAATCTTATCAAGTAGTATCGTTATTAGTTTATCACGTAAATTTTTAACCCAGTTATTGAAGCATTCAACAAGATTCGATGTGTGAATACCTAATCTGGGACAAGGAGAATAAGCTGTTATCCAGTGTGAAAAAATACGAGTTTCATCATTTACTCCAACAAGCCAGTTGTAAACAACTATGTTTTCAGCTTTAATTTTTTCCAAATAATAGTTCGCATCTATTTTATTATAACATCTAGCAAGATAATCTAAACTATGTTAAAAATATGGAAATCTGAAGACTTTTTTTAAATTTTGGTTAAAATATTGAATACAAAAAAAATGAGACGATTCTGGAAAGATATCATGCATAGCCCTTATCAATCATTTCTGTTTATCTGATATAAAAGAAATTGTATTCCATGCATCAAAATATTTTTCAAAAGATGTTCTCAAACCGTTTAAAAACCAAGTCCAAGAATCAGTATTTTCACTATCAGCAACAGCATAAGCAGTTGGATATAATTGATAATTTGGATCATGAGCACAAGGAATAAATAAAATACCTTGATATCTAGAGAAAAAAAGTAGCATCAGTACTAATCACAGGTAAACATCCCCTTAAAAATCCACCAATGCATGCCTTAAAACAAATTTTTTTTTTTTGAAATCTATTGTCTTCTGTAGTCTGTATAAAACATTGGCTACCTGAATTTGTCTCAATAATTCTAAAATTATACTCTTCAAGACTACTATATGCATCAATATAACTACCATTTATTTCGGATAGAGCAAGTTCCTTAGCTTTCCAAGCTTTACAATATTTAATATATATTCCGTGTTCACTATATATATCATTTATAACATGCGATGGACTATACGACTGATTATCTCGAATTTTATCAATAATCTTATTTTTAACCCATACAGTAGTAGCTAATGGATGAGAACATGTTATAAGTCCACATAAACAAGAATGTACGTTTTCTAGCGTAGTAATAACAAAACCTTCACCTTTACCAACGTCTTTAGCGTATACTCTCCAATTACAACTTAAATTGTTACATTTATATATAATCCCACTAGCATTGTTTAAAGTAGCATGACAAATAAAATTATGTGCAATTGCTATATCACTAATAAAATATCTAAATTCAGAAAGATTATCAAATTTTCTTCTAATGATTAATCCAAAAATGCTAACACTATCAACATTGCCATCAAATTCATCATCTAAAATTTTAATTAAATCATCACTGTTTTCATCGTTATTATTATCATCATCTACTATATGTTCTTGTTCAGTAAATAAAATAACTTGATGAGAAGAACTAGGAGCAGTATTAACTTGATTAGAAGCACGTATACTACTTACAATATTATTTCTAGGTGGTGTAAAGTTACATAAATATTAATGTACGTTGCTTGTACATTAACTTTTAGAATAAATTTCCATGCTTGTTCACTAACTAACTTTATATAATTAGTTAAATAAACATGAACCAATATAAATTCATAATCAATAGAACATTGCTCAACAATTTGATTACGTAAACTATCAAAAGAAATATTTTGATCAATTAAAAAAAATTATGTTAAACCTCCTTCATAAACTAACTCATTTAGCACACCTCCAACCGAACATAGTATTGTTAGACTTTGATCCATGACAAGAGAATGAGCTTCTAAATACAGTGAGTGAGCTGAAGTAGCTTCTGTTGAGTAAGAGATGACCTTCTGTTGAGTGAGAAATGAATAGAAGAATTTTTTTTTGAAAGTATATGTGGGTTGAGTGAGAAATGAATACCAGAAGAAGAGAATGAAAGAAATTTATAGATACGAGAAAAAAAAGAGCCGTTGCCAAAATATGAACGTTACAATATGAACTTTATAAAAAAAACAGTTGATAAGTGACCAGAAAAAAAATCAACACCAAAAGTAACAAAAAAATCCAACACAAAAAACCAAACCCAACAATCCCAAAAGAAAAAAAACAACCAAACCAAATCAAATCAAATCAAACCATAAAACCCAAAAACAAACCCAAAACATAAAAACAAAAAAAGCCAAAACAATCCGAAACCAAAAAAAGCCAGCTAAATTTTCGCCAAGTCAGGTGGCAAAAATTTAGAAAGTTTTTAATTTTTTTTTTAGATTTTCGCCAACTACGTTGGCAAAAATATGGCCAGGCTGGATTAATTTTTAATATGCTGTATTTTTGCCATCAGAGATGGCGATATGTATCGAGATTTCAAATTTTTTGAACATTTTATCGGTGTAGTTAATTAATATAAAAATATTATCGGTACAGTAAATTTTTTTAATATATTTTAGAATATTATTTTAATTTTGCCTACGAAGGTACATACGTGGTTAGAAAGATTTTTATTTTTATTTTGTATATATAAATACAAATTTAGATAGAAAATTGTATATATTTATTTGTATTAAAAATAAACCGATATATACAAATAAATATATTAGTATACAAATAAATATAGATAACAACAAATAAACATAGATAATAATAAATTAATATATACAAATAAATATAGTAGTATCCATTTAAAACCTAATGGCTTTCCTCAATCTCCTGTCACAAAAAAAAACGTAAACAAAACTAACAAGGGATTTTTTGTACTGTACCCTTAGGTTTTAGATGAATATAATCGTTATTTTGTATCTAATTTGACGTCCGTTAACGACAGAAATCAAATTAGGTTTAAACAACATCAGATGTAAAATTTGAGATTTTTTTTAAACTATGAACTTTTTTTTTGCAAAAAATAACTCATTTAAGGAGATTTTTTTGTTGCAAAAACAAACCTTTAAGATATGAAAACCTGAGTAGTTTTGTATTCAACTATATGGATTCTTTTTAAATTTTTTTAATTTAAGTACACCCAAACCAATTCTTTTAGAATTTAGACAAACGCCTAACTTTTTTCTCCCAAAATTTCAATCCCACGCTTTTCTGCTCTTCTCTTCCTCATCGCGTGCCCACTCTCTATTTTTAACACTCGTGGTTGAGCGTGGGTCCAACTCTCTCTCTCTCTCTCTCTCTCTCTCTCTCTCTTCCATAATTTTCACAACATTTAGGATTGTTAATGAGAAGAGCTTTAAGTGAGCACCTTGTTGGGCTCGTCCTCTCTAAGATTAACTTAAAATCTGAGGTCGGACAAACCAGATACTTGTTTAATTTAAAAAGCTTTAAGTGAGTCTCTAAGATTAACCTAAACTCAATTTAGGATTTGTTTATGAGTTACCTCATGCCCTTTTGATAACTCAGTCTTGACCAATTGGTTAGTTGGTTGAGTTATATAACTCTTTCGGATGGAGAGGAGTTCGAATTCTAGCCTAACTAATTTTGTCCCATAGGGTGTAGCCTAGTGGTAAGATTATGAGACATTACCGAGTAGATTCGAACATCGAGTCCTGACATCGGTTAAGAGATGGAAGGAAGTTTCGGATAGGAAAAAAAAACACCTCATGTTCTTTTGTCTATGGGCTGTTTGGTTCAGAGATTTGGAGTGCATAAGTTACCTAAATTCGGATTTTGGATTACTTCACATATTTGGTTAGAAAATTTACAGACAATATATATTCTGATTTGACATGAAAAGTAAATCTTGTTTGTCATAAAATTAAAAGAAAAAAAAACTCGAAGTAGTGCACGAAAGTAAAAAAATTAAAAAATTCTCATTTTCACTTCTCTCGAACCACTTTCTCTCTACTATAAAAGAAAAGAAGATTTTCTACTCATGTCACTTCAACAAAAAAAATTATTATTTTTTTATTTACTTCAACAAACAATCAAGTGCCAAATTTTTGAATTTTTCTATTTCTAATCTCTGTTTTTTCAAAATATTCAAACAAAATATTTTTTACTTCGTTTTACTTCGCTCTCCTTCACCGTAATACATATTCAAAATGTAGATTTCCGAATGTTTTAGTTCACCGCACTTTGTCCAACCAAACATCCCTTAAGCTTCACAACTCAAAATGTTGATTAGCATAGGATAGGATATATGCATCAAACCGGAATTCACCCGGACCACTCTAACCCGGCACAACTTAAACCCATCCACTTAACAGATATCCAAGTTGGGCCGGATGATTTACTCATTTGTTTAATCTTCATCTTCCTTCAATAAGAACCCTATCCCCATTCTCAGAGAGAGAGAGAGAGAGAGAGAGGGGGGGCACAAAATAAGTGAATAATAATAAAATAAAATAAAATAAAATGGCAGCAGTGAGAGCAACTCCAATAAGCTTACGATGCCAGAAGCTTCCTCCTCCACTTCTAGAAGGTTTCAGAATCACTTATAAGCTTCCCGCCATGTCTTCTTCCTCATCCTCTCTCTCCAAGTGAGATCCCTTTCGCTCGTCTCTCTCTCTCTCTCTCTCTCTCTCCCCTTTCTTTCTATGCATAAATTTGGTCAGTCTTGGTAGAAACTTGTGCTTTTTTACCATTTCTGTGTCGGACACGTACTGGACACTACATATGTACGCCAAAATACACCAAGACGCGCGCCATTCCTGACCTGTTCCTGGCTCCAAATATCGGTGCTGTATCTGTGTCGTGTCATTTTGAGGTGACACGACACGGACACACTGGTATATGCTGGGACATGCCGAAAGTACAGCCGTGCCACTGGCATTTATGCCACTTTTTCTCGTTTCTCACAGTACGTATAATTTTATATGAATTTAATTATTTTCACATTTTTAGCAAACTATATGGTCTTGTGTTGTAGGGCTTTGTAAGATGTTTCCAAATCTAATTTTTATTTATTATATGGTCTTGTGTTGCTAGAGGGGATTACAAATTTGTCAAATTTTTCATACCTATAATACCCTTTAAAATGTTTGAAGGCATCACAACTTTAAGTATATAAAATTTTTTGTATTCTACTACTTATCTTCTTCCTCCTTTCCCAAATCCCTAAACAAACAAAATAAATAAATACTTATGGTCCCAAATCCTTAAACACTAATGTTAAGTAGTAATATTAGTAATGAGCTTTAGTCCCACATCAGGTAAAATGAGAGAGAGAGAGGTTAGCCTCTCATATATATATATATATATATATATATATATATATATATATATATATATATATATATATAGGCTACTCATCAATAAAGTTTAACCTATTATTCCAAGTATCAGAGCTATAACCCATCCACCCTCCTCTTTCTCCACACACAAAAAATCTTAACCCTAGATTACCCCTGCCTCCCTCGTCCCCCCCGGCCCCGCGCCTCCCCCCGTCCCGCTGCAGTCACCTGCTCCCCCCCCCCCCCCCCCCGCACCCTCCTCTTGCCTTTGCTCCTCGCCTTGCAGCGGCTACTGCTCTTGTCCTGCCGCCTCCCCCCCCCCGGCCTCGCCTTAAGACAGCACCCAACCCCCCCCCCCTCCCCGCCCCACCCACCGCTGCTCCGCCCAGCGCCTCCTCCCAACTTCTGCCCCCCCCTCCCTACCGCTGCTTCGCCCAACGACCCCCCTTAGCCGTCACCTATTCCAAACCCTAACCCTAGTCGTCCTTCCTAAACTGAAAAACATGTATAAACCCTAATCCTATCCCAGCCGCCACCTACCCCAAACCCTAGCCGTCTTTCTTCTTCAAAAAAAAGAAAAACAGGAGTTGAGATTCTCAGAGGGTAAACAATAGTTTGTTTGCCGGAAGCTCTGACTCAATATCTGAAAAAAATGGGATCCTCAGAGGGTAAACAATGGTTTGTTTGCCGGAAACTCCGACTCTCATCAGCTTTAGGAATTAAATAAAGAGCAAACGAGTGATTTTTTTGCGTGAATCTTTGTTTCTTTCCTTGATCTTCACATCGGGATCTAACAGAGAGTAATCTGGGTTTTCTTTCTGTTCTGACGTGTATGATCTATATTCAACCTCTGCTTCCTATGCGCGTGCCGGTGTTGGCCACGTTTTTAGCGCAGTTGATGTGATTATCAAGTTGGAGAGATCAAACCGACAGTCGAATACGGAATATTGAAGGATGACAGGCACTGAGGAGAATAACAGTGCTACAAACACTAGTGTCGGGAACGCAATGGCGGGACCAACGAGCACTGGCATGCCATTTTTTTCGATTCGACTTGTCGATCGACGATTGGATGAACCAGAGGGCTACTCGATATGGAGGAAGAAGGTCGAGAAGATACTTCGGGAAATGCAATTGTCTAAACATCTGACTTACAACCCTCCAGAAGAGACTTATCCGATATTTGAGCAATGAGAGAGATGATATTCGACTGTTTACATAGTTGATGAATTCAATGGAACCATCGGTGGAAGACATGGTTCATAATACAGATTCCGTGAAGGAATTATGGGAGGTCCTGGCGCGGCGTTTGATGGAAAACGCGATTTGTCTCGTATTTATGACTCGGTCGTTGGTATATAACGAGCGAATCAGGGAGACAAATCTCATAAGGACCATTATCGGACCTTTAAGGCTATGACTGATGAGATCGACCGTGTTTTATTCCTGACAACTGATATTAATGAAGCAAGAGCTCAACGTGAGGAGCTTCATGTCATGGCATATCTTGCATCTTTCCGTCCTGATGCAGACTCTGTTCGCTCTCAGATCATTGTTGGATCTGATGTTCTGTCTCTCATGGAGGCTCACTATCGTGTTCTTCAGACAACAAAAGTCGTTGAGACCACTCCGGGTGATGCTCCTGCTGATCGATCTGCACTTGGTGTTGCTCGTGCTGGATTTTGTGGTGGTTGTGGTGGACGACGTGGTGGTCGAAATGATGGTGGTCGTGATGGGGGGCGAGGCAATGTCGGTCGTGATGGAGGGAGACCGCGCACATGCTTCAACTGTGGTCAGCATGACCATTTCCAGTGGCAGTGTCCTAAAGCTCCTGCCGTCAATGTTAAATCAGACGCTCCTGATGATGGCATTCGATCTGTCCAGATGACTCTAAAGTCATACAGATTTTTTTGAGTTTCAAGCTCAACGTGGTGGTGAGGCATCCCCATCTGGATCCACAGCCGGGTACTCCGCGGCATGTGTCACGAGGTCGAAGCAGTGGGTGATTGACTCTGGTATATCAGCTCACATGACTAGCGACGCAGGTATGATACGCAATTATATATCGGTGTGACGTGTTTCCGATATTACTGTTGCAAATGATGGTTCACTAATAGTCCGTGGACGGGGAAGTGTCCGTCTTTCGTCCGGACTATCACTCAATTTCGTATTATATACACCGGACAACCCATTCAGTTTACTTTTTATTAGTCAGATTCTCGCGACATGCACTACTCGGTAACATTTTTTCTGATGGTTGTGTTTTTCAGGACCTGAAGACTGGAAACTGTCGGTAGGGGACATGTGGCTGGAGGCTTGTACCTATTTGACGCACCTTCCCCTGTTGCTTGTGCCGGCGTGAATCTCGATCCTTTCGAGCTCACTGTCGTTTATGTCATCCATTTATCCAAGCTCTCCAGAATTTGTACCCATTTTTAGATTTTATGTTTCTTTTTATTGTAAGTCTTGTAGTTTGGCTAAACATCACCGGATTTCCTATCCGGTGAGTCAAAATAAATTTGCATATGCTTCTTTCGAGTTGGTGCATTATGATATATGGAGACATGTCCGGTTGACTCGATGATGGGTTTCAAGTACTTTGTTACATTTGTTGATGATTACTCACGTGTCACTTTTGTCTATGTGATGAAAAATCCTCCGAACTATTTAAAATTTGGTATAATTTTTATAGAAAAAACATAATTTCGTGTTCTTATTAAATGCCTTCGAAGTGACAATGGTCGTGAGTATATGTCTCGTGAGTTCAATTCACATCTGTCTCGACATGGCTTCATCCAGCAAACTTCATGTCCTTATACACCACAACAGAATGGTTTGGCTGAACGTAAGAATCGCCATCTCTTGGAAACAACACGTGCTCTTATGTTTCAAGCACGTACTCCGAAAAGATTTTGGTCGGATGCGGTCCTTACAACATGCTATCTTATTAATCGCATGCCATCGTCGGTTTTCAAAGGTGTTACTCTATTTTCTCGGCTATCCTAAACGAGAGTTGTTTCTTCTACCTCTGAAAATTTTTGGTTGCTTGTGTTATGTTCAGGGTACCCGACCAACCCTTTCTAAATTAGATCATAAGGCAATTCAATGTGTTTTTCTTAGGTATCCTAAAGACCAGAAAGGGTATCGTTGTTTTTTTCCTACCTTGAAAATATATTTTTTCTTTCGAGATGTTATATTTGTTGAAACCGAGTATCCTCCACTTCCACAAATTACAGATCCATTGCCCCAAGTTTACCCAGAAGATAATTTCTTGTTTTCTGTTCAAATAAAACAACCCCCTGTAAGGGTGCCCTCCCCTACCGAGCTAGTATACCGATTCGACGGTCCGCAGACACCGGTTCAGTCAGTACCGCCGTCGCCCGAACGAGCGTCGCAGACGGTGCCTCTGCTTACGGTCACAGAGCAATCCTCCTCTAGCTCCACCGATTCTCCTCCACCTGTTCCACCAGCTCGACTTTGTCGTGCCTGTCGTGATCATCCCTTATATGTTGAAAACTACAAAGGGCTCGCGAACCACACTCAGTCCTTGTTAGCTACTATTGATAGGATTCAGATTTTCAATATTGCCGAGGAGGGTCTAAAATATCCCTGTTGGCGTGCTGTTATGTAAGAGGAGATGAAAGTGTTTCGGGAGAACCAAACTTGGGACTTGGTAGATTTGTCACCTAGTAAATAGGCAGTAGATTGCAAATGGGTGTTAACGATCAAAGGGAAACCGGATGACACTCTTGATCGACTAAAGGCTCGTCTGGTGGCTAAGGGATATTCTCAGACCTATGGTGAGGATTATTTTGAGACATTCTTTCCAGTTGCCAGGATGACCTCTGTACGCGTACTCTTGGCCTTAGTTGTGCGTTATGACTGACCATTACTTTAGCTGGATATTAAGAATGCAGTGTATGTTGTGCAACCTCCCGGGTTCGTTGCAAGGGAGGGTTAAGTGTATCATCTGAGAAAGGCACTCTATGGTCTCAAACAATCACCTCGTGCATGGTTTGGTCGATTTACATGTCACTCAGTTTGGCATGTGTCAATCGAAGAAGGATCATTCGATATTTTACCGACAAATATCAGCTGGAAGGATACTACTTGGTGTCTGTTGATGACATTGTGATCATGTGAGACGACAATCAGAGCATTACAGGACTGAAGAAATTTCTGGGAGAACAGTTTTAGACCAAGGATATGGGATCATTGAACTACTTCTTAGGTGTTGAAGTTGTACGGAGAAAGAGACACATTGTCATGTCTCAGAGGAAGTATGTGCTAGACATACTAAATGATGTAGGAATGATGCAAGCCAAGGGAGCAACGTCGCCAATGGACCCAGGAGAAAAGTTACACCCCGATGAGGGGGTACTGATGACAAATCCAGATCAATATCGTCGAGTGGTTGGAAAACTCAACTACTTTGCAACTATGACTCATCCCGATATTCGCTTTGCTGTCAGTGTCGCGAGTAGATTTATGTCTTCTCCACGAGTTCCACATTGGCAGGCAGTTCTCAGAATTCTACGATATCTAGTCCAGGATCCTGGAAAAAGAATTCGCATGGATAATCAGGGACGTACGAATGTTGAGTGCTTTATCGATACTGACTGGGGTGCAAGCCTGACGGATAGACGATTTACATTTGGTTACTCAGTTTTTATTGGCGGAAACTTGGTATCGTGGAAGAGCAAGAAACAAAGTGATCGCACGATCAAGTTCTGAAGCAGAATATCGAGCTATTGTTCATGGCACTGCAGAGATGCTATATCTGAAGCATCTGCTACAAGAACTGGGAGAAGAAACATGATCTAAAGCAGCAGATATGTGGTGTGATAACCAGTATGCTATCTATATTGCTACCAATCCTGTGTTCCATGAAAGGACGAAGCATATTGAAATTGACATCCACTTCGTCCGTGATAAGTATAAAAAGGGGATAATAAAGTTCTATCACGTGAGGACCGGTGATCAGATAGATGATATCTTCATGAAGTCTCTTCTGGGTCCTCGGGTTCAATTTCTGTGTAACAAGCTGGACATGATTGACATATATGCTCCAGCTTGAGGGAGGGTGTTAAGTATTAATATTAGTAATGGACTTTAGTCCCACATCGGATAAAATGATAGAGAGAGGGGTTAGCCTCTCCTATATATATGTAGGCTACTCATCAATAAAGTTTAACCTATTATTCCAATTCTACAACTAACATTCCCTAAACTTTATCATTCCAATCACATTTGGCGAATTTTCGGTCATGTCTTCTCCAAATTTCTCCAACCAAGCTTGTCGTACTTCTCCAATGAAAATGACTTCCAACAATGTAGATGAAAATGGCTCCCAATAATGTAGAAGAGATATGAAAAGCCAATTCGGTGAATTAATCGGCTCGTCGAACACATTACCTTGTATTTGCAAAGCTCTCGAAGAACCTAAGATTTTTTTTTTCCTCCTTTTATTCTTTCAATTTTACAAAAAATGTTTGAAATTGCAACTGGACGAATTACTGCTGCCAAAATTTTTGCAGTCTTAACAATAATTAGGACTAACAAAATTTTGACAAGTCTTAAGTTATCCTATTTAGGTTGGGGTTAGGGTCGAGGTTTGTTTTGAACTTTGTATGTAGATTGTTTCTTTTGTATTTGTCTATTTATTTCTATGTCAAGATCCAAAATATTTTGTCATACTCCAATTAGTGTTGAATTCGGCCATTTATTTGTGATGGACGTTGTGTTCAACTTTTGTGATGAAGTACAAAATTGGTGTCAAGAAGTTGGAAAACATCATAACACAATCATAATCGTTTCAAGATAGGTTAATAATCGACGCTAGGAGGGGGGGGGTGATGGTTCGAGCTTAAATGTGAGAGGCAATGTGTTCAGGCCTCATCATAGAGATGATGTGGTCCCAAAAGAAACAAATCAATAGAAGAGAAGCATTGGGACGGAGAAATGTGGAGGTCCATTTAAGTTACAATTATTTAACATCGGCGAGGACAAGTAGAAAGTCACAATCAAGAATGAAATGCACAATCATCCTATTGCCGACACACTTGCCAATCATGCGTATGCGGAACGGTTGACACCGGATGAGAGGGTGCTAATTGAGCAATTGACCAACTATGGAGTTGCATTATGACATGTTCTATCCACTATGGTACAAAAAAAATGAGAATAACATGTAAACACTGTGGACAACTTACAACGCTAAGATGTTATCGAAAGCTAATAGTATGAAAGAAAGAGCTTGTCGAGCATCACTATGTGGAGTATCATAGGAGATTCACAGAACATGAGCTTCTTTCCTTGTTTTGGGTTCAACTTGATTGCACCCACTTAGCGAGGTCCTTATACGACGTATTAGTCCTTGATTGTAAGTGGCGCAGTCCTTCTGCAACATATTCGTTACTTGATTATACTTATAAGACCAAACAAATTCAAGATGCCACTTTTCCATGTTGTGTACTATACATACCTCTACAGGAAAATTATTTTTAGTGGCATTTTGTTTCATGAAGACTGAGACGGTTGACGATTACACTAGGCATTGAGACAGCTTAAGTCACTTTACACTGAACATGGAGAGCCCTTTGTTTTTGTGACTGACCGAGAATATGTTCTAATGAATGCTATATATGTCGTATTTTCTCATGCAAATAGACTTTTATATACTTGGCATATAAATATTAAATAAGAATATCCAAGCACAGTACAAGAACAAGTTTAAGAAGATGAATGGAAAAATTGACAAGGACAACTTTGCTGAATCTACCGTAATTGGGAACTTGGTTGGCAAGCAAGTACCAAAGACAGTTATGATACAACATGGTACATGTTCAAAAAAAATGGGAGACAAGCAACCCGGCATTATTTCTTACATCAAAGATACTTGGATAGACCACCATAAAGAACATTTCGTCATGGCATGGACGAAGATGATGAAGCATTATGGCACAACCACTTCCAAACTTGTTGAAGGAGAACACTCAAAGCTAAAGGGATATGTACGGTCATCAATCGGTAATTTTGTATTTATTTGGAACGCGATCAATTAAATGTTGGAGACGATCGTGAATGAGATTAAGGTATCATTTGAGATGAGCCTCAATATTGCTATGCATGAACATAAGAATGAACGACTTATGGATGCCTTAATCCATGTCATATCTCACAAGACATTGGACTTATTGTTCGAGGCGATAAAGAGATCGAAATTCGTAGGTTTTGATGCTGAGGTTTGTGGATGGGCATGTCAGCATTCACTTGGTCTTCCTTGTGCATATGAGATCAACGAATATCAATGTCAATCTCGTCATATTCCATTAGATGTGGTTGATCAACAGTGGGGACACTTGTTGATATTATCGATCAGCGTAGATGACGATAGATTTTTTTTTCTTGCCACAAGTGAAACTCCTTCATGCAAGATGGAGTGACGCCTTAGAAGTTTGAACCAGAAAGGAAGTCCATTGAGTTTAAAATATAAGAACTTGCTACTTCGACAACTACTCGGTTACAGGACCCTTCAATACTTGCATATCCTAAGAGCGACCACATTTAAGAGTAAATAGAATACTGAAGAATAAGTTGTCATCAACTAAGAGAGCGATAAGCGATTAATGTTTGAGCATATTGAACAGAGTTTAGAGAAAGCCAATCGATATATCATAATCGAGGGGGTGGTCGGGTCGAAGGCGAAGTTGTTGTACATGCAAAAGAGTCGTGCAGCCTAATATTGTTATGGTTCCTTCGTATAATGCATCCCTAACCTCGCAGTAAAGGTATGGTAGTATATCGCTACCCCAAGAAATATCACCCAAATAAAAGAATGTCATTGACTTTCCAAATATATTTTGCATGTATTGTCGTTTCAAACTTGTCTAGAATATCGACATACCTTAAGATGAACATCACATATTCATCTTTAAAAATGAAGCGGGAGATGGAGGAGCTTTATTCTTTAAACGTGTATCGGTGTTATGCGGTCAAAGTGATCTACCCGGAGAGGTTGCCACCGGCTCTCTTATGTTTAAGGTACTTCACTTGTACGCTGGGCTTGCCGTGCTCCGACATCGTCGGCGGCTTCCTTTTCGTTCCGAGTTGTCCCTTTAAGGGACTTTCCCCTCTATCACCTTGGCGACTACAATAAAGAAGAAATAATTATTTAATATGTAGAAATGAAACACAAAATGCGATCCTAACCCTAACCTTAACAAGATAGATTAGGACTGTCAAAATTTTGGCAGTTCTGAGATAAAAAATTTGACAGAACTGTGTCGACCCAACGGAACTATCCCGATTTTTGAATATTCAAAACCCCAATAATGGGGTTCGAAACATCAGAAATAATCCTAATTTGGACCATACATTGCTTAAACATGAAATCTAAAATCAAAAAAAGAAATCCTAACAATTGGTGTGTTGCTTCTACATTTGGAAAAACCTAGAACCTAGAAACCTACTTTGAAATGATGGAGATTTACTTTGCTTGTCAAGGAGTCTTGTGTGTTATATTTGATTAGGGTTGCAAGAGGAAGAGGGAAGAACAAAGTAGTTAGAGGAAGAGGAAGAGGAAGAGGGAAGAGGGAAGAAAATGTTGGAGTGGTTGGGGTTCCCAACCTATGTGGAGAACACCCCGGAGTGCGACGAGCGCTGTCTGTGGTCAGAGAAGCTCGGGGAGGTGACGAGAGCCATTCGAGGGGTCGAAGAAACTCGGGAGGAAGGAGGAGCAGTCCCCCTGTACAGGGGGAGACACAGAGTTCGGACCGAACTCTGCCCGAACTCGGTCCGAGTTCGGCGTTGTGTTCCAGAACCTCAAAACCGAAGTCGGGCCAAACTCGGTGTGGTGTTCCAGAACCTCAAAACCGAAGTCGGTCCGAGTTCGGTCGGCGGGCTGAACGAAATTTCAGAGGTGTTTTATACACCGTTGGATTGTATCCTACGGTCCAGGATTAGTTGCGGGATTAGGGATTATATATTAGGTTTTTCTAACCCTAATTTTCAATCAACTAAGCTAACACAACATATCATCTCAAGGAAGAGAAAAGGAGAAAATGAGGCCAGAGTGCCATTGTAACTTTGGGAAGAAGAAAGAAGGATTGGAGGCTGTTTCGGAGGAGATTATTTGGGTAATTTTTCATTGTCTTCTATCTTTGTGGTGTGATCTATTTTCTATTCCCAAGTGTTGTGGTGATCCGTGTTGGATCGAGAGGAGCTTGTAGATGGTGTATTCTCTTTATTCCATTAGTAGAGGTTCTTCAGGGTTGGATTCCGATCGTCCCACGGTTTTTTTCCGCAAGGGTTTTCCACGTCAAAATTCTCTGTGTCTGCGTGAATTATTTTTCTGTGATTCGGTGTTTGGTTTGTGCGTTGTATTGCTCGGTTCTCTCGCAGGTACTCTCTGGTTTGGGGAAAGGTTTTCGCGCTTCTTTCTCAACAGTGTGGTATCAGAGCCAGGCTCTGGAATTTCCAGAAGGGTGTCAGGAGTTGACAGGCAAACCAGGAAGGAGAGATGGAAGCGAAGCCGGTGCGCATGGTAAAGCTGAATGGTACCAACTATCATTACTGGAGGAGCAAGATGAAGGATCTTCTATTTATCAAGAAGCTGCATTTGCCGGTATTTGCTTCCGAGAGGCCCATGATAAATCCGAAGAGGACTAAAATTTCGAGCATATACAGGTATATGGGTACATTAGGCAGTTCGTTGACGAGAACGTGTACAACCACGTTGTCAGTATTGAGCACATGAGGACACTGTGGGATAAGCTGAAATCTTTATATGCGAAGAAGGCTGGGGTAAATAAATTGTTCCTGATCCGGATGATGATAGATCTGCGGTACAAAGATGGGGCGTCTATTACGGATCACTTGAGTGAGTTCCAGGACGTGGTTGACCAGCTATCCTCGATGGGAGTCAAGTTCGACTACGAGGTTCATGGACTATGGCTGCTCTGTACATTGCCAGACTCGTGGGAGACCGTACGAGTGTCTATGGTCGCTTCTGCTCCGGAAGGCGTGGTCAGGCTGGAGTTTGCCAAGAGCGGGGTACTGAATGAAGAGATGCGGAGACGTTCTCAGGACACTTCATCCACATCCAACTCAGAGGCACTTGTTTCAGAGAGCCACGGAAGGTGTAAAAGCAGGGGTCCAGGCTGTGGCAAAGACAAAAGCAGGGGAAGGTCCAAGGGTCGGTACGAGGACTCGGAGTGTTACTATTGTGGCAAGAAGTGCCACATCAAGTAGAACTGTTTCGCTTGGAAGAGAGGAAGGGCGACAAGGGAAAGCAAAGTGAGAACACTACAACGACGGCCTCGACACATGGAGGCGATGTGATCATTGTAGGTGATGAGGTAGTTATGAACCTCGCCTGCGATGACAACTCTTGGCTGGTGGCCTCAGGTGTTTCAGCGCACGTATCTCACAACAGGGCACTATTTGCTACTTACACAACATGCGACTGTGGAGTGTTAAAGATGGGCAATGGAGATGTGTCAAAGACGGTTGCCATTGGAAATGTGCACTTGAGGACAAAGACGAGTGCAGTTCTTGTTCTCAAAGATGTCTGTCATATCCCTGATATCCGTTTCAACCTGGTGTCAGTTGGAAGGTTGGATGGCGAGGGTTTCTTCAGTCTCTTCGGGAACAGTCAGTGGAAGCTTTCCAGAGGTTCGATGGTGATTGCCAGAGGAAGCAAGAGGTCCGAACTCTACTATATAGAAGGGAGTGCACAGGGGGCACAGGAGGTTAACGTAGCTAGAGTTGTGGCACAAGCGGCTCAGCCATATCAGCGAGAAGGGGATGAGCTACTTGGTGAACAGGAAAGTGATTCTAGGGCTAAAGTCTACAAAGTTGGAGAAGTGCATGCACTGTTTGGCGGGGAAGTAAAATATGATATTTTTCTAAAGTCACCCAAGTTCAAGGAAGCCGGCGTTGCTCGAGTTGATTCACTCGGATGTCTGCGGTCCTATGAAGGTAAAATCCATTGGTGGTGCTTATTTTGTAACATTTATTGATGACTGTTCCAGGAAGGTTTGTCTATACCTTAAAGATCAAGGATCAGGTGTTGCCCACTTTCAAGGAGTTTCAGGTCTCTGTTGAAAGGGAGACAGGCAAGAAGCTGTTATGTGTTCGGCCGGACAATGGCGACGAGTATATCGGTCCCTTTGATGCTTATTGAAGAGAGCAAGGGATATGACACCAGAAGACTCCACCAAAGACACCGCAGCTCAACGGTGTAGCGGAGCGGATGAACAGGACGCTGATGGAGGGTGCAGTGTTTAATGTCAGAAGCAAACTTCCAGGTAGCTATTGGGGTGAGGCACTTTATACAGCTGCTTATGTTATTAATTTCTCCTAGTGTTCCTTTGCAGGATGATGTGCTTGACAAAGTATGGTATGGCAAAGAGCCGTCATACAATCACCTACGAGTGTTTGGTTGTAAGGCCTTCGTGCATGTATCGAAGGACGAGAGATCCAAACTTGAGCCAAAGACGAGGCAGTACGTCTTTGTCGGCTACGGTCGGGATGAGTTTGGCTATAGACATTGCAGCGACGGAGGCTTGCAAGGAGTTGTTGTGGATGAAGAAGCTGTTGCAGGAAATTGGACTAAAGCATGAGCAATATCCTTTGCTTTTGCGATAGTCATAGTGCTATTTACCTTGTGAAGAACCAGACATTTTATAGCCGATCCAAGCACATTGAGACCCAGTATCATTGGATACGGGATGCTGTTGATAAGAAGGAAACGGCGCTTGAGAAGGTTCATACAGACGACAACGGAGCAGATATGTTCACAAAGATTCTTCCAAAGGAAAAGTTTGAGTACTACAGGCAGATCGTCGGGATGACGATCTCCTCCATATAGTTGTGAAGGGGAAGATTTGTTGGATTGGGTGGGATTCCCAATCTATCTGGAGAACTCCCCGGAGTACGACAAACGCCGTCTGTGGTCAGAGAAGCTCGGTGAGGTGACGAGAGCCATTCGAGAGGTCGAAGAAACTCGGGAGGAAGGAGGAGCAGTCTGCTGTACAGGGGGAGACAGAGTTCGGGCCGAACTCTATCCGAGTTCGGCGTGGTGTTCCAGAACCTCAAAATCGAAGTCGGGCCGAACTCGGTGTGGTGTTCTAGAACCTCAAAACCGAAGTCGGTCCGAGTTCGGTCAGCGGGATGAACGAAATTTAAGAGGTGTTTTATACACCGTTGGATCGTATCCTACGGTCCAGGATTAGTTACGGGATTAGGGAGTATATATTAGGTTTTCCTAACCGTAATTCCCAATCAACTAAGACAACACATAACATATCATCTGAAGGAAGAGAAAATGAGGCAAGAGTGCCATTGCAACTTTGGGAAGAAGAAACAAGGATTGGAGGCTGTTTCGGAGGAGGAGATCATTTTGGATAATTTTTTATTGTCTTATATCTTCGTGGTGTGATCTATTTTCTATTCCTAAGTGTTGTGGTTATCCGTGTTGGATCGGGAGGAGCTTGTAGAGGGTGTATTCTCTTTATTCCATTAGTGGAGGTTTTCAGACTCCGATCGTCCCGTGGTTTTTTTCCCCAAGGATTTTCCACGTCAAAATTCTTTGTCTGCGTGGATTATTTTTCTGTGGTTCGGTGTTTGGTTTGTGCGTTGTATTGCTCGGTTCTCTCGCAAGTACTCTCTGGATTGGGGAAAGGTTTCCGTGCTTCTTTTCCAACAGAAAAGAGTTGTCTTTTTGCTAGAGAAGTGTGGTGTTTGTGTTGCCCCTAACAATTGGTGTGTTGGGCCCTAACAATTTCCCAACATAAGTTTGTTGCCTCCTAACATGTGATGCCCAATAACAACTTTTGTAGTTCCTTTAGCATTGGCCTATTATTATCATGTCAGAATTTGTATTTACATTGAAACCACATATGATAACACTGAACAATTTCAGTCACTAACTTTAGGGTCAAATAAAGTGATATAAACTAAATATTATGTGGAAGTGATTAAGTTTGTTGCCTACTAAATATTCTAGGAGAAACAGAAAAAAAAAATTTGCCTAACTACTATGATTTTACTCAATCTCAACACGTCAAAGAAAAAAATAGTTCACAGGCATTTAGATGCTCATAAAAACTCAGGAGCAGATGGTATTTCCTATCTCCTATCAACTGGTAGACTTGGTCAAAACATCCAAAAGGAAAAAAGCCCAAACACCCTAAACCCAAACTGTATAGGTGAAGATGAGGCCTTTAAAGCCAAACCTCATGGAAACCTCCACTCTCTCCTTCATGACCAGTCTGTATGCCGAAAATCGTCGCCACCAATTTTCACCCTCCAATACTCTCTACCCCTGTGCCTGTGGACAAGTAGGAGGTTGATCTAGCATAAGGTCTGATACCTCGGGTTCATTCATCGGAGGAGGCCAGGAAGATCTATCGGCAATCCCAAACGTCGGGTTTTCCTTCGCTTTAGTGATACCCATCGGAGCTTTTCTCTTGTCACGCATAATACCACCCCCTCCTCAGCAACCCCCAAGAATGGTATTTTAGGGAGAGAAAAAAGAACATGGTAAAGTTGAATGTTAAAGATAAGGTGTACTAGATTGTATACAAGTAGGCTAAATTATCTTAATGGCAACCCAATTATAGCGCTCGGACGTTTTTGGTACCTTAACATTCCACTATTCGATTTTGGCAACCTAATTTCATAAATTGTTCTTTTGAAGCACTTGTCAATTTTGTTTGAAGCACATCAAGACCACTTCAAAATCATATTTTTGTAGTACAAAAGCACAATTTAAATATTTGTATTACTAGATATTCTTTTGAAGTGGTTCCGTTGTGCTTTAAAATTGACGAAAAGTGCTTCAAAAGAGTAATTATGAAGTTGGGGTGTCAAAATCGATGGTGTCAAAAATGTCTGAGCGCTGTAGTTGGAGTGTCATTAGGATAATTTAGTATATACGTGTGATGTACTGACTATACAACTTTTAATGATAAATATGTTGTCTAAAATAGTTATTTTCTGTTTGGAGTCTGCACTTATGTTTATTACTTTATTTCCATAATTGTGACTAGGCATGTTACCATAGTCATTTGAAGTTTGCAGTTGTTGCTTTTAGGCGAGTATTATTAGGATTGAAATTATGCGATATCCTCTTAAAAGGTAGGTTTTATTAATTTTAAAAAATTAAAGATTTTTGGTAAATAAAATATTATAATTTAAAAAGGGTATGAAGGTTCAGAACATCTGAGGTTTATAGTTAGTAAACCGAAATAGACTATACAGGACGAGTCTTTAGCAAAATTACAAGTTCACATGAATGTGACTTTGATCAATCCTTCATCATGATTGTGAAATTTAGGAGGTTTATAGAATGTAAGTATGGTGGTTCAAATGGAGAATAGCTTCCTGAATGTTTGTAACCACAAAATACCTTTTAATTTAAAAGATCCAAATCCATCCATACTTTGTGGATTAGAATGTTTAGAAATAAAGAAACAATACTTTAGGAGTATAGTTGAAATATGATCATTGAGATGGATGACAGATGATACAAAGAAAGATTGGATGAGAAATGAGTACATATCTAGGATAGGAAATGAGTGCATATCTCGGATACAGGAGGTGACTTCAACGGAGGATAGGATGAGAGAAAATAGCACAACATGGTTTCCATGTAGGGAGACCGTATATGCAATGGTTAGGATAGTAATAGGATCATAGTTTAAGAGGTTGCTAGGACTAGTAGAAGTGGTTTGAAAGGTCCAAGACACAGGAATTGAGGTTACAAGTAAGGATGTATTAGTATCAGCTAATGCTGCAGAGGGAAGGGCTCTTTCTTGCTTACAAAATTTTCATGTAATGGAGGCCACAATTTCAGATCAAAGGCTTCATTCTTGTTTCCGTGTTGTCATCATTGTCGGCCGTGATCATACATAACGAAGGGAAGTGGAAGATTTATAAGTATGGCTTGCTTGAGAAAATAACATGCTTTTGTTATTTCTGGTTAATGTTAGCCATAATAATGCCTTCCTCAAAAGCTATGAGCTATAATTTCTTTGCTTTGACAAGGGAAAAAGGGATACAAGGTATTAAGGTTAGATGTAGGTCTAGATATCAGCCCTTTGATGAGAAAATTTGGTTAATAGCTGGACGTCTTTAGTATTCGATGGAAGATTTCATTCTATCCCAATCACTTAAGCTATGTTTAATTCATTGACAACAATAGAGTGCAAACAAGGACTGGAGGATAGCAATGCCTATTTTCTTATGAGTTCATTACCTTTAAGCAGGAAGATCTAGAGCTTGAAGAATATCTAACTGTAGATTATTCTCCCACTTTCCTTTTTTTACTGCCTTTCATTAACCAAGGATGTTGTTAAATGCACCCTTATTTTTATTCACTTATTTTTTTTGTCGACTTTGTTAAGTTTATCTTGTAAAAAAAAAAATCAGTTTACCTTCCTTCTCTCTACCTCCTATATATTTTTAAATTTCTTAAATCAATTAAACTTTATTATCATATTAACTTTAAAAAAAAATATCATCGTCACCTTCGCCCATGATGCTTCTATATTTTTTAACTTTCAAAGCTTCTAACAACCAATGGTCATCTCCTCCGAGATTGTCCTCATTTTCACTATGGATAGAAATGTTTCGACATGTGAAAATTTTACTCATGAAATCTGATGAAGTGAAGGTTTATGATTTTTTTTCCTGTTTGTTTAAGGAAGAAAGACTAAAGACAATCGTCTCCTTCTCTAAAAAAAGAAGAGAAAATCGATTAGATATTTAATCAAAAGTTAAAAAAATTATAGGTTTTATTTATTTATATTTAAAATCTACTTGTGGGGTAAACTGATAGTTTAATTTTTGGGAAAAAAAAATTATAAAGCTGGTAAGAGCTCCTAAAGATAAGGAGGGGGATATAACAGAAAAAAAACGGGGGTGTTTAATAACACCTTAACCAAAGGAAAAAAAATTCTCCACTTTCTTGCAACTAAATCTTAAGATAAACAAATTCTCCACTTTCTTGCAACTAAATCTTAAGATAAACATCTCCTTGAAGTTTGGATTCTCCAAGTCGATTATATCACTCGTGTCATCACCAGTATGGGAGTATCTATTGCAAAAGATGCAATTTGAGCATGTTTGTTCTCGGAATCATTCTAGTTTCCATTTTTCCAGTGTAGTACTCCGATGCAGACATTCCCAAGTGCTGTCATGGAGATCCAAAGTAAAAAGTGGGGAGGCGGAGGGATACCCGAGCAGGGAAAGCACAGTCTTGGATGAGCAGACTTTGCAACAGGACTTGGAAAGGGCCATTAAAGAAGAAGACTATGTTCGGGCAGCAAAACTCAGGGACGATCTCCAAGTACTCCATGAGGACAACAAGGCTATGGTTCTTGCCGCAAACTCTAGATTCTACCAAGCTTTCAGAAATGGAGATCTTGCAGTGATGCACTCTATCTGGAGCAAAGGGGAAAATGCCTATGTAGTACATCCTGGCGCTGGCAGGATATCTGGCTACGACCTGGTCATGGGAAGCTGGGAGATTGTCTGCGGCGCTGAGCATGAGTTCCCAATTCAGATTGATCTAAAGAATGTTGAGGTTCATGTCAGAGGTGATGTCGGATATGTGACTTGTATGGAGGTGGTGAAGACGAAAGGCAGCAGTTGGGGGAAGCAGCTCGCAACAAATGTATTTGAGAAGGTTGATGGGCAGTGGTACATATGTGTTCACCATGCTTCACATGTTGATATGTGAAAAAAGCTAATTTTCCTTTAGGGAAACTGGCAGAATCCTTTTGTGAGCATCAGATTGAGGATCATTTTAATGTTGTCATACTTGCTTTCGACCATTTCTGGTTTAGATTGTGTTGCAGAACCAGCCTAGTTTGATTGGGAAGGCATGGGTGATAACTTTGCGGAGGTTTATATCATGTAGAATGGCATGTATCTTTAATGTATGAGGTTTGCTGGTGGAAGCAGCTGGCGACAGATGCTACGTGAAAGGGTTGATTGTCTTGTAAACAGTGTCGTGCTCGAAATCCTTTCATGGTCGAGTATGGTACAGACCTATCTGGGCTTCTGCTTTTTTATTGTTTGAAAACTAACTACAGAAGTTAGGTAACATTAGCTGGCTAATTTTATTTTTGATAAGTTGGTTCTTTTTTTCAGCAGTGTTTGAAAACAAGGAAGAAGATGCTTTTAAAAGCAGGTTCTATTTTTTGAAAAGCAAAACCTGCTTTTTGTACTTTGTTTTAAAATGATCAGAAAAGATGGACGATAATTTGGTAAAGATTTGTTATGTTTGGCTGCATAGAATCATTCACTTTTGTTTTATACTTTATTTGTGGAAAGCAGTCCAACGCCCTTTGCTAACAATAACTTATTAAAGAAAAGCCAGTTAAATTTTGGAATAGTTTTTAACAGAAGCCTCCCACCACATGCTTCTTAAAAGCAGTAGCAAAATCGCAAACCAAACCTAAGATTGGTTTGGACTGGTTATTGTTTGTGGCTGATATTTTTCTTAGAAAACGATCAAATGCTGGTTGGTAACAATTTATCAAAAATAAATTAAAAAGTTATTCTACTCTTTATGAAAAATAACAATCTCAAACCAAACCTTAATTGGGCCAACGAGAATTTCTTACTCTGAAAAAAGCCTTCTTAGACGTATTGTGAAGGCCATGGACAACCAAACTTTAGATTCATTGTCTTTCAACTTGAGACTACTCTTGGAGTTCAACATACTAGCACTTTCATTGAGATACCTACTCCAAGAAACAACAGGTCGAATTATCTTTCTTCCATTCAGTTCTGTCAAGTCATATTCCTCAATAACACTAAAAAAAAGTTGGTAGCAGATCCTCTAACAACGTTCTTGTCGCTCCTTACAGGGAAGAGTGGTGTGCACACCGTCGTTTACTCTCAAAAAGTAATTGATTATTGTCAGCAAGAATGTTACAGTGAATAATTAGCACGATTGATGTGTAATGAAAAAATTGTTGAAGAAGCAAGGATATTATCAGCCATCTCATACCAAACAAAATAAATTATTCTCGCGACTTAACATTCAGCACGGTATCTACTGACAATCAGGTAATATGTTGGAAAGGTCAAAAGTATACTTTTGCTGATAAACGGAAAGCAGTTAAGGAACATGCAACTGCCTTAAATTAAATGGAAAAAAAAATACTAGTTACACCAAGCAACACTTGCTAATATAGAGGGGAACGAATACTTATTACACCATCAGCAAGGCTTCCCAATATATCAATGGGGCAAATTTTTTGCTGTATTTGCAAGAAAGGTATATGAAGAAAACGTTCCGAAGGTTCTCACAAAGTAGGTCTTTAGATGCAATTCCTTAAACTACAGTGGAAAAATGATAATATTTATGAAACCACCAGTCATGAAACATTTACATAGTATCTCATGAAAATGAGCAACTACGAAAAAGAAAATGGCACTCCACCGAATAAGAAAGTAACCTTTTCTCTCTCAAAAAGATAAAAAGAGAACCTTTTCTGCTCAGGCAGAGAAGAATTGGCTGTGTTTACATGATTCCAGGTATTCACTATTTTCCCTTTCAGTAATAAAACACTTCTGAAATTATTGACCGTAGTAAGGGATATCTGTTTTTCTGTACCTCTACCCAGATGCTTCAGAATATGTCGAAACCGACTACAAATGCACAGTTATGTTTATGAATCACACCTTCGACCATAAAAGAATAACAAATATTCAACCCCAACAAATGTCAATGTCTATACGGAACTAGTGGAAACACAAACAAAAACAGAGTCCACTGATACCGTTGATACTAATTTAAGTAAAGAGGTCAAACTGTTCTGGAAGAGCTTGACTAGCTGTAACCTGCTGACCCAAAGAACCCCAAATTGATGAGCTTTCACTTTGTATACATTTAGTTGAAAAAGAACTATATGCCAGAATGATGGGGTTGCAACCAAATAAAGCAGGAAAAAAAATCTCACAATTGGAGCTCCACAATCTACACACAAGGATCTCTCGAGCCAACCATGAGGGCGCTACTTTATGCCATCTCAATGTAAGATGGAATAGCACTGCATTAAGAGAGTGGATACTTCACGTGTTGTTATGATTGATATTTTGTCAACTTCTGAATCACTTTGGGTTCTAAAGTAGAGAGACACTGTTCCCAGACACCATTTCCAAGCATCTGAAACATAGAAGTTTGTTACATTTATTAGATGCTAGCTTGCATAAATATTTCTCTACAGGGATGAAAAACAAAGATCAGCAAGTACCTGTTTATAACCATTCAGGACTTGGCCGACTTCATTGTGTAAATACTCGCTCCGTATTTCCTAAAAGGCAATCACAATTTAGCAAGAGGATGTGAAGCATTCAAATTAAAGACTATTAAAGAGTGGAACTCACATGCCAACTAGCAATAGCTTTCAACATGTAAGCAAGTGAACTCACAGCACCAGATGGGTTTGATCTCACCTACATAGGTCACACAACATCAAATAAGTATACAGTAAATATGCAATGGTGATAACATATAAGATTTCTAGAGGTACCATTGCACAAAGGCCACGGAATGCATCCTCTTTCTCATAATCATCTCTTATCCTGCAAGAGTTAAAAGTCCCGTCAGGGACCCACTTCTTGTTCTGAAGGATAGCAAAGAAGTGATCTAGAATTGCAAGTTTCAAGGTTGTGAAAAGCGCTAGGCACTAGTCGGTAAGCAGATTTTAATAAATAAGAGACTTGCACACGCATGGTATATATATATATATATATAGAAACACACACACACACACACACAGTTGCGTTAATCCACTTGCCCCATAAAATCGGCCTTCGACATTTGTGGGGCATATTATATAAACATAAATACTAAACCCTCAAACCCACACCAACACTCTTCAAAGTTTTGGTGCAAGTGACAGAGACTTCAACAGGCTGAAACTTATAACATGAATGAAGAGAGAATGTGAGAAATGATGTAAACGGTGTTACAAATGTTGTTGTAAATCGTATTTCGGTCATTTTGGACGCAATAGTTGGAATAAATGATGCAACATTTGTTGCACAAATTCCACCATTTTATCAAACCAACATTGAAAATGGTGTCAATGGTGCAACAGATATTGCATGCATTTCCATCTACAGCCAACCAAAGACCCCCTCCCCTCAATCACAAGAAAAATTCGTCGATAATCCAGGCCTGCCTTCTCCCATCAGAAGTGGTAGGCTATGGAGAGAAAAAAACCTCCATAAAAATTTGACAAAGTTCCTATGGCCGGTTGTCGACTCTATGTTGGTGACGATTTCCTAGCCATGGTAGCTATGAGCATGAAGATCATGAATAAATCCTAGGTGGCCAATTCACAGGTAGGTAGACTTTCACTTGTGCACATTTTAAGCTCACAGAACCAAGAAAGCAAACATCAATTCCCCCCTAGAATATAAAGACTTCAGATGAACAAGTGTCAATGTATATATTTGAACTGTCAAGGTTAGAGGCATAAAATGTTGTATATTTGGATGCCCTTCTTACATTCGGGAATAATAATATAAATTAGCCTCTGTTTTCCATGGAAGTATAAGCCAACTCGCCATATATTTACAATTTAAAAACCACCTAAACAAGCAAACAAATTTTATCTTTAGGATCTAATCCTTTCCATTACAAACGATCTTAAAGATAACTTGGACAACGGCAAAGAGTTCAAAGCAAAACTGGGAATGCCCAAAACTTAATAGCACAGAAAAATGCTCTCAAAATTATGCCGTCCAATTTGTCTTTCACATACTTCTATTTCGTAAGAAGAGTCCAAATTTTCAGTCAATGTGTAAAGTATTTGCAGCTTATTAAAAGTGAGAACCGAGACTGCTAAACAGCTTGATGAGAAACTACTACTAAGCAAGAAAACTAAAGTTGATGGGAGACGATTATGTAACTGGCAAAGATGCATTGGACCAGCTAGTGTCAATAAGACAGACAAGTGGTGTATCAGTAGAAAGAAACCTTTTTTTAGTACAAGTTTCCTTTTAGGTTTAACTAAAACTCTGCTATTCTCATTGCCCATATAAGAGAGCTAACCATTAGCTATCCTTATATGGGCAATGAGAATAGCAGAGTTTTAGTTAAACCTAAAGGGAAACTTGTATGGGCAATGGGAAACCTAAATGGATACAACAATAAACTAACACTAGTCTTGAATAACACTGGTGATGGTTTGTTGAGAGACAACGATCTTTGTTTAGTATTACCATTTCTTCTTTTTCATTTATGACATAAAAGTTGACAACAGAAGTATTAAAAACACGGATGATAAAAATAGAAATAGAAGTACTAGCTGAAACATGTGTTTAGGCTGGTGCATATGTACGCACGGGAATCATATGTGCATCCATTCAATCACTCCCCCCTCCCACACATGACAACGTTATGTACTGTTGGTAGTTATTACTACGTAGTCCCAAGACCCATCTATTCCTTAAGACCCAAGACATTGACAATAGTGAGCAAATAGTTGATAAACAATTGTGGTGGTACACCAACAAAAACACCAAGAGAGCTTTAATCCTAGATTTTTGGGGTCAGCTGTTTCAATCATTTTCTTCCAGTCTGCAGTGTTAAGGGCCATCCACTATGTAACACTAGCAAAAAATCATTTCTTTCTTTAATACCTTAATTCATATTCGTTGAGGCATACCTCATAGTCCTAATGGCTCCTTTGACTAGTTTCTTATAGCATCTATTGGCCTACATTGGATATGTTCAAACCACCTAAGCCGATTTTCTCTCATCTTGTCCTCAAATGGCACCACCTCTAACTTCCCATGAATATGTTTTTATATTATCATATATTTCAATGTATTGACACTCATTTATCTTAGTATTCTCATTTCTGAAACACTAATTTTTTGGACATATTTCTTATTTTTCAACATTCTTATATAAAAAGTATGGCAATAGAGCTGTCTTATTTTTTTTTCTTTAAAGGTATCTTCTGAGCACAAAATACTCCAAAAGTGCTCCTCCATTTCGGCTATCTAGTTTTAATTCTATGCATAACATCCTTCTCAATCTCTCCGTCATAATGAGTGATCGATCTTAAATATCGAAAACTTTCACTCCAAGGTATCTCTTGTCCATCTATATGTACTCCACCCTCAGTGCTCTTTTACTTTTGGTTGAAGTTGCATTTCATATACTTAGTTTTAGTTCTATTTTGAAACTATTAGATTCTCCTATAGCATGTAACCCTTATCCGCTTTTATCAACCAAAAAAAAAAATTATACACCATGGAACCTCCTCCTCGACATGCCTAATATGTAATCCATAACTAGCGCCACTGTTCTAAATTTTGCTAGAAGAAATTAGTGCGACAGAGTGTCGCTTAGGCAGTCGAACAGGTTTTTTTTTTTAATTTAAAATGTGAAATCCATAATACAAATTTGAAATCCAAACATGTTATATCTTCTAAATCCAATACAATTCTTTTTTTTTTTTTGAAATTTAAAATTTTAATGTTCTAAAATCTAAATCCAATCTTAAAAATTCAAACATATCCACAATACAACTAACATAAAAAAATCAAAAAAAAAATCACAAACCGCACAGGCTGAATAGGGCCGCACATGTCCGAATAGGCCCACCTAGGGGTCGAACATATCCGAACAGACGCCTAGGACAGCCGAATAGGGGGTTTCCGGTGCGCACCGTCTAGGCCGATTTTTAGAACACTGACTAGCGCAAAAATGTATGTATTTAATATTAATCATTGATGTAAGCCAACGGTAATTGAAAAGTTGTACTATCTCCTCCAATGGTTCGTACGGTCATTGTGACTCCATCATACATATCCTTAATAGTCTCAATATAGCTACTAGGAACTTGTTTCTTTCCCAAAGTCCACCACATTAACTCCCTAGGAACTTTATCATAAGCTTCCTCTAGGTCAATGAAAACCATATATAAATTCATTTTTTTTTTCTCTAAATATTTTTATAATTTTCTTAATAAGTGATGGGCTCCCATAGTAGATTTTCCCGTCATAAAACCAAATTGATTTCCGGCAAATAATTGTGGTGCTGAAAACTGAAAATAAAAAGCTTTTAGTGTGGCACGTTATATTCCAGGTATCCTTTACATATCACAAAAAAGTCCCATACAAAGTCAAAAGTTAACAAATCTCTTTTTACCACGTGATAAGGTTACAGATAAGGGCATCTTACATGCATAATGCAGTACACCATGATTGCATGAAATGATTCATATGTGGTGCTACAATCTCAGGACAGACCCAGGCAAGTCTCCCAAGGGTGATGGCACTATTCTCTATGAGTGACTTGTTAAGACCCTGTATAAACCAGGAAAAAGTAATTAAGCTTAAAAAATTATACTAAAATAAGATTACAAAATTTTATACAAAATCATGCTATCTTCGGACAAAAATATCAACAACTGAATTGACTCACCTCCGGATTTTGAAGAATTGGAACTAGGCAAGATATAACTGTCAATATTACAGGAGAAATTTCTTGATGAACCTGCAAAATCAGTTGTACACAAACTTAAGGTTATAGGTTCGCCATATTAAGTTGCAAGGAATGCATAGCAAACGATTATCTAAATGTATGATTTAGGAAGAAAGAACTACTCTCGACTTCATTCTAGACTTTTTACTAAAACTCAATACCTAATAATTTGTTGTTTGTTGGATTTTCTTTCTTGCCAATGTAATACCTAATAATATGCCAATTGTTCATATTATATTTTAAATCGAACTAAGAGGCCGCAAACATTGAAATAGAAGGCCTGAATACATTTAAAAGTGGGTTTTAGGTAGGGCTGTCAACGGGTCGGGTTCTGGTCGGATTTATGTAAAATTAGAACCCGACCCTACAACATTCCGGGTCCATATCTTTACCCGAAATCCAAACCGAATTACCCGGTTCAGTTTAAAATATTTAAAAAAAACATTTTCCAGTGGGATGAATCGAACATGCCCCTTCTATAAGATGCACCAGCACTTTACTAACAGCTCTAGCACCCAACTTTTATACTTGTGTAAAGAAGAAATATATAAACTGTAAACGCGAACTAAACCCAATTTTTTTCAGGTTTCACACAGCCAAACCCACCCTGAAATTCATTCGGGTTATAATTTTTACATCCAAACCCGAAATTTCAGTGATGAATCGGGTCGGATTATCGGTTATCATTAACAGGCACAGTTTTAGGTCCAAGCAACTCATCAAGACTTCTATTTCATAGTGATCATGAATAAGAAGCATATAGTTTTGTGCTAATGTAAGAGGAGAGAACCCTTAAGACAGTTGAATATAAGGGTAAGGAATCATATAGCTGAACCCAAAAGTCCGGAATGAAGCTTTTATGTTGTTGTATTTTTCCTAAGTAAGCAAATCAATGAAACAAGACTTCACAATACATGTGAGGGACAAATCTTATCTGAGTAAAGGAGTGAGCTCAACTTGAATATGAATATGATACAAACAACAACGACAAAGACGAGAAAGCCTTTATCCCAAACTTTTGGGGTCGGATGTTTGAATCCTTTTCTTTTCATTCGGCTCTATTAAGGGCTATGTCCTAACAAAATCCATATCCTTCTTTAATACTTCAAACCATGTTCGTCTAGATCTACCTCTAGTCCTAGCAGCTCCACTATTGTATCGCTCCTCATGGGAGCATATATTAGTATGTGTTGCACATGTCCAAACAACCTACGTTGATTTTCTCTCATCTTGTCCTCAACTGGCGCCACTCCTAACTTCCCACGGATACACTCATTTCTTGTCCTATCCTTTAATCTATTGTCACTCATCCCTCTTAGCATTCTCATTCCGGCTTATCTAATGGTCTGCTTTGAACACGAAAATGATAATGAAACTAAAACACTCAACAGGAAAATGAATACCGACATTGAGTAAAAAAAACATTGCCAGCTGCAATAAAAATGGAAGGGATTTGAATAACTTTTAGCAGCTCAAGCTTCTGCATAGATACAATTATGATAGGTATCTTATTATCTCAGACATTGATGACTTCTAAGAACCATAAGTTTATCCAGAAAGCAATAAGCGTTAGTGCATCATCTAAGCAGGTCTGATGTATAATACAATGGATCATAAGTTTCTAGTACGCATAAGTTAGCCACTCTCTTGGTGGCTAAAGTATCTGAATTCAGCATTTGAAGAAATCGAAGTGCAGTTTTTAAAGATTGCAAAATTTCCCTAATCCTATCGGTAGTTTTGAGAGACATACAGAACAAAAATACAGGCTACAATAGTAGTAGCTTTCTAATAACCAGTTACAAGATTGGCCATACAAACATATAAACTAACAGTAATGAGGAAGGAATTTTCTTTTAATATGGAACTGCAAGATACACTGACCTTTACTGCCAATTCTCCAATAGCCCAACAAGCATTATTTGCTACCGATACAGCCTCCTTGCACTGAGTTGGGTTCTGAAGTTATAAAGACCTGGGGATCAAATTATTTACAATAAATGATCTCTATAGTTTAAAAGGACAAATCCCATACCAGTTGTTGGGCTGCAACATTTAGAAATTCTGATAAGCGAGAATGCAAATGTATCGGGCAAGCCTGAAATTTTTTTGCAAATCTTAAGCTGTTCCAGCATGAACAAATTCAAATCCACATCTATAAGACGTCCTTCAACAGTTTTAAATTAACAAGTATGAAGTTTCATAATCACATCGACTCACTCACTCTTGCAAGGTCCCCAAGAAGCGCAAGGGCACTTTGGCAAATATCTGCAGAATCGTCCATGCAGCATTGCAAAAGCAAGTCTCTCAAATTGCTTTGCCGAACCTACAAACATTTCACAGAATACTGGAATTCTATTTTCAACATAGGTATGAATATGAAAGTAAACATGTATACTGGACCATGCTATATTGATGAAAGAATATTAGCCATGTAGGATATACCACCACAAATGGGCGAGGATAATTGGTTCTTAGATGAGTAAATATCACCATAAATGTAGTTTGGGTATATGGCTGGTAAAATATCAGGCTATGCATAATGAAAACCAAAACCATTGGGTAAAAGAATTGCTTGAACTGCATCAAAAATTAAATGAATTGCAGGAGGAACAAAATAATGTTAGTCCTGAGGCTTAATCAAAGACGGTAGAACCAGAAGTTGAAGTTGAGATCAGGAGTTTACACAAAAGTTCCCTCACTGATATACCTCGATCCAACGAACAACTATATAAAAATATTCTGTTTACAACTTGCCGCTACAAAAACAATTTCTGTTCTTCCTTGCAATCGCAGTTGCAGACAGACATAACATATTACAACTAGCAGAAGAGAAGAGAAGAGAAAGGAGAAGATGGAGATTGATCTCTGCTTGCTGGGGTGATGAAGATCACCGTTACTCAAAACAAAATTCGCCCTACATGATATGCTCCCAAGAACCAGTAAGTTCACGTAGAACTTCTGGAACGCTCGCCGTCACATCTTTCTTGGGCTCGCAGAACACTTTGGACTCCAATGATAGCAACAGAACCTCTCTTCGTCTCTCTTTTTCGAAGTAAGTTCTCAAAGAGGCTACGAAGAGAGTATTTATATAGAGAGGACGGAAACCCTAGCCGCCAATCAGTTACGAAAAGATAGGAACAATTTAAATTCAAATCCCACAAAAAATGGATCTGAATAACTGATCATTTCTTTCCATAACCGTCAAATCCCGCAATCAGTGGAATCATGCGCCAACACACCCACGACTCATGCGCCCATGTGCGCAGCAGCGCATAGCCGCGCATGGCCGCACAACGCCCGCACAACACCCGCTCATGCGCCAGCTCAGCACCAGCTCATGCGTCCACTCAGCACCCGCGCATGCAACTCGCGCATAAAACGAGCGCATGAGCACATCAAATGCCCACAAGTGTCATGCATCGATGCTGACGTGCTATGTACAAAGTGCACCAACAAAGCGTCACTTTGTGCCCGAGTCCGAGTGGCTAAGCCCCAAAGGGGACTTAGCTCCTAAGAAAATTTTTCCAAGAGTCACAAAAAGCATAAATGCTTTCTTTGAGTAGTTAATCATTTTTCCTTCTAGGAAAACACTCTCACATGACACCTATGAGCCCCATCACATCCCATAGGCACACCTCAACTCATACAAAATATTATATTGAGATACTCACTTGGTGGTGTAGCCAATGTGGGACTATTCTCACTAGTCCAAAGGAAACAATATCAACAATCCCACACATATCTCAATATATATGGGTTGAGCGCGTTCCCCACAGTGACTGCCCATCATGCATTAGGATAGATGTCGTTTCGACTTAAATCTTTCTGCATGGGTCGAATAACAGTATGATACAAGAATGGACTAAGCCTTGAATTCTGCACCATAGCTGCAATTCTTCCCACTCACATAATGACATCAGCTGTGCTTTCGGTAAAGGCCCTGTTCACGCCTGGTTTTGGTGTGTGTATCTTGGGCGTTTACAAGTTTACCCTCAAGAGACGGCATATATCTCTTTTCACACACTCTAGGTGAGTTTTTTTAAAGAATCTTTGGCATGAAGCCTTGCGCTTCATTGCAGTGCTACGTCGCTATGACATGCTCCGAAGCCGAGGCTACACCTCATCGTGGTGTCATGTCACTGTAGCATGAGGTCACAACCTCTTTATAGTGTCATACTACCTAGCATGAAGCCTTGCGCTTCCTTGCGGTATTACGCCGCTGTGACATGGCTCGCGTAGCCGAGACTTTACATCTTTTACCTCTTGGTGGTATCACACCACTGTAACACAAGGTCACCGGTCTCTTTGTAGTGCTGCCTACCACTCTTCATTCTACAGCATTAGGCTACCTGCTTATGTGCGGTGCTACGCCGCTATGACATGGCTCACGAAGTCGAGACATTACCCTATCGTGGTGTCACACCACTGTAGCATAGAGTCCTTATGCTCATTTGTAGTTCTGCGCTACTGTGCTTCCTGTAAAGCACATCAGACATTCAAAATGTCTGAGAACTCATTAAGGTATCTAAGTCATCCTCCCACATGGCTTGTTCTACACAAAGAACAAATAGTATACAGTGGTTCTGGATCCGTAACCCCTCAATGTCTCAAAGAACTACCCACTGTTCCTGATATTCTCCAAGTCAATGATCCTTCTTTGAACCAAAAGCTAGATGCCTAGTAGATTTCTCTTTGAACAAATAGCATAAAACTTTATGGTAGAATTACAAAGACACAATATCAGAATGTCTTCAAACCCATTTTGATTGTTGTGTCCTCGACTAGCTAGCACTTGAGACCTTTGGTGAACGGATCCACAAAATTCTCCGGGCTCCGAACATCAATTACGACAATGACTCCAATCTTGATAAGATCATTCACTACCCAGCATGAAGCATTGCGCTTCCTTGCGATATTACGCCGTTGTGACATGGCTCGTGTAGCCGAGACTTTACATATTTTACCTCATGGTGGTGTCACACCATTGTAACACGAGGTCACTGGGCTCTTTGTAGTGTTGCTTACCACTCTTCATTCTACATCATTAGGCTACCTGCCTATGCTACGTCGCTGTGACATAGTTCGAAGTCGAGGCTTTACCCTTTCGAGGTACCTCATGTGGCGTCACCTCACTATAACATGGAGTACTATGCTCCTTTGTAGTGCTATGCTACCCGTGCTTCCTGTAAAGTACGTCGGACATTTAAAATGTCCGAGAACTCATTAAGGCATCTAAGCCACTCTCTTATAGGACTTGTTCTACTAAAAAAACAAATAGTAGACAACACTGGTTCTGGGTCCGTAATCCCTCAGTGTCTCAAAAGACTACCGACTGTTCCTGATATTCTCCCAGTCAATGATCCTTCTTTGAACCAAAAGCTAGATGCCTAGTAGATTTCTCTTTGAACTAATAGCATAAAACTTTATGGTAGAATTACAAAGACAATATATCATAATGTCTTCAAGCCCATTTTGATTAATGTGTCCTCGACTAGCTGGCGCTTGAGATCCTTGGTGAACGGATCCACCAGATTCTTCTGACTCCGAACATCAATCACGGCAATGCCTCAGCCGCACATTCCTCTTCTTACCATTGAAGAGGTCATTAAATGCCACCGCTGCAGTCGCCTGGTTGTCGCAGTGTATCGATACCGCCGGAATCTGCACATCAACCACTGAAAGATCATACATGAGCTCCCGAAGCCATTCTACTTCATTTGTTGCAGTTGCCAGTGCATAGAACTCAGATTCCATAGAGAAATGAGAGAGCATTGTCTGCTTCTTCGACTTCCACGATATAGGAACTCCACCCATGGAGAAGCCGTATCCTCCTGTGGACCTTTCGCTCTCTACTTCTGAACACCAGCTTGCACCACTGAAGCCTTCCACTACTGTCGGATACCCGTTGTAGTACAGTGCATACTTTTGAGTCCTCTTGAGATATCTCCTCTCTTCACAGCTTTCCCGTGCTCAACACCTGGATTGCTAGTGAACCGACTCAGCATCTCTACGACGAAAGCTATGTCAGACCTTGTGGCAGTTGTTGCATACGTCAAACTTCCGACGACGCTTGAGTACTCCAACTGCCTGACACTTTTTCTTGGATTTGGCTTCAGCTTCTTGTCACATCTGTACGGAGTATCGATCCCTGGAAGATCCTGATATCCATAGCATATAAGCATCTTCTCAATATAATGAGACTGTGACAGCGCCACTCCAGTGTTCGTCTGGATGATCTTTATCCGCAGGATAACATCAGCTCCCCTAAGTCCTTCATACTGAACTTGAATAAGAGAAACTTCTTTGTCTCAGTGACACGTGCTAGATTCGTACCCAGAATCAGCATGTCGTTCACGTATAGACAAACGATGACTACTCCCGTCAGCGAACTTTGTATAAACACACTTGTCCGTCTCACTGACTCTGTAGCCGTTTGATCTTATAACTTTATCAAAATTCGCATGCCACATCTTGGGATCGTGCTTCAGACCGTATAATGATTTCACCAACTTGCAGACTTTGTTTTCAAGCCCTTTGACAACAAATCATTCCGGTTGTTGCATGTAAATCTCTTCGGTCAACTCTCCATTCAGGAATGTTGTTTTAACATCCATCTGATGAATAACTAGCTTGTGAATTGCACTAAGAGCAATCAACATACCGATGGTCGTCATCCGCGCTACTGGAGCATATGTGTCAAAGTAGTCAATCCCCTGCTTTTGAGAAAACCCCTTGGCTACCAGCATTGCCTTAAACTTGTCAACAGTTCCATCGGCCTTCATCTTCTTCTTGAAGATCCACTTTCTCCTTCAGGTAGATCGACCAACACCTAAATATTGTTGGAGGTTAGTGAGTCATACTCATCATTGATAACCTCCCTCTAAAAGACAGCGTCTCTGGTCTTCATCGACTCACTATAGGTAAGCGGATCTGCTTCCACATGATAGGTGAAATCATCTCCGAAGTCCTTCCGTCTCTTCACTCGCTTGGACACCGGTTCTACGAGTTCTGGTTCGATCGTTGTTTCTGGAATGTCAACATATGTTTGGACTACATCTTCATTGGAAGCGTTAGCCTCCTGTGCACTCATACTATTCTCTAGAATGTCCGCGATAATAGTGTTATTTTGCCTTGCAAACTTATCTTCAAAGAAATCTGCGTTGCAAGATTCGATAATATGATTTGATTTAATATCAAGAAACCTCCGAGCATCACTCTTCTCAGCATAACCCAGGAAGATGGTCTTTGTAGTCCTCGTACCCAGCTTCTGAATCTTCAAGTCCGAAAGCTTATCATACGTCAGGCACCCCCACACTCGATGATATTTATGTTGGGTCTGACTTTAAACAAGAGTTCATGAGGAGTGACATCAGAAGTTGCGTACGACACTCTGTTCAGAATGAACGTAGTCGTTAGCGCAGCTTCTCCCCAGAAGCAGTTTGGAAGACCCGCAGTCAACAACATTGAGTTCATCATCTCTGTCAACGTCATGTTCTTCCTTTAAGCTACTCCATTTGATTGAGGAGAATACGGAGCAGTCGTCTCATTGACTATTTCATGTTTCTTGCAGAACGATGTGAATTCAATAGACCTATACTCTCCGCCTCGATCACTTATAAGTCTCTTGAGTTGTTGCACAGTTTGACGTTCAGCCTCAGCCCTGAACTCATTGAACTTCTCGAACGCTTCGTCTTTTGTCTTGAGCAGATAGACGAACGCATTCTTCGAGTAGTCATCGATGAATGTAATGAAATACTTCTGCCAACAACAGGCTCTGGATCTGTCAACATGTAGTCCACCTCTGCGAGTTGAAGATTAAGGCTGATCTTTCTCTTCCAGGTGTTGTAATAATCCCCGTCAAACTTCTCAAATTTGTTAAAACTCGTGTCGAAAAGTTTTGCACGGTTGTTCTCCATCTTACTCGGATCTTGCTTTGAGATTGTTAGTTCCGAGGCTTAATCAAAGATGGTAGAACCAGAAGTTGAAATCGAGATCAGGAGTTCACACAAAAGTTCCCTCACTGATATACCTCGATCCAACGAACAACTATATAAAAATATTCTGATTACAAGTTGCTACTACAAAAACAATAATCAGAAAACAATTTATGTTCTTCCTTGCAATCGCAGTTGCAGACAGACAAAACAGATTACAACTAGGGTAAGAGAAGAGAAAGGAGAACAAGGAGATTGATCTCTTGCTTGCTGGGGTGATGAAGATCACCGTTGCTTAAAGCAAGATTCCCCCTACATGATCTGCTCCGAGGAACCAGCAAGTTCACGTAGAACTTCTGGAACGCCTGTTGTCACCTCTTTCCTAGACTCGCACGAACATTTTGGACTCCAATGGCAGCAGCATAACCTCTCTTCGTCTCTTTTTCGAAGTAAATTCTCAAAAAGGCTACGAAGAGAGTATTTATAGAGAGGACGGAAACCCTAGCCACCAATCAGTTACGAAAAGATAGGAACGATTTAAATTCAAATTTCACAAAAAACGAATCTGAATAACTGATCATATCTTCCCATAACTATCAAATTCTGCAATCAGTGGGATCATGCGCCCACGCTCCCACGACTCATGCGCCCATGCACGCAGCAGCGCATGGCCGCACAATGCCCGCACAGCACCCGCTCATGCGCCAACTTAGCACCCGCTTATGCGCCAGCTTAGCACCCGCTCATGAGCCCGCGCATGCAACTCGCGCAATAAAACGAGTGCATGAGCACATCAAATGTGCACAAGCGCCATACGCCGATGCTGACGTACTAATTGTAAAGTGCAAAGTGCGCCAACAAAGCATCACTTTGTGCTCTTGAGCCCGAGTCTGAGTCCGAGCCCGAGCCCGAGTCTGAGTCCGAGTCGCTAAGTCCCTTTGGGACTTCTAAGAATTTTTTTCCAAGAGAGTAACATAAAGCATAAATGCTTTATTTGAGGAGTTAATCTTTTTTTCCTTCTAGGAAAACACTCCCACATGACACCCCATGTGCACACCTCAACTCATACAAAGTATTATATTGAGATACTCACTTGGTGGTGTACCAATGTGGTACTATTCTCACTAGTCCAAAAGAAACAACACCAACAAATAAAACAACTAATAGAAAAATACCAAACTAGACATAGTATAATACATAATATTATAAAGAATAAAAGTGGTATGAATGAGTGGAAAAATGAAATATGCTTATATTATAAACTCATGCCTGTTCGACACAACATGTAAAGTGACTGAAAAGGGTGTTCAAATAGACCATGTCAGTTTCTTCCGACTGAGAGCACAAATGAAACAACATTTATCTTTAGTTGAAGTCCTAATTCTTGGACACATCTAGAATATCCCCGACCGCCTATAGTGCATACTTCCATGTTGAAAAGAAAGGAAAACTCAATTAGAAAAATTAAGAAAAAGAAATTACCAAGCTTTCTATCCCACTACCAAGACCTTCAGCAAGCCCTGATAATAGGTCCAAGGAGCAAACTATGAACTCTTTATCATATTGAACACCAGCTGCTACATGATCCACCTGAATTAAAACATTTGACGATTCAACATAGCATATATCTGACACATGTCTAGACAAGAAAAAGCTATTCCACTTTTTGAAAAAACATATAGCAAAGTCTTAATGAAAATAGAAAATCCAACATCAAATTAATGTCGCAACCTCAAGAAGTTCTAACTAAATTTTCTTGTAAAATGAATTTTTTTAAGAAAATGCTTCAAGTCTAAATCTTAAAACTTAAAGTTGAACTACAAGGGTACAGCATCATATTGCATGATGGAAGGGGCACCAAACAGGTGATTGTGTTGTGGCAATGGCAGTAAAATAGGAAAACCCAGATAGCTTACACATACATATATAATTCATTCAAATTTGAGACTTCTAAGCAAATAATAACATTTAGGGGACATAAGTTGAATTGTCGAAAAATGGAAGATTAAGACTTATTTCTAAAAACCAAAAGGTAGTAAATAGATGATCATGGGCTCTAAACTTTGGGTAATAATAATATTGTTTGTTTGTCGGCACAAATGTGGGTATATGTGTGATCATAAGAGGGTGGTGCAGACAGTGGGAAGGTGTGCTTGATTTGGGAGCAACTTCCATTAGCACGGGACCAACAGTGTGATTGACCTAACAAGAAGCGCCGACCAACACGGGCCATGATCCCGGGTATGCATGGGATAGCTTTCAAGCGAGGAAAGTACTGATACGGAAGTTGTTCTTAATTGCATATTTAATGTTTTCAATTACTTAATGTTTGGGTCAGTTACTTCAGTTAATAATTGTTTCTTGTGCTCTTAATAACGTTACATACAAAGCTTTAGTGTAGTGACACCTAGTCCGTTATCGCTTTCCTTTATAAGCACGGTATTACTCGTTCTTGCACCCACTTTCTTTTTAACATTTGTTCGTCCTCTCTGCCGATTGCATTGCCCAGAGACCAAAGCATGGAGCAGTCATCGGGGGGCACACCTAGGCCGACATGGGTGTATTTCTTCTGTTCTTGTATAATTTTGTTGCATGTATTACAGAGAGATTTTGTTGAGACGTGTTTAGACTTCATATTTTTGGTTGCAACTTTTATGAGAACTACGTTTATATCTGTGGTTGTATCTTCACTAGCTTCATATACGAATACCCAAACTACCCAAACTATTGTCAGATATGTTAACTGTTCTCATTAATTATCTGCATTGTGGATGAGATTAGTATTTGCTAAAATTCTGTTCTCATTGATTCTATATTTTGATATCATTTGGCTAGTTCATTAGATGTGTTTATGTATATAAGGATAACCGGACATGATTGTCGGTGTATGGAGGCAAGTGAGTTGCAAAATATATGATGTGAGTTAAATGTCTTCTGGTAGTTTCACTAAACCATTGAGATGAAGTTCTTGACTGACAAAGAAAGAAAGGATTAGAAAGATGTTTCCTAAATTTCATTAAAGATATCTTCATGGGTTTAGATGAAATATTTGATCTTAGCATTCACTATAATCAATAAAGATCTAATCTAAGACATTGGTAGACAGGAAAACATGTTACACATGATGTTTTTTAGGCATCAATCTTGCCGCACTGTCCATATTTATTTAGTAGAGGTATTGTATAAGTATGTGAGTGGGTCAGCGAAGAGATTTGGTTTTGATATATGAGAACTAGAACATGATAAGTCGCACTCCTACAAGGTTTAGTGAAATTGGAGCTTTTGTACGAACATAGTTCAATATATTTAGTATATTGCAGTCAGCCTCATCGTAGGAATTAATTATAATAATTATGTACTAGCAATCACAATTATAATAATTTATTTTACATGACTACCTTTCCTAAATTATTTTTGAATCCATAAAAATAGGAAGCCTTCTTCATTGAAAAGCAATCGTTCTAGGTTTCCCTAAGGTAGAGATTCCTAAAAGATGTAAAGGAGAATCGGAGACTTGATTGGTGAAACCTTGGAGCGGACAAGTGAGATATTTCTATTGTAAGACTTGCTTTGATTTTGTGGCTGATCTAACATGATCAGAGGTAAAACCCTAACTCCTGCAATGTTCTTTGTCAATCTGTTGATTATTATTATATGCTTGATCTTGGGTTTGATGGAACAATTTTTTTATTCTGTAGTGTTTGATCTAGCCGTAGAAGCATGCACGGGCGAGTTGTGGAACTAAATACCTTTGCCAACTGTTGACTCTGAATAAGACTGATGCACCTCTTGAATACTGGTTCAGCAAACTGAGAAAATCCTGAACCCAAAGCCTGAAATGACATCAACACAATTAGAGTAATAACTTGTTTGTCTAAGCATCAAAGACAACTGAACAATCAACTACACCAGTAGGCAAAGAGTCTATGAGATGGACTAAAGAAATGGTTGTAAGAAATATATGGTAAAGAAAATAAGGATCCGTTTGGATATGCTTTCTGAATTTTTTTCCTGAAAACAATTTTCTGAAAGTAAGTTATAAAGTTGTTTTTTGAGTATAGAGATTTTGAGTTTGCGTTAGGTTACTTTCATCTAGAAATTGGTTTTTAGAAATCAAAGTTGAAAATTTTGTTTTGTAACAAAATTTTAGAAAATTATTTTTTTAATAAAATTAATTTTTCAGAAAATAATGTGTTTTCTGTGTCCCGTGTCCGACTCCAAACGTGTCCAACCCCTCTCCCAAACACATTCGAGATCAGGTCGACGCCCGGAGTTCATCGTGACACGTCCTCGTCGACATTGTAGCCCTCCCGGAGTTCGTCATGACCATGTCCTCGTCGATGTCCCAAACCCTAACCCTAACCCTAAGCTAGGCGGTCGTCGTGACCCCGTCGACGTCAAAACCCTCCCAGCGTTCATCGTGAACCAGTCCTCGTCGTGACCCTAACCCTAAACCTAACCTCGTCGACTACCCCGTCCTCGTCGACATCGAAGCCCTCCTCGGCGGTTGTCGACGAGGAACTTCGTCGAGGCAAGGGAGGAGCCGGGGCGAGGGCCGAGCTCGTTGCTCCGAGGACGTCGCTGCCGCCGTATGAATCTGGGGAGAGGAGGTCATCTGCGTGGGGAGCACGAGCAAGCGAGAGAAAATTGGGGAGGAGAAAGAGGATGTCTGAGGAGAGAGAGAGAGTGAGAGAGCGTTGGGACTTTGGGTTGGGGGGGGGGGGGGGGTTGGCCCCGCAGAATTGGAAAAATAGTGTTCAGAAAGGAGGTTTTTTCAGTTTTCTGAAAGTTACGTTTGAACGTTAGCTTTGAGGAAAAAAATTTGGAACAACATTCCGGAGTACTGTTATCCAAACAGGTTTTTTTCCACCACCTGCTTTATAACTCAGAAAACTGAGTTATAAAGGGTATCCAAACAGGGCCTAATTGTTTCAACAAAGCACTCATTATCTCAAGAGTACACAGAATCAGAATTCAGTTATGATCAGATAAATTATAAATCAATTTCCAATGTGATTTTCCATCTGCAGAACAATTCCAGCATACTTTTACTGTTAACAGCCAGAATAACCGTCATCAAAGACCTTTTGAAATAATTTAATGAATCCATCTAAACATCACTACAATAGGAACACACACTAGAATATAGGACCAGTAACACCTTAACAAGCATCATCATTGCCAGAAATAAGCCTTCTCCCTAGCAAAATAACGGTTTCAGCTATGGAAAAACTCAAGATTGAGATGGTTGATGGAAATAATAGGTCATCTTTTATGACAGACTCTTAAGTTGAACGTGAATACTTTTAAGTTGGCCATACTTTCATAAATAATGAAACTACAGCTAAAGAGTTTGCCAACTCTTGTCCTTAAAACAACAACAAATCCTATAACCTGGATTACTATTCTTAACAACAACTGCCTTAAGGATCCCTCCTGCGATTCTCAGGCTGACTAAGCAAGTGATTGACGTGAAAGAGAAGGTTTGGGGAAGAGGAGGAATGCAAAAAATACAGACATTGACACGAGTAATGTTCATCAAACATTACTACAAGCCACCATCATGGAGAGGGGATGAAGATGAGCAGAAAGGCCTTTGAATCCCTAGACCCAACCACACCCCCTTTTAACTTAAAATACATAGGTTTGAGTTCATAACATTATGAAGCCAGCCCATTAAAATATAAGTGGTAGTGGCATTACGATGGGTTTTGGCGAATGTGTAGGGAGGCACGGTCTCAAGAGTAGGGGTGAGCAGATTTCGGTATTAATCCGATAACCGAGTCGAACCGATTTACAATTTCAGTTCGGTTTTAAATAATTTGGGTCGGGTTTCGGTTTCGAAATTCCCAAAATTCGATTTTTGGTTCATGTTTTGGATTTGAGATTCGATTCCCGACCCGAACCAAAAACCGATTAACTTCCCCTATATAAACCCACTTCCCAGCACTCCTCTCTTTCTGCCGCCTCTCTCTCCCGCTCTCTCTCTCTCGATCTCGATGCTCCCGTGCTTTCTCTCTCAATCTTGATGCTTCCGTTCGCTTTCTCGATCTCGAAGTGGGACAAATGGGGTGGGACAAACGGGGCTAGTTTCCAAATTGAGGTAGCCAACTGTTGTTGCCACTGCTCCTAGAGCGGAGGCCGAAGGTAGAGAGGAGCGTCAGGACTAGGACGGTCGACACTGCTCAGAGTGGGACAGACAGGGTTGACGAGGTCGGAATGGCTAGGCGAGTTTGGGGGGTTACAGCGGCGAGGTGTTGCACAGTTGCGTCGAAGCACGGAGGAGATCGACGTTGCCACTAGCCAGTCATCAACGAGGTGGAGTTGGTATGTTTCTCCTAGTGTTCTTTTTGCTATTAGTTGTTGTTGTTGTTCTTCTTCTTCTTGGTGTCCTTTTTTGTAGTAGTTGTTAATCTCCTTCTTCTAGTTGTCGTTCTTGTAATTCTTCTAGCTGATAATGATTTGGGGATGGATTGCATGTTCTTTTTACTGGGTATTGTTCTGTTGCATTAAAAAATGCAATCTTTTTTTTGCTTGTTGACAATTTATCAAATAGATTAACGAATATTCAAATCATTTTCAAAAGAGAAAAAAGAAATCATCTTTCACTATTTCTCCAAATGTAGCAATGAACTCAATGTATGGCAATGTTTCTGGATTCATTATGTTCTTGTTCTTTCCTATAAATGTCACAACAGAAATAGTATATTTGGTTTTCATCTTCATGCTGATATAAATCTATTCATCAAAATGGCATTCTCTTCTTGTAGTAGTTGTTGTTGATATGGTTGATCCTAGTCATGTGGAGGAAAGAGAAGAGTATGAAAAATCGATATAACTAAAATTTTATACGGTTCAGTTCGGTTGGTTTTGAACTTAGTTCGGTTCTGGTTCGGTTTACTAAAAGTCGGTACGGTTCGAACCGAACCAACAAAATGCTCACCCCTACTCAAGAGGGTTCTCTTATCTATCCATCTTCTTCATGAAAGCAATGGCCATCCCTTCCTCTCCCTCTCCTTAACAGTGGCACAACAACAAACAGAGAAGAACATGGGGGAGTAAAGTTAGCCACCCTACACCGAGTAACAATTAAGAAACATAAGGGCCAAAGGTGGATCGATTGCCTAACACACACTGTCCAACACTAGGTTAAGTGGTCAGAGTCTTTCTACAATGGTACTCCACATTTCTGAAGCCAGTCACATGAATCTTTGTCTTCCATTAAACTCTAATGATTCCATCTCACCTGTAAAATTAGCCGCAAACATATTCTTTTCTGTAGCCTTAATTCAAGTTCCTTTTGGTCTACTCTTAATCCTAGGCTCCTAGAAATCCTGATAAGTGCATCTGTTGTGTTCTATGCTGCATCATTTCAATTTATTTCAACTGAATCTGCGTTTTACCATCAACTCATGTCCCCTCTAAATTTCCCCGACAGTAAGTATCAGGGCCTTAGAGTTCAAACATATACATCGACATCCAAGAGGGCCAGCTAAGTCGTGAAGAAAACACGTTTAGAATCCCACTGTCATGAAAGCACACTATAGAGAGAATAAAATAATAGCAACCAAAAGTCAAAACATGATACCATTCAAAATTTACTGAATTAATTAACATAGAAACTTTCAATAGTGAAGGTTTTTTTGCTCCGTACATAGCCCATCTCCATATACCACAACGCACAATATAACATCAACAGAATTTGGGATTGTCGTTCCTTCACTCTTTGGCGTAATGTGTCATGGCGTAATATGTCATGGAGATAAATGCAATTCTCTTAGAAAATTGTATCGTCTAACCTCTTCATCTAGACTCTTTATAGTATAGGAAAACTTGGACGGTGCCCATTGGTTGCATGAGCTTAAACTGCAATCCAAAAGGTAGGTCTACCTATCTGGCAACTGACCATCTACGTTTTATGGCATGGTCCTCTCAAGTTCATAGCTACCTTGAATAGGAATTTTGCACCAACATAGGATTGACATCAAGTCGACAGCCGGTCATAAAACTTTGTTTAATTTTGTATGAAGCTTTCTTATGCTCAATTGCCGACCGCATAATTATGGGAGATTGCTTGGATGATGGTGATGAAGAATACAACATCAATAGAAGGTGAGAGAGTACTTGATCAGACTTTCAGAAAGAATATCAGTCACTTTATCCAATATACTAATATGATAGAAAGTCGAAATAATTGAAAACCATCATCCCATATGCTTGTTTCCTCAAATTCCCTAAATAATCAAAGACAGACCGGTTAGCCAGATGGATATTTACGAGATAGATAAATGACAATAAACTAGTGCTTTGTCTACAGGTCCAGAACATGTTTCCCACTTCCGTGTTTTAGTGAAAACCCTCAACAGTACTTTGAATCTCATTGTCATTCCAGCCTTTCATCTCCTACTGCTCCTAAACAATAAAACAAAGAAGATGACTTCTTTTGTCATTACCTAAGAACTATATAAAAACAAAGTAATAATTTATACACTGAAAGAAAGGAAATAACTCAAATGTGTTTATTCATAACTTTCAAGGTTTTCATGCAGGATATATAATTATCTCATTGTCAAGGATTTTATCCTGCTTCAACCAAAATCACAGAGAACACTAAGTAAAACCAAGGTTCAAGAACTCGGTATCGGTATCGGTATCGGACAGTTTGTATGAGTAGCCGTATCGGCAGTATCGGCAGTATCGGCGGTATCGGATCGGAGTATCGGATATGTTGGTATCGGATGTATCGGCAATTTAAATAATTATTAATTAATTAGTAAAAAAAATAGAAAAAAATAATTTACATATTTATGCATTATTTAAGTGTTTTTCATGTTTTTTTTTAATTAGAATTGAATAAAACAATAGTCATCCTTGTTGAATGGTTTACCTGCGATATATACGTTTTCTTCCTTTACATATTTTTAGTTACAATCTAACTATGTCATTATATTCGTACTAATTGAAACTTGTATTGTTCTGTAGGTTTCAATTTTGACGAATAAAGACGCATAGAGGGAGGCACAAGAGATTAGAAGCAAATAAGCAATGCAAATGGCAGGATGAGATAATGAGACAAGTGACAAGACCCATAATTATATTTGTCGAGGAATCGAGAAATTTTTTTAAATTTTTGTAAATAAATAAATATTTAATTGTATTCAGAAATTTAGTATAAGTGAGTAGTTATAAATTGTTACAATGTGATCTATGACACCAATTATTTTGTTTCATAATATATGGAAATAAAATTAGCAACAAGATTTACATGTTTAAATTTAAAAGTACGACAAAAAATCACTTGGCCAAAAAAATTCATCGGGACTCTGGCCTGTCCCTTCATTTAAATTTCATGAATAATAGTCTTTTTACAATAAGTACGAACTACAATTTGTATACAAATACAGAAACTTGTGTATGAACTATCAAATACAATTTGTATACAAAAACTTGTGTATGAACAAATACAAATACAAATACAAATACAAAAATTTGTATACAAATACAAAAACTACAATTTGTATACAAATACAAAAATTACAAATATATCACTAAAATTGTTCATAATTATCATGATCGTCCTGATATGGTTCTTGGTTATGAGGGTAGTAGTGACTGATATCTGTATTATGAAAAAAAATTGTCATGAGGCCATCAAATGTTGAATGTTGTTCCGCCTCTGGAGTGTTGTATGGATAATAACTTGTGTATGAACTATCATATGTATTGTTGTAATTGTCTGAAGGAGTAGGTACATCATGATGGCTAGATCCTCCAACATATGTATCATCCATGCGGTGCTCTCTAGGTTGATAATCACTTGGCCAGTCTTCAGAGTATTCATGAGACTGATCTCCAGGACTTTCATATTCATTAGTATTGTCAGCACCAGCAGCGAGTGTAGCTCCATTGCCTCCACTATCAGTAGTGTCGTCATTATCGCTGTCGACCTGTCGAGATTGTACATCTGGTATTTTCTTTCTTTTTCCAGGCCTTCCAGCATTTTCGGCAATATCTTGTGGATCGACATCCAAGTTATCATCTAACCACTCATTTTCTCTGCCATCTAAGAGTGGTGTTTCCCTTTCTCTAGTCCAAGCTATGAGTGGATCTTCTTCATGAAATATCTCATCCAAATCAATAATATTTTGTTCATCTTGTGATCTTTGCATATTTCGAACCCTCAATCTCATATTATAATGGACAAAAACTAATTTTTCTAGTCTTGTCATTAAAAGTCTATTGCGGGGACGAGTATGGATGAGAGAAAATGTTGTCCAATTTCTTTCACAGTTGGAAGAAGACACTGTTTGACTTAGGATGCGCACAGCTAATCGAGTCAAATTTGGGGCTTCCTCCCTAGCATGTATGGACCACCACTCAGCTACAAAATAATAAAATATATTAGCTTTGTAAGTATATAAATTTAATTAATAAATATTTTAAAGTATGAACTATTACTACCAGGAAGACATCTATTTACAGCACTTTAGAATTGATTTGAACTAAATACACCACTTCTCAATCTGAACTTTTCTGCCTGCAAAGTGATATTACAACAGTTATGGGTCTTATGACATTAAAATTAAATATTGTAAAGTTATAAAAAAATCCAATATCAAATAATATTTACCTCTTTGTTTATATTAAGGCGTGTTGTATTGTCATTTACCATTCTATTAACGACGCGGTGGAAACCATTCAGTACATCGTCGTCATTTATAACATCATTAGAATATTGGTATTTGGGATTCAAGAAATAACCTGCAATATTGAATAAATAACTAGTTTTAAAATCCCTACAAACATTATAAAATAACATTTGAAGGGTATTAAATTTATAGAGTAGTTACCAGCTGCATGTATATCTCGATGTAGTTGAGAATTCCATCTGGTATCAATCATTTCCCACCACTTCCTATATCCTTGACCAACATTCTTTTTTATCATTTCTTTAGCCCTGTCCATAGCCTCGTAAAGATGACTCATCTCAGCTTTATCATCGCTATCCACCATCCTTAAAACTTTTACTAGAGGTCGAAATATAGCAGTGACCCCTGCAATATCCCTCCAGTAAGTTTGACTCTCGATTAAACTGACAACCACATCTGCCTTTTCTCTATCTTTACGATTGAGTCTCATGTAGTTATCTGTCCAACCCCGTGTATTTATCATCCTTTTTAAATCAGCCTGATGTTTAAGGATGGAATCAAAAGCAATAAAATTGATAGCAAACCGAGTGATGGTCTAACCAATTCTCTATTCTGAGTCTCAGTCCTCATGATGCTAAGAGCCCAACCATGATTATATATGAAACAAGTCATATCTTGAGACTTCCGTATTAGTGGCTTAATATGTGGATCATTGGCTATATCCTTCAACATGAGATCTATGCAATGTGCTGCACATGGCGTCCAATATAAATTTTTTCTCACCTGCATATAAACATATATATATAATTAGAAAGAAGCTATATTTACAATAATAAATAACATATATACAAACATATTTATAATAAAAAAATTCAGTATAAGTGCATTCTCACCTTCATTAACCTCATTCCCGCCTTCTTATAGTTAGAGCCATTGTCAGTAATTATTTGGACGACCCTGTGTTCTCCAATCTGTTCCACAACTTCATTCATCAGTCCAAATATGTATTTACTATCTTTGTACTTGTTAGAGGCATCTACAGATTTAAGAAATATCGTTCCTTGTGGAGAATACACAAGAAAGTTAATGATGCATTTTCTGTTCTGTGTACTCCATCCATCGCACATAATGGTACATCCATACTCATCCCAATACCTATGAAATGATTTTAGGTACTCCTCCATGTCACTTATTTCCATATCCAAATAAGTATTTGAAATCTCATAAGGAGTTGGACCCTTTACTCCAGCCCCGGAAGCTGCTATGGCATCTATCATTGGTTGATAGTGTGGACTTTTAGCAGCATTGAATGATATATTATTGTATATAAAGAATTTTGATATAAATCTTCCTATATGATTTTTGGCATTCTTTATTCCCTTAATTGCACCCTTTATTTTGGGTTGCATTGTCCCTTGTTTTCTGAGGACATAAGGGTCCATACTCCTTACTTCTATCTCTGGAATTTAGGTTTGTATCGGGTCGTGTCGGTCTGTATCGGCTCGTATCGGACCGATACAACCCGATACAATACATTTCCCCCCAATATCGGCCGATACCGATATTTTTCGTATCGTATCGGGTAGGCTCAGATCCGATCCGATATCGGCCGATACTTTGAACCTTGAGTAAAACACGTACGAATATATTTCTTCAAAACCTATTAGCCTTTACTATGAAGGTTTGCACAGAAATGAAGATTTGTCTTCATCCATCGCCTATCCGAACTCTCATAGACAAATCCAACAGCACTCATTGTCACGCCCCGATTTCGGCTAATCGATAATCGTCCCCCGGGCATGATGCCGTGCACGCGTAGGGCGCGCGTGCACAAGGCCTTAGGCATAAGGATATTCTTTAGAACAATGCAACAGAGTAGACATATAAGATAACACAAGGTTGAGGCATAGAAAAGTTTCTCTTTTATTCATAATGAACATCTTTTTATATCGCTTGACTCAAAATGTATAAAATGCCCCACGGGTTTACAAACTTGGACGCAAAATGAGATAGCCGATCCATACATTATGTCCCTTTACATAGATTTAAAAACACAAAACACCTTGGGTGTGAGTAAGCACCATCGCCTTAGCGATATTCAGCAACGGAGAGAGTGAAAGGCTTCTAGCTTGAGCCTCCAAAAGTCTTGGCCACGAACCGCCAAGGATCCCAAAAGTCCGGAGAGAACTTCAGCTCCTCGCCGCGTTGCCTTGCGCCGGGGAACCTGCTACAACGAGGGTCAGTACTTCGAAAAGTACTGGTGAAGGCTAGCTGCTCAACTTTACCAAGCTCATGAGATGAGATCTAATGAGTATGCTACAATTATGTTCTTAGGTGGGTTTCTATTCTTGCCTAGTTCAGATTTTATTGTGCAGGTATGCAAGAACAAAATAACATAACTTCACATGCCACCGTTCGGTGACTTTACCTGTACCGTCTGAACCACCTGTACAACTTACCATAGCCTTCCCTGTCACGAAGACATAGTTAGTCTGCACAGTTTAAATATACACAATATCTTTCTTTGTTGTTTAGGAGCCATCATGGGTTTAGTCTGGGCTGGCGGCGACGCTTGCAGCGCGGGTAGCTAGTCCCGCTACAATTCCCCGCTCCCTGTGCTAACTCATTTTAGCACGACTAAGAAAGTAGATTCCGCCCGGGTCGAAACGGCCCGGTGCCCCGGTAACCGTTCGCAGGAACCTGGATCCCTTGTGCACAAGAATTCCCATGACCATTTCTATGAACCGAACTTCATAGATTTACTTACTAGCGATTTAAAGAACATCATGTACGAAACTGCTTTACTGTACTATCACAATCAACCAACAAGTTATATGAAATAACATGCAGCAGTTTATAGAAGAATACTTTGAACTATCAATAAATACCAACCCATTAAACACCCAACGAACATGCATGCATCAATGAATTTATGCAAGGTTTTGTATGACAAGCAATGGGTGTTCCAAGCCTACTTCTTATCTTATCTTGTTATCCAACTTGTTACTTAATTGGTATCGTTTGATTGAATGCACAACTGAGTCAATTTTATTATGAACGGAGCCCTTGGAAAGAAGGTGCTTATCGAAATAGAGCCACTCACAAGTTGGTTGAATAGGAAGAAGAAGAAGGAGAGATCCCTAAGACTCCGCTCGCGCGTCGTCTACACGATCACCTGCACGCACCAACGGATGATCAATACCTCCTGCTTCGGTCTCCAAGGCCCGATACGAAATGCGAAATCCTAAGAACGAAAGCAATGAAATCCATTGAAACCGTTCAAGAAAACGCAAGTCATAAAACCAACAAGAAAGCAACCAAGCGGCACGAAAACGGACAAGAAACCAACGCAACGGAAAGGCCCCTCTCGACTCTGCCGCCGAGTCCATCCTCGAGGCACAATCCATTGTATATGGGACCTGATTCCGAAGAAACCAATCCATAACGAGGAAAGGATCTTAATTCAATCTGTCCCGTTCGGACGGTCGTAAGTATTTCTTGGCCGCGCTCCCCGACTAGGGGGAACGGGACATTACATCATAACCATCCAAAAGAAAGTTTCGTCCCGAAACTTAGGAATAGAACCTACCACTAAGGAATAATGAGGGGAACATTTCCCTCATATCAGCTTCAAGTTCCCAGGTCGACTCCTCGACCGAGTGGTTCCGCCACAGGACGCGTACTAGCGAGACGGTTCGGTTCCGCAACTGCTTCTCTTTACGATCCAAAACTTGGACAGGCTCCGCCGCGTACGACAAGTCCGCTTGCAGATTCAACTGCCCCAAGTCGACTATGTGGTTCGGGTCGTGTACAAACTTTCTCAGCTGAGAAACGTGAAAAATATCGTGTACTTCTGATAGGGCAGGCGGCAAGGCAACTTGATAGGCGACCGGAGTAACCCGTTTGAGAACTTCAAACGGTCCAACAAATCTCGGACTTAGCTTTCCTTTTACTCCGAACCGCATGACTCCGCGCATAGGCGAGACTTTCAAGAACACATGGTCCCCTTCAAAGAATTCAAGGGGGCGACGTCGAGCATCGGCATAACTCTTTTGTCGGCTTTGTGCTGTCTTCAACCGTTCACGAATCCACCGAACCTTTTGTACGGTTTGTTCAACCAGCTCCGGCCCAAGGATTTGCCGTTCTCCGACTTCGTCCCAGCAGATTGGTGACCTACACTTCCGCCCATACAAAGCCTCGTACGGAGCCATCTCGATGCTGGACTGATAACTGTTGTTGTATGCAAATTCGGCCAGCGGCAGGTAGACGTCCCAACTTGACTTCGAATCGATCACGCAGAGGCGCAACATGTCTTCTAGTATCTGATTCACTCGTTCCGTCTGACCATCGGTTTGTGGATGATAGGCTGAGCTGAACTTCAACTTGGTCCCCATCGCCAACTGAAGGCTCTCCCAGAAACGCGAGATGAATCGCCCGTCCCGATCTGATACTATAGAAACTGGCACTCCGTGCAGCCGGACTATCTCGTCAAGGTAGGTCTGGGCGAGGCGATCGGCGCTCCAAGTACTTTTGATGGCAATGAAGTGTGCAGACTTGGTTAACCGGTCGACGATAACCCAGATTGCGTCGTTCCCCCGTTGCGTCCTTGGCAGGCCAACAATGAAATCCATGCAGATGTGCTCCCACTTCCATTCCGGGATAGCAAGATTTTGCATCTCCCCGCCCGGCCTCTGATGCTCTGCTTTCACCCTTTGACAAGTTATGCATTGGGACACAAAGAGTGCAACATCTTTCTTCATGCCGTGCCACCAGAAGGTCGTTCGGAGGTTCTTATACATCTTCGTGCTCCCGGGATGGATCATATAGGCTGCATAATGAGCTTCCGCAAGGATCTCCTTTCTAAGTTCTGAATCATCGGAGACGCATAGCCTTCCTTTCACCCGCAACGCTCCATTTTCATCTACTGCAAAGTCCTTCGCCTTCCCCGCTAGAATCTGCTCGTGCATCTTCCTTAGGAAAGGGTCGTCTTTCTGAGTAGATGTGACCCGCTCTATTAGGTTGGGTACGAATCGCATTTGAGCGACCCGCGCGCCACGATATCGAATTCGGAGTTCGATGCCCAACTCTTCTAAGTCCCTTCGTAACCTGCGATCGACTGACAGAGATCCAACGAAGATCCGACTCAAAGCATCCGCTACAACGTTCCCTTTTCCAGGCGTGTAGTCTATCGTCAAGTCGTAATCTTTTATCAATTCTAGCCAACGGCGCTGACGAAGGTTGAGGTCCGTCTGGGTGAACAGGTACTTCAAGCTCTTGTGATCAGTATAAATTCGGCAAGGCACTCCATAAAGGTAGTGTCGCCACAATTTCAGGCCAAAGACAATTGCCGCTAATTCCAGGTCGTGTGTAGGATAATTTTTCTCGTGCTTCTTTAGTTGCCTGGAGGCATAGGCTATCACTCGATCTCGCTGCATAAGTACACACCCCAAGCCTTGCCCGGACGCGTCGCTAAATATTTGGAATCCCGAGATCTCGTCTGGTAGTGCAAGTAACGGGGCAGAGGTGAGGCGATGCTTTAACTCTTTAAACGAAGCTTCGCAGTCGGCGGACCACTCAAATGCGACTCCCTTTTGTGTGAGGCGAGTCAGAGGTAGTGCAAGTTTGGAAAAATCCTTCACGAACCGTCTGTAGTAGCCCGCTAGCCCGAGGAAGCTTCGAATCTCGCTAACGGATGCAGGTCGCTTCCACTCGACAATGGCCTCCACCTTCTTCGGATCGACTGAGATGCCTCCCGCAGAAATGATGTGCCCGAGGAAAGATACACTACTTAGCCAGAATTCACACTTACTCAGTTTAGCATATAGCTGGTTGTCCCGAAGAGTTTGTAGCACGGTCCGCAAGTGCTCTGCATGTTCTTCCTCACTCTTCGAATACACCAAGATATCATCGATGAATACTACTACAAACTTATCGAGATAGGGCCGGAACACAAGGTTCATTAAACTCATAAAGGCAGCGGGTGCATTGGTTAGTCCGAACGGCATCACCAGGAACTAATAATGGCCATAGCGAGTTCGAAAAGCTGACTTTGGCACATCGTCTGGCTTGATCTTTAGTTGGTGATAGCCCGAACGGAGGTCGATTTTAGAGAATACTGTGGCAGCTTGCAACTGATCGAAAAGATCGTCTATTCTTGGAAGAGGATACTGGTTACGAATGGTTGCTTTATTCAATTCTCGATAGTCGATGCAGAGCCGCAACGAGCCATCCTTTTTCTTTACGAATAGTACTGGCGCACCCCACGGAGATACACTAGGCCGAATGTATCCTCGATCTAGCAAGTCTTGCAACTGTACTTTAAGCTCCTTCAATTCTGCCGGGGCCATTCGATACGACGTCTTGGAAATTGGTCGAGTTTCTGGGAACGTGTCTATAGTGAACTCTGTCTCTCGATCGGGCGGCATGCCTGGCAACTCGTCGGGAAACAAATCAGGAAAATCCGCCACAACGGGAATAGACTCAACGTTTGCGCAATCTTGCCGAGTGTCTCGAACGGACGCTAAGTACCCTTCGCAGCCGGAGTGAATCATCCGTCGAGCAGACATTGCTGAGATCACCATGCAGGTATTCGACGCTTTTGACTCAGGACTGCACGTGAAGAGAAATTCGATCTCGCCGGGCAAACGAAACACGACTTCCTTTTTCGCACAGTCGATTGTAGCTGAACAAGCGCCGAGCCAATCCATCCCCAGAATAAGATCGTAGTCCCTTATGTCTAGAACTATCGCATCTAATAACAATCTCCGTCCCCCGATGCAAATGTTACCTTCACGACAGACTAAGCGAGCCGATAAATCTACGCCCGAAGGAGTGCTAACACTTAGGTTTAAGCCTAGCGGTGTCATAGGGAATGTGTGTTCGGCGGCAAAATCTGCCGAAATGAAGCTATGTGTTGCACCAGAATCAAACAATACTCGAGCAGGTACATTATTAAAAAGTAATATACCTGACACCGTCGTGTTCGATGCAAGTGCCTCATCCCGAGTCAAAGCATAGACTCGTCCCTGAGCGTTTTGCGGTGCCTGGTTCGCTCGTTGAGTTTGCCCCTGACCCTGAGCTGAGTCATTATTCTGCTGGGGACGGTGTGAAGATGGATCGTTGGAACGGGTTGGACAATTACGAGCAATGTGGCCCATCTTGCCACAATTGAAACATCCTCCTTTGCTCGCGCGACATTCGCTGACGTGGTGTCCTGGCTTGCGGCAGTAGGCACAATTTTGTCCTTGCCTCTTTCCTTGATTCGAGTCTTGGGAGCCGCCGTTGTTGTTGTGGCGCTTATGCGCGTTGTTTCCTCCTGTGTTGGCAGGACGCTTGTGATTGTTATTTTGCACAGCGCCGGTGCGAACTGGAGGATACTGCGACTCTAGGGACAGTGCATGATTCAAGGACTCCCGCATGGTACGATATTGAGTCACTACGACGTGAGCACGGATAGAAGGTCGTAGTCCGAGCTCGAACTTTCGTGCACGACTTTCGGCATCGGCGAGCTGAGACTTGGCAAATTTTGCAAGTCGGTTGAACTCTGAAGCGTATTGACGCACCGTCATGTCTCCCTGCTTCAGTAGCGCAAACTCGTCTTCCTTTTCGCGACGGACGGCGGGTGGAAGGTATTCCTCCACGAAGGCCTTGCGAAACACGGACCAGGAGATAGCCGTTGTGCCACCTTCGCTCAAAATAGCTTGCTTGTGCACATCCTACCAATCATGTGCATTTTGTCGGAGCTGAAGTTGGGCACACGCCACTTTCTTGGTCTCGTCTAGGCACAGCGCTTCAAAGTGGTCCTCCAACTCGATCAGCCAGTCCATTGCTAAGGAAGGGTCCTCGGTGCCTTTAAACGTAGCACGGCACATCTTCTTAAATTCTGATATCGACACGATTGACCCATTCTCGCCTGAGGGTAAGGTACCCTGGGAATTCTGCGGTCCAGTGGCTTCAGCAACTATAGGCACGGTTGCGGGGGCGGATGCAGAATGATTGTTGGCGACCATATTCGTCACCATTGTTTGCAGACTATTCATCTGCTTCTGTTGTGTATCCGCCTGAAATCGCTGCGCCACGAATTGAGCTTCAATCCGTGACTCGAACTGACTCTGCCGTAGTTCAGCTTGTTTCTGCTGCGTCTCCATCAAACGCATCATTCGCTCGAACGGATCGGCAGAGGGTGCGGCAGCTGGACTCCCAGAGCTGCCCGAGGTGCCTGAACTACTCGCTTGCACTTGCGCCACCATCTGCGCTTATGCACCCGGCTCGGAAGTCGTTCCTTGAAAGGAAAGTAACTTGTATTAGTCTCAAGGTATATTATGGACTCACTGTATGGAACGTATCTCATTTTGGCCAAGCGAATTCAAGGGTCTACTCGGAAGGAACAAGGTCCTCTTTAGAAACTTTCTTTGTGAGATCAAAGGATCTGAAGCATGCTCTGATACCAATATGTCACGCCCCGATTTCGGCTAATCGATAATCGTCCCCCGGGCGTGATGCCGTGCACGCGTAGGGCGCGCGTGCACAAGGCCTTAGGCATAAGGATATTCTTTAGAACAATGCAACATAGTAGACATATAAGATAACACAAGGTTGAGGCATAGAAAAGTTTCTCTTTTATTCATAATGAACATCTTTTTACATCGCTTGACTCAAAATGTATAAAATGCCCCACGGGCTTACAAACTTGGACGCAAAATGAGATAGCCGATCCATACATTATGTCCCTTTACATAGATTTAAAAACACAAAACACCTTGGGTGCGAGTAAGCACCATCGCCTTAGCGATATTCAGCAACGGAGAGAGTGAAAGGCTTCTAGCTTGAGCCTCCAAAAGTCTTGGCCACGAACAGCCAAGGATCCCAAAAGTCCGGAGAGAACTTCAGCTCCTCGCCGCGTTGCCTTGCGCCGGGGAACCTGCTACAACGAGGGTCAGTACTTCGAAAAGTACTGGTGAAGGCTAGCTGCTCAACTTTACCAAGCTCATGAGATGAGATCTAATGAGTATGCTACAATTATGTTCTTAGGTGGGTTTCTATTCTTGCCTAGTTCAGATTTCATTGTGCAGGTATGCAAGAACAAAATAACATAACTTCACATGCCACCGTTCGGTGACTTTACCTGTACCGTCTGAACCACCTGTACAACTTACCATAGCCTTCCCTGTCACGAAGACATAGTTAGTCTGCACAGTTTAAATATACACAATATCTTTCTTTGTTGTTTAGGAGCCATCATGGGTTTAGTCTGGGCTGGCGGCGACGCTTGCAGCGCGGGTAGCTAGTCCCGCTACAATTCCCCGCTCCCTGTGCTAACTCATTTTAGCACGACTAAGAAAGTAGATTCCGCCCGGGTCGAAACGGCCCGGTGCCCCGGTAACCGTTCGCAGGAACCTGGATCCCTTGTGCACAAGAATTCCCATGACCATTTCTATGAACCGAACTTCATAGATTTACTTACTAGCGATTTAAAGAACATCATGTACGAAACTGCTTTACTGTACTATCACAATCAACCAACAAGTTATATGAAATAACATGCAGCAGTTTATAGAAGAATACTTTGAACTATCAATAAATACCAACCCATTAAACACCCAACGAACATGCATGCATCAATGAATTTATGCAAGGTTTTGTATGACAAGCAATGGGTGTTCCAAGCCTACTTCTTATCTTATCTTGTTATCCAACTTGTTACTTAATTGGTATCGTTTGATTGAATGCACAACTGAGTCAATTTTATTATGAACGGAGCCCTTGGAAAGAAGGTGCTTATCGAAATAGAGCCACTCACAAGTTGGTTGAATAGGAAGAAGAAGAAGGAGAGATCCCTAAGACTCCGCTCGCGCGTCGTCTACACGATCACCTGCACGCACCAACGGATGATCAATACCTCCTGCTTCGGTCTCCAAGGCCCGATACGAAATGCGAAATCCTAAGAACGAAAGCAATGAAATCCATTGAAACCGTTCAAGAAAACGTAAGTCATAAAACCAACAAGAAAGCAACCAAGCGGCACGAAAACGGACAAGAAACCAACGCAACGGAAAGGCCCCTCTCGACTCTGCCGCCGAGTCCATCCTCGAGGCACAATCCATTGTATATGGGACCTGATTCCGAAGAAACCAATCCATAACGAGGAAAGGATCTTAATTCAATCTGTCCCGTTCGGACGGTCGTAAGTATTTCTTGGCCGCGCTCCCCGACTAGGGGGAACGGGGCATTACACTCATCACCCCTAATCATTATAATGTCATAACTGACAGAATTTTTTCCACTATCAGATCAATTACAGTTGTGTCCCTGTTATAGAACTTTTAGATTTTAGTCGATCCTAATTGAGTGTAACCATGTCATTCGAGTAACAGGTTCTTACTCTGTGGATGGAGAACTGGAAACAGTGATAGGAATGAGCATAGCATCTTTTTACGACGGACAAGAAATGCAAGTCTGAGCCAGCTTTCATATAATACATTAACATGCACTAAGAAACTAAAGCAGTAATTTAATTTACAAAGGGAATCTTCTACGTTATAAGGAGGTTTATTGATTTGTGCTAGAAGCTCTCTGGTTTATTCTACTATAGGTTGATTGTTAAGCAATTAAAATATAGCATGTAGATTCCAACTAAGGATCAAAGAAATGGCCACATGGAAGATACCTGTGCAATTGAAGTAAAACACTCTAGCAACGGAAACAAATCTTTGTCTGCATTTGAAATTTGCTGCCACTTTGAGATTAAAGGGGGCATCAAAATATCAAGATACTTTGGCTGTGGTAAACCAGTAAATAAGATTAGTTTAGGTTTCCCACATCTCTTTAAGTTCATAATGAGATTGAAAGGGAGCAAGTATAATCACCAACATAAAAAGAATATTTAAACCTGATTTAGCTCTCCACCAACTGCATCTGCTAGAGTACCAATGGCATCATATACAATTCGGAGGTTCCGCCTCTAAAAACAGAAAATGACAAGAGAAAGAAAAGGGAAATCAGATTTTGGGTATATGACTGGCACTAGGATAAGTCGCTTTACAAAGATAATTAATCTTTACATCCAGGATATATTCTAGTTAAACATTGTGACATGAGGGCAGTGTTTGAGAAATCGGAAATATCGGTCGATATATCGTTTTGAGGACAAAACGACATATCAGCCATATATCGGTTATATAACATTTTGGAAAAAAAGGGCCAATATTTCGGTCGAAATTCGATATATCGGCTGATACGATATCATTTGGTATTTACCGATATTCGGATATTCACATATATCGAATTAGAGGGTTTGGAACGGGTTATTGGGTCGGGTCCTACCCGTTAAACAAACCCCTAAAACGCTCTCTCTAGTGCTGCAGGAAATTTCTCCCTCTGTCAATCTAGGTCCTAATTATATATTTTTTATTTAAGAAGAAACATAAGCAGGTGAGCGCTCCTTTCCCACCCACCCAAGACACAACCCCCCCCCCCCCCCCCCCCCCACCTTCCCCCCCGTTTTTAATTCTGAATTTTCAATAGTTTTTAGTTCTGATTTTTCTTTTGATTTTGCAGAGAAGAAGAAGGTCAGGTAAGCTCTCTTCCTCTCTGAATTTTGAATTTCTGGGTTTATTTCTGAATTTTTCTTTTTGCTGCTGCTTTTTGTTGTTGTTGCTGCTGTATATTCTTCTGCTGGCTGTTGGTTCTTCTTCTTCTTCTGTTGGTTGCTGCTCCATCTTTTGCTGCTGGCTGTTTCTGCATCTTCTTCTTCTGCTGCTGCTTGTTCTCAGGATGAATACTAAATTTAGGAGGGCTGCAATTTGATAGGAGAAGCATTTGTTCTTCCTTCTGTGATCTAATATAATTTGGTTAAGTTTTAACCACAAGCTAGTTAAGCTAGTTGCTAAATTACGATATTTCAATATATTATATATAACATATTACACATTTAGGACATTTAGTATATATAATATTAACATATTATACATTTATTGATATCTGATATTTCAATATATCTCCAATATCCGACATCTCAAAACCCAAACTGATATGAACCCAATATCCGATATCTCGGACATTGCATGATGGTGAACTTTGTGCATAAAAAAGAATATGCTCAAAAGGAACCTGATATTTTCCATAAGCACACAAGAGGTGCTGCAAAATGATCTCCAAGTGTGGCGCCAATTCTTCAGCAGCCTCCTGCCAGAAACCAGCCAAATATGTTAGATATGTTAAATAATAGAAGGATATTCATCGACTTTAAATTGTAGAAATAATACCTCTTCGAGAGTTGCAAAAGCTGAACAAGCAGCCTCTTGCACTCGCTTATTGGAATCTAAAATTCTTCGAAGTAGTCCCATGAGAATTTTATCAAATTGTTCGTGGCCATTTTGATAAGAAATGCCCTACACGAGCGAGAACGTAATGATCAAACAAGTCTCTTGTACATGATGAACAAATAATAGAATGTCTGACTTCAAAATATATAACTGGTAGCATGTTCTTGTGAAACCCAGAAAACAAATCTCTTCTATTGCTCGTCCAGTGCAGGCTGTAAGAGCAATGGAGGACCATATTAAAAGCACACAAAGTACCACGAGCTTTGACAAGGCTAGATCAAAATAATTAAGAGATCAAAATTGACGTCCAAACAAAATAAGAGTGTGTTTCTACTCTTTTAACACTCTTTATGATCAATAGAAGAGATAATTAGTAATTAAACTAAACCAAGTATACAATTGCTATAACTGGTGCTGGTAGAGCGTTCCATGACCAGACACGCATATCAAGCCAACATGGTTCCATGACCAGACACGCATATCAAGCCAACATGACAAATTTTGACAAGACTCGTATGTATAATCTCATATGCATACTGTGTACAATTATTAACACAAAGTAACTTGAATGGTCGTGTTTGTCTGTCTGTTATAACACTATACTCCAGGCAAGAAACATGAACTTGCTCCGGACGCTGGAAGATATTGATTGCTATCCACCAAACTCATAGATTATGTTATCTTACTCGCACAATGCAGTTAGTTCTTTACATCCTTGATTCTCGTTAGTACATTCCCACTTCTTACTCTTAACAGGAGACATTGTAGCATTCAGATGTTAGTTTTATACTCTAAACTAAGAAACCTAAGAAACCTATGTTAATCTTGCATATATGTACAAGATGTGCATGAGTTTAGCTCTGCTCAATAAGCTAGCTTTTCCTCGAACTCTTACTAGTGAAGGTCAATCTTGATTAGCCCTCAATCATAAACTTGCAAGCTCAGGTGATGTCACATAGGCCAAAAGAACCTGAACAAATCCCATATCTCTCATCTAGTACGGATTCTCTTACATGTACCCATCTAACTCTTTTGTTCCCATTGGCCATCTCTCGGTCCAGCTCAATTCGTGATCTATGCACTTCGCTATCTATATGACACAACGCCTTATTGTGCTCACCCTCTCTCTCCTATGTGCCACACCTACTTGATCCTGCTCTACACATCCGGCGTCCGCATAGATGCAGTGTGGTATTAATTCTGCATGCAGTGTGGCACCTAACCATCTACTTCACCGTCACTTTCTTAACAAAAGAGCAACATGCACAATTTAAAATATGACCATATATGAACTTTGATCTGTCAACATTTTTTCCCTAAGAGTATTAATGGTAAAATATGTTTTGCTTAAGGACTAATTTCTTTTATTCTTTCCTAAATGAATTGGTATAGGCTTGATTTTATGTGTTTATGTTTTAGATAGATTTTGATGTTTAAATTATGTTTCGATTGTCGCCTCATAGTTGTATTGTTAGATAGAAGTCGCATAGTCGTTATCGTTAAATAGAAGCTACTTGGCATAGATTTGATCTTCTAGTTATATATTAAAAAAAAATAGGGAGAAAGAAATTGTTTACCTAGTAATCCGATCAACTTGTGAGTAACCGGATTACTCTTTCCAAGATCCTCAAACCCAGTGGGTAATGACACCAAATAATCTATCATTGTGCTAGTGTGTTTCTTATTAAATTTTGAACATAATACATATCTTGGAACAAGGTTGTGAAAAGCGCTAGGCGCTAGTCAGGTGGGCACGCGTCGCCTAGCGCCTATCTCGCCTAGGCAGGCACCTAGGCGGGCACCTAGATTTAGGCGATTCAAAAAAATAAAAATAAAAATAAAAATCCAAAAAACCTACAGAAAATTGCAAAAAAAAAGTCCATAAAATCCCAAAACATGCATAGTCGAAAGCCGAGGGGGACTAGGCAAGCGCCTAGGCAGCCATAGGATGGGCACCAAGGTTGTAAAAATCGCTAGTCGGCCGCTAGTCGGTTCGCGGGAACTAGGAATTAATCGGATTAATCGGAGATTAGTCGGTTTAATTTTTTTAAATTAATTAATATATATATATATATATATATATATATATATGTCATAAAAGTATTAACTTAAGTATATGACATATGCAATATATATTAATAGCGGCACATATATTAAATTGGTGTTTTTTTATTAGAATACTTAGTATATGACATTATGCAGCCAATCCAGCAGCAGCAAGCTTAAAAAAGCAGCAGCAGCAATAAAAAACAGCAACAGCAGCAAAAAAAGTAGCAGCAACAAGCAGCAAAACAGAGTATAAAAATTATGCAGCCAAAAAACGGTGCAACAGCAGTAGCTTGAAGTGGCCACGTGTGAACAACAGCTTTAAGTGGCCACGTGGGACACCACCAACCAAAAAAACTTTGGTATTTTATATACCAAAATCCTATAACAACAGAAGCTCTGCTTCCAATATGCAAAGAAGCAAAAGAAAAATGAAAAATGAAAAATGAAAAGAAAAGCAAACCTGCGGAAGAGGCGGCGGCCACGACGGCTCAACAGCGGCGGCGGCGACGAGGGGATCGATCAAGTAAGCTTTCTCTCTCTTTCTCCTCTTCTTTCTTTCTCCTTTTCTTCTTTCTCTTTTTGTTTCTCTCTGTCGAGTGTCGAGCGGATCCTGTAGGTTTAGTTTTTTTTTTAACTACTCGGCCGAAGCTCCCTAGTCGGCCGACTCGAGCCGTCTAAGGCAGCAACCGATTAGTTTGACCTCCTAGGACCCAAGGCGGGTCGACGGGGTCCGACTACCGCTTAGTCAGCCAACTAGGCCAACTTTTACATCACTGACGGGCACCAAGCGCCTAGTGCCTAGGCGGCCACCTAGGTCGCCTTTTAGAATAGAGTATAGGAATAGTCGCAACTAGATTCGCCAAACCAGTCACTATAGAGTTTGAAGAACTACTATAAAACCAATGACCACCATCCACTTGGAATGTCCAAAGAAATTAGTTGATCATGCTGCTCTAGTTTGAAGGATTATGTTACCAAATATGTGCTTCTCGGAATTCCATGCACATGAAGATTTCAGGAATACAAGAATCATCAAATTTTGGCATGCTTATTTTGGAGGAGTGTTATTCCTTTTCATTCGATGTATCCTAGAGACAAATGTAATTTCCTACAGCAAATTGTATCCATCTTACCTCTTCGTCTAGACTATTTATAGTTTATAGTATAGGAAAACCTGGAGGGTGCCCATTGGTTCCATGAGCTTTATTTACATTGCCAAAATGTGTCTACCTACCTGCGAATTGGATGTCTATGTCTTATGGCATTGTCCTCTCAGGCTCATAGCTACCATGGGTAGGAATTAGGCACCAACATAGAGGGTTGACCTCAGGTCGATAGACGATCATAAAAAACATGTCAATTCTTTATGGAGTTTTTTTATGCTCTACAACCAACCCTATTCTGATGGAGAAGATATATATGATGATTATGTTGGAGGAAGCTACTCTCAGGATTGGAGGAGTAAGTTTAAAAAATTAATATTACTATTACTTTTTTTATAAAATAACTGTAAATGAGTAAGAATATTATTCTAAGGTGATCATATCGAAAGGATCCTATGATGAATTATAATGGTATCTCCACTTATATGCATTATATATTACACCTTACTAACGCGGGTGGCATTAAAAATTCCGAACCGCATGCCAAGAGTTTGTTATGTGCCTGCTATAACTAATGACTAGTTTGCCGTAGTTTTTTTTTCCGTCTTATCTTATATGAGGTTAAAATAGAATTTGATATTGAAAGTGGGTAATTTCATAGCATGCAATGCCCAGAATTGATGGAAGTTTGCCATAGTGCCTATAGATAAAGCAAAGAATTGGTAAATGTTATATGGGTGTCAAGTTTTCAAACCAATAATAGGCAGTCGAATGCATTTTATTTCTAAACTGATATTAATAATCGGCTACATCTATCATAATGTGGTCGGCTATGGAGCATAAGCTCCATAAAGGATTTGACAGTTTTTATGACCGGATGTCTACCTGACGCCAAACCTCTATGATGGTGCCAAATTTTCAGCCAAGGTAGCTATGAGCATAAGAGGGTCATATCATAAAACCTAGGCAATCAGTTGGTATGTAGGTAGACCTACATTTTGGATATGCAGTTTAAGCTCATACAACCAAGAAGCACCCTCTATTTTCCCCTAGACTATAAGGTCTAGACGAATAGGTAAGAAGTAAGATGATACAATTTGCTACAGGAATTGCATAGCGTAAACCACAATTAGAAAGGATATTAATAACAAAGGGTTAGATGAGGACAGCTAATCTAATCAAGTGTCAATCAGAATTACCTGGACAATAAACTTGCTATAACGGGAAAGCGTCCAGCAGGTGATACTCCGTATAAGAGGAAATTTGTCATCTAATAGCGGTAGGAGAAATGCAACAATCTGCATACAATATTTAGAGACTTTGTCATATTGTGCTACAAAAGGAGGTCTGCTTCCACAATTGAAGGTGGCATTGACAGTAAATTAAGTAAATTAAGTAAATTAAGCATACTAGATAGCAAAATAAATGTAAAGGATAAAATAGTACAAATTACAAGGGCACCTATAACTGAGCATTTGAGACCACAGAAGAAGATTCATGCATTAGACTAACAGAAAGACTCAAGAAGATTATACCACTTGATAAGTTAAAAAGTTGCATATCTTCTAGCATCAATAGTTTGTTGAAAGAAACACGTCCCTCTTAAAGCACTCAATAGACTGAGGAAAGGTTTCCTCTTAAAACACTTTTCAAGTTGCCAAAGTACCTTGACAGAAGCATAACCATGCTACCCACAGCATTGCATGCTTAATTATAACGAAGTTTCAATCAAGGCTACTCCACTGGCTTCAGTCCTTCAAAAACAACCTATTTTGAATACTTCTAGTTTTGAACTATATATTATACATTTTAATTATCCTGGCCAAATGCTGTAAAACTCAACCTTCATTTGTAAGCTTTCAGTAAAAGAAAGGTTGATGTTTTCATATGTTTAGTATCATGACATTTAATTCTTTTTTCAAAAATTCAAGTCGTAGTATGTTATATGATATCAGTGTTCTTCCTTTTTGACTTCTCCTTGGAATGTCATCAGCTTTTTACTAAGGGCATTTTCTACAATATTGGTAACTGTGATCCCTTCTTATAGCCCCAATCCAAGTTTGCTTTGGTCTACCTCTAGTCCTAACTCCTACCAGCACCTGGCAAATCTGCCATACTCCTACCAACACCGGCCTTCCTGAAAGTGTATGAAATGTGGATCAAACCAACGTAGAGAAAAAGCATAACAGAACGAACTAATTTCATATGCATGACACAGAACCAAGTCATTTAACTTTCTAATATAGCCTAACACAAAAAGGCTGAGATATGTCCGGAGCGACTCAAACAAGCAGTGACAAAATGCACCATATCTGGACTGAGCCACCTTAGAATAGCCAATAGTAATATTACCAAAATAAAGTAAAGCACGTAGTGTTAACAAAAATGAACATACATAGAAACACTCAGAGATGATGATCTGGTAATAATGACCCACAATAAGATGTTTCGAGATGTAAATTTGAAGCAAATATAAGAAATACACCTATCTAAAATAGGAAAATAGGTTAATCCACTTTATGATGTCACGCTTAATCTATAAGTTAATCCACTTTAATGTGAGTTCTTGGTAACAAGATGAACTGCTAAAATCTCCATGAATTCTGTAATTCATGTTCAACCCCCACTCAGCTAAGAAGTATACCTCGGGAAGGTGGGGATAAAGTCCTTCAATACATCCCTCCGCTATGGCACCGATTGCCAACACGGCAGCTTCCCTCTCCTTCCAGTCGGGATCACCAGTAATAGATAGGTTGTGCTGCAATACAAGAAAATGAAGATTTGAAACATGCTAAAGAATTAGAAACATCCAGAACATATTTTCAAATATGCAATCTATTGTATGCTGTATATTAAAATTTCAAATTAGTCTAAAGGTCTCTGGAACATTGTCAAAAAGGTTACAAGTGAACTAACGTAGGGGCTTTGTCATAATAGCTTATATTACACCAAGGTTTGCAACAACCGATACGTAAAGAGCTTATATTATTACACAAGACAAACAACAATAAAGTAACATAAAGCCTTTGCTCAAGATAAACTTGTGTTACATATATTAGCATGTATATTATAACCGCACATCATAGCAATATCAGATAATTGCTAAAGGGGAAATAGCAACAATACTATTGTCACTTGTACATAATCCAGAGAATCACAAAGTTCTTTGTAAATCAGCCCACACAAGTCATTTACGTAATTTAGGATCATTAATTTCTTCATATTCAGGTCAAGGTAGCAAATGACTTGTTTCCACAGCAGTTACATTATATGTTAAAGTCAAAAGTCAACCATACCTGGATCAAAGGCATTAAAGTTGGTAAAATTTCAACCCCAAATATATTTGAAAGAACATCTAGACCAGCTGCACTGCACTTTCTTAGATTCCACACATTGACTACATCATCATCCTGTATGACAGCACTTGGAACTATAAGATTCAAACAACTCCGATAATTCATGGTTAGGAAAGCCAAGGCACGATCAGAGCCTCGACAACTTTCAGGCTAATGCAAGTGAAACAAAAATTACGATAAATATACATCAGAAAGAACAAAGTTAAACATGCATACTTACAGCTTCTTCTCCATTTTCAGATCCATGAAAACGTGATGCATGAAAACGAGGCTTCAAATCCTATAGGGCGAACAACAGGTTTGAAGTAATTCCAGAGAACCAAAAATTAAATATAAAAAAACAACTCAAAACAATAACTAAAAGTAATTGTCAACATAAACAATAACCTGATCCCTATCAGGAAAGCTCTCATCTTCCTGTAAACAAATTAAATCACTGTGTTATGGAAACCACTTATAAAGAATTCAGATCCAAGCTACAAATATTGTTAGAGATACTAGCACAAGCATAATGCACCTCAACATCAAAAAGTGATTCATCATCTTCAGCATATGCCATATTTGACAACAAAACCTACAAAGAGCATCAATTAACAAAGTGAGAATGAAGCTCAAATTTTCTTGATAAGATTTGGAAATGTCAATTGAGTATAGAACACACTGGAATCAAGCGTGGCAGAAAGTCTCTTAAACCATCAGGAGGCAAGTTAGCATCACAATACGCTGACCTAAAAAGTAAATTCATAATCAGCATTAGTTACCACTATATAAAGGCCAAGAGAAAAAGTAATGGTAATACCCCATCTCAATACTTCTCCACAAACAAACAAAAAAATATTGGCATTAGGGTGGATAGAAGAGTGCTTTTGAAGATGGATTACATAGATCAAGTATCAAAATACATATAACTTATATATTTCGAGAAGATCCTCACAAAAATGAGATTGACAAGAATCGTGTTTAATATCTTCAGCTCCTTAAGCCTGTCGCTGAAACTCTCATTATTTATAACCTCATTCCTTGAAATAACTTGCAACTAGAGTAAATGATTGAAAAGGTATTGAGAGGTGCATTCCATGTAAATGTGCATTTACAAGTAAGCATCTTGATAATGAGGTATTAATGCTTTGATTTTCAGTAAACTACCAAAATGAAATTAAACACAGATCAATTTCCCAAAATGCTTAACATGTCCACAAGAAGCATCTAACGTATTCAATTTGACAAAATCAATAATAAACCAGCAAAAGTTATGAGCATAATTAAGGAGTGAGAAGTAGTAGCAGCAGCACATTTAAGTGTCAATGAGTTCCTTGTTAAAGCATAAAAATTGAAGCCAAAGGTAGGACTGGATAAGAACCAACGTAGAACATAGCCCACCAGTTCAATCCATTTCAGTTGGTTCGGTACAGCAACAACAATGAGAAGAAAATAAATATTCTGAAACTAAATTTAAAAAATGCACTGACCACTACTAAGGCGGTATGTTGTTTAGATGTGAGAAATAGATAAAAAGGAAAACAGTGCATTCAGACGACTAGTTAAAAAAAATTAAAGAAAAAGGATGAGAGATCAGAGAAGTAGAGAGAAAGTGGTGAGGGTTTATTTACCTCGCAACAAATCCAGCAGTTACGTGATTAGAGAGGTGATTGCCCAGTAGAAGCAAGGTGCCAACTTAATCTCTCCATCCCCCTTTTCTATGAGTGGAATAATGAATCCGTGAACCCTAACATCACTTGGGTTTGGGTTCAGTTCAGGAAACAAGAGATTGGTTTGGTTCATCTTAGAGATGAGAGGTTTGGTTTGATTCAGGAGTAAAGAGGTCAGGTTTGGTTCAGTAAGAGAGGAACTGGCAAACCAATTGCTAAAGCGTATACACAAAGGTCTGGTTCGGCTCCAATTCTGACCTGGTTCAGACTAAATGTGTTCATACAAAGCCAGGTTCAGGTAAAATTCATTTGAAACATATTTGGTCCAGAATGAATTTATAATTTAATGCATTTGGTTTGGACCAAATGTATTTAAATGAACTGTCCATGTTAGAGTTAACCTAAAACAGGTGGACTTGGGCCGAATTAGTTTTACTAACGGGTAAGTTTTGACAGAAGCTCAATCCATTTTAAAGTCTAGATTAAACCATTATTCACCAAAATTGACGTCATACTACAACCAATGAACAAAATATGGTTAAACTATAATTTATTTTGCTATTTATAGTTTCTCTTATTTTTCACTTAAATACCTGAACTATCTTCTTTTGCAAGTTAGTCCTAACAGTAAACGTCAAAAGACCATAATGTCCCCTATAATAAAAATAAATAAATAATTCTCTCGTCATAGAAAAAAACAAAAACAAAACAAAAACAAAAAAAGAGGTGAGGATGTAGGGAGGTGAAAGATAGTTTGGAGTGGGGAAGCAGGGGACTAGCATTTTCTAAGAAGAAGAAAATGGTCTCGACTTTTTTTTTTACAAAACACGCTTTCGTTTGGGGGTAAACAGGTCCAAAATGGTCACGTGCTTTGCATGTAACCACTAAGGGGATGGCTGACAAGTGACAACGGAAGGGTAACTTGCAAAAACTTACAAAGTTCAAGGTATTTACATAGCAAAAAAAAAAATCGGGGTATTGAAATGTCAAAAGTTTAAATGTGCTTTAACTTCTAAGTTTTTTTTATTAATTATTTTGAAGTTCTGAAACCCATGAGTTGTTTTGAGTTGTTTTTAAAATATTTTAAAGTCTAGGTAGTCTTTGATCTTCCCTATTGCATTCTATCCATTGATAACTTGTGCATGCTGGGGAGAGAGACTTATTAGATGGTTTTATCCTAACTGACATCACTCAGAGGGATTACAAGTTAGAAATTTTGTGCTGCTCATAGTATCACAATTGTACAGACCATTTGACTTTTATTTCAGTTTCCTTAAGATAATTTTCGGGCTGCTGATGTAGCTTTCTTCTGTATAAGTGCTTAAATAGGGTATCCAAATGCAACTGAGTTTCCCTTCAATGCAGGGTTTGAACTTTGAAGAAGTCAAGATGTTTGCAGCTTTTGCATACCAAATTTTGTGAAGGGGTCAACACATTCTCTTCTGATTTTGATACATATACGGCAATACAGTAAAATTTGAATTCACTGATTTGTACTTCCAGAAAATCTAGGATATGATTCGTTTGTTTGTATATATATATATATATATATATATATATATATATATATATATATATATGGCGATAAGCGGCGGCTCCAAAACTGGCAACTTTGGGTTAGGCCCGGGGACGACATGGGACCCGGTTCTTCGTCGGCGGGGTGTCGTTGGGAGGCAACGGACGTAGGCGGTCAGGAGGTACGTGGGGATGGTGGCGGTTGGAGCACGATTGTGCGGCAGAAGAAGGAAAAGGTGAGCAGGCACACGAACAACCCTGGAAGACGGTATCCGGTGGTCGGGGAGAAGGGGCGGCCAAGTTCGAGTAACGTCCGGGGTGGAGTTTCCATCTCTCAATGGAGGAGGGGTCTGTTATCTATGGTGAGGGCAACTGGAGGATTGACATCGACGAAGGGGTCAGTTGGACGAGACCAGTACAGCCAAGGGCAACATGGCTTACGGGCTAGTCCTAATAATCAAAGCTGGACAGTTGCATTGGCGAGGCCAGGTGGAGTTGTGCCACCGGTGGGGGGGGGGGGGGGGGGGGGGGGGTCAGGTAGACATGCCCAAGACAAGGACAAGGAGCATATGCAATATCAAGGGATAGGCAAGTCGTAGGCAGACATATGTTGCGGTGGGATGGACAATACTACCTGTGCAATGCAGTACGTCGTACCAAAACACGTAGAGGGGGGCGAACGTGCGTCGTTTACTGCAGAGGAGATATCGGAGACGGAGGAATACCGGTAGAATACCATTATACTTTATATACTCGGAGATAAATTTATGGTCAGATTCGTGCCTTCGCTGCGCAGGTGGGTTTCCTATTTCATACTGGAATACGTCAATGCTCATGAAACTGGCAAGCTTGATAGGAAGGCATATTAAAGGCGATGAGGTGACGAATACCAGATCGAGACTTCTGTATGCCAGGGTCTTCGTAGAGATAAGAGGTTGGCAAGCCTCTACCACGGGTTGTGGAGTATGACATCTCGTCTGGTGAAGTGTTTACTCAAACAGTTGAATATGAATGGGTCCCTCCAGTATGTCAAAAGTACAAGTGCTTCGGTCATCTGGCGCAACAGTGCAAGATTGTAGAGGAAGTTGATGAGGGACTGCAAAGACGGGAACCGCTGGTGTCGAAGGAGCCCCTGGGTGGGAGGGGGGGATGCTTCGGAACAGGAGTATGAGGGTTTGGTAGACACCTTAGAGGCAGGAAGGTGGCCTACCCATGTAGCGGCCGATGTGGGAGGGAAGGGGGGTTTGGAACTATCCCTAGTTATATCGAGTCTTGTGGAGGGGAGTAAGGAGGGGGACAATATTATAGGGGGGATGGTGCAAAACACCATTGATGACATGGAGTAGGATTCCAACGTGCCAATGGAAGATCCTCTGATGTTCCAAGCACGGAGTGATCGACCAAGAGGAGTATTTACAAGAAGGAGGTCCTATGTGGATAGGAAAGGCACTAAGGAGACGCTGAGAGTGGGGGATGGTGTGCAAGCAAGTAGAAAGCGACATGTAGTAGCAATTAGGGAAGAAGCTCCTAAGAGCTACTCAGTCCAGTCAGTAAGCCAGGGAGAGTTACTAGCTATAAATAATCCTGATTGGACGAGGCATCTATCAGAGGGATCCCAACAAGGGGTTGCGAGTGAAGATGAGATGGTCCAAAGACATGAGGAGCTGGCGTCGAACCCAGACGATTGCTCTGGAAAGGTACTTGGGGACACAAACTCTATTTAATGTCTCTGATTACCTGGAATGTTCGTGGAACTTGCTCGATAGAAAGATGGAGGAAGATATGTGATGTTAATAGGAGGGAGAAGTGTTCGATTTGTGCTCTATTAGAGACGAAGATCAAGTCGTAGAGGATTCTGGATAAAAGAACACTGACCAATTGGTCTTAGGCTCATAATTTGAGCTTATGTAATATGGCGAGGATTTGGATAAGGTGGGATAGCGGCAAGATGGAATGGGCAGGTGGTACATGTATCTGAACAAATAATAGCTATTGTTTTTAAAATACAAGTGGGATGAAGTTCATAATGGGCACGGTGTACGAAAAAAATGATCGATGTAGGCGTGATGGACTTTGGCGGGATATTATCCATATCAGCACCATGGCGAATATTCATCTCAGGCTACCTCTTTTAATCATGGGCGGCTTTAATGCTTTGTTATATAGGCATTAGAAAGTTGGCGGGTGGAGGGTTCCAGACACTACTACACGATTTTCAGCATTGCTTACTTCGCTCTAGATTGCAAATGCTCGAGAGAGAGAGGGAGTCATATTTGAACGTGGAACAATAAGACGACTCGGAAACGTGTGGCATGTCAGTTGGACAAGGCATTAGGGAATAGAGTATGGTACGATAAATATCCACAACTCTGTGCAGAAGGTTTAACGGCGGGTACTAGTGACGATTATCCTATCAAATTGAGTTCGGTGGATATCGGGGGGCAAAGCTCTTCCTTTCCGCTACAACAACGCTTGGCACCTTATCGAAGGCTATAGGAAAGCCGTTGCTATTCGTTTGCAAGCGGGTGTGAGGGGCAATCCTCGATTCCAGTTTGTCCAACGGTTGAAGAGGTCAAAGGCTTCCTTAAAGGCTTGGCTTCATGGCCGAGCTGGAGCAGAAAAGTCGGGACCTTCAAGCGATGCAACACTTGTTGCAAGCAGATGTGGGGAATTCAAAGTTGGCGGCCAAGGAAAAAAATTTGCTTGAGGAGAATAGCTTGTTGCGTATGGCGGACGAAATCCAGTTAGTGCAATGAGCTAAGTACTAATGACACAAAGGGGGGATAAATGCACCAAATTCTTTTACGATGTGGTTCGTTGTAGCAAACATCGTAACCAAATTCGTCAGTTGATAGACGGTGATGGGAAGGAGGTATCTCCCGCTCGAGACATTCAAACGGAGACAGTCAGCCGATTTATATAATCTAAGTGACTATACGTCTGTGTTCCCTAATCTTGTTTGCAAAAGTCTACCTAAGTTGGAAACAATATATTATTAGCACCAGTGACTATGAAGGAGATTGAGACAATTGTCATGAAGGCAGATCCTGACTAAGCCCCAGGGCCAGATGGATTCAGAAACAAGTTTTACAAGATCCATTGGAAAGATATGAAGGAGTAGATATATGAGATGATTAGTGATTTTTTTCATTCATGGCAGGTTATTGCGTGAAAACAATTACACTTATAACACCAGTGCCTAAGAAAGGAGGGTGCTACAGATTTAGCGGACTTTCGTCCTATTGCATGTTGTAATTTCATTTAGAAGTTGATCACCCATCTTATGTGTCTCGTTGTATGGAGGAGCTGATGCGGGAACTGGTTTCTAAAAATCAAGCGGCTTTTAAGGTTAGATCCATAGCAGAAAATAGCATGTTAGCACATAAGATGATCCAGGTGTTCAATAAACCGGGGGGAAAGAAAGCTTGTGTAAAGCTGGATCTACGGAAGGCTTATGATATGGTTAATCGGGAGTTTGTTTGTCAGATCATGTCAACTATGGGATTCGATGATATATGGGTTGCTAGAGTGAGGGAATGCATCTCGACGGCGTCATTTTTTGTACTTATAAAAGGACAGTCGCACGGGTTCTTCTGTAGTAGTCGTGGCTTGAGGGAGGGGGAACCCAGGTCTCTATATTTATTCACTCTTGTTATGGAATATTTCACATGTATGTTACATGTTGCGGTTCACTGGAGGAGGATTACGCCTCTCTATAAGAAGGTACGGTCCCATGTATCTCATTTTATTTACGCAAATGACTTGCTAGTGTTTCTAGAACCGACTCTGGCTGGGCTTAATGTTGTGTTAGATATTATGGAGGAGTTTGGTAGTCTGACAGGGTTGCATCTTAATAGGGATGAGTAAAGTATATTTCAGTGCTCTTTGTCCCAATAAAGATGAACGGGCAGTAGGCTGGGAGTTACAAGGGGTGAGCTACCTGTCAAGTATCTGGGCATTCCATTATCTGTGAATTATGCAAGAGACATGGACTGTCAGAGCATGGTGGATTATTCTCAGCATAGAGTGGAAGGTTGGTGAGATCAGTTATCATGGCCATAGCTGCGTTCTGGCTTCAATCTATCTTGGTGCCCTTCGCAACGGTTCGTAGAGTGGAGAAGCTGTGCGCAGACTTCATTTGGCGGAGGGGGACGTTTTATGTCGTCCTAGTAAGGAACGTGGAGTCGGTCTTCGGCCTCTTCGTATGGTTCAACGGGCGGCGGGTATGAAGTGACATGATGTTTCATTCGGGAGGGCTCCTTGTGGGCTGATTGGATGCGGCACAAATATTTGAGGGAAGAACTTTTGAGAGTACAGATCAAATAATAATGAGTGTATCTTTCAAACATATCCTTAAACACGAGGGATGTCCAGCCGGTGATCACTCGAGTCTTTCAGGATGGCGCGAACACGGACTTGCGGTGGATCCTTGGATCCAACACAGGAGCATGCTCCATCAGGTCGGCTTTCACATGATGAGGAAGGCATATAGGCAGGAGGCGGTGAGTTCTTTGATTGGGGATGCGGTTTGGCAGCTTGATGGTCACCCGCATGCTATGATGCTTGGCAATGAGATTCGACTATCCAGGATTGATGGCACGCTACAGCGGGATGTCTAGATATGGGATAATTCTCCACGAGGTTCTTTTGCATGTTCAATTGCTTACAACCAAGTACGCAGTATACACGAGATGGCCCATGCAGACGTTGTGTGGATGAAAGTAGTTGCCTGTAAGATTGAACTATGTTTATATAAATTGGTGTTGGACAAGCTACTGACGTTGGATAGATTGGCTTGATTTGGTATCCGAGATGGGACCAAACATGTGTGTTGTGTATGCGGAATAGAGAGTCTATAGCACCCTTGTTCTTCGGATGCTCGATGTCCAGATTTATATGAAGTAGACATGAGGAGGTGTTGAATTTGTGGAGTGGAGGATAGCATTGTATTAAGAGTGTGATTCAGGAGATCAGGACGACGAGAAGCAGGGGGGTCTATCTGGTTTCGGGAAACTTGTACCAAGTTGGTGTCGGTTGTTTGGCATATCTGGAAGGAGCATAATAACCGTATTTTTGAAGGAGTTTGTATGATTCCTATTAGAGTACTGCATAATGTAGAACATGATGTAAAGGGATGGCGATTGTGGGAGATAATCTCCGACTTGGAGATGTATGTAACTTTGATTCAGTCTTAATGGAATTACATTTTTTCAATATATATATATATATATATATATATATATATATATAAGAAGGGATCGGGATCCTCTCTCTCTCTCTCTCTCTCTCTATATATATATATATATATATATAAGAAGGGATCGGGATCCCCACACTTATGCATCTCCGCATGTCCCCGAGATAGCAACTGTTGATTTATCGTGTATATTGATATATCGTGCGTGTATGCGTCTATATATATATATATATATATATATATATATATATATATATATATAAGAATGGATCGGGATCTCGCAGCCGTTGAATTGTCGTGTTTGACGATCCAGATTAGATCAATTTCTCGCAAAAAATTGGATAGTTTAATGATCTCATCTGAATCGTCAAAAAAATCAATCCAACGACTGCTGTCTCGGAAAACATGCGGTGATGCATAAGTACGAGGATCTCGATCCCTCATATATATATATATATATATATATATATATATATATATATATAGAGAGAGAGAGAGAGAGAGAAGGGATCCACATCCCCTCCTATTATGCATCCCCAAGCATCTCCATGTTTACAACCGTTGGATCTTGTTTAAGTCATATAATCTTAACCGTTAATTTGAATCATTCAAATTAATGGTTAAATTTATATGACTTAGACAAGATCCAACTGTTGATAACATGGAGATGCTTGGGGATGCAAAAAATCGGAGATGTGGATCCGTATATATATATATATATATATATATATATATATATATATATACACAATAAAATTTGAATCACCAATTGGCAAAGGGGCCCTAAAACTGTTGTTGCCCGTAAACCTCTTATTTCTCCCTAGTAGGTGCGTTGTCAGGCCTACCGACTTGAGTGTAATAATAGGGTTAGTGTTCCAAACTCTCCATTCCCTCGCTGACCAGCCCCTATAAAGGAAAAAAGAAAGGAGAGGATGTGGTATACTGTAACCCGGCTATTGAGTTAAGTGTTAAGTTTAGTTTAGTCCCACATCGGATAAACTAATAGTGAGAGGGGTTAGCCTCCCCTATATAATGTACTCCCCTCTCATCTTAATAAAATTAATCCATTAATCTCATCCTACATGGTATCAAAGCCATAACCCATCCGCCCCTCTCCACAAAAAAAACCCTAACCCTATATCACCCTCGCCTCCCTCGCCCCCCCCCCCCCTCAACCTGTCGCGGCCCAGCCTCCCCCTGCCTCCTGCCCCGCCTTCCAGCCCCGCCTCCCGGCCCTCTGCCCCCGGCCCGCTGCCCAACTCCAGCAGCCCCCCTCGCTACAGCAGCCCCCCCTCCGCCCCCCCCCCCCCCCCCCCCGTCTCCAGGCCCCCCTTCTCCCCTGTCAGCCGCCTCCAGCCCAAAACCCTAACCCTAATATGCAGCCGCCGTCCCTCCTTCATGTCTAAACCCTAACCCTAAAATTAAAAAAATAAAATAAAAAATAGTCGTATATTGGCGATCAGAGGGTAGCCAATGATTTGTTTGCTGAACCTCTATTCCTAGATTACGATTTCAGGAGTTCACAAAGAGTAGACAAGTTCCTTGTTTACGTGGATCTTGGTTTCCTTCCTACCCCGATATCCACATCAGGATCTACACAGAGAGTAACCTGGATTGCTTCTCTGTTCTGACTTGTGTGATCCCCATACGATCTCTACTTTCCATGGGCGTGCCGGTTCTGGCCACGTTGATAGCGCAATTGGTAAAGTTGACATGATTATTAGAGTTGGGAAGATACAGCGACGGTCGAATCAAATGCATTGCAGGATGACAAGCACTGAGGCGACTAGCAGTGTCGGGAACGCATTGGCGGGACCAACAGGCACTGGCACGACGATTTCTTCGATTTGACTCGTCGATCGGCGATTAGACGGACAAATGGTTACTCAACATGGCGGAAGAAGGTTGAGAAAATACTTCAGGGAATACGATTGTCCAAACATCTGACTGACAACCCTCCGGAAACGATTGATCCCACATTTGAGCAGTGGAAGACGGATGATAGTCGACTGTTTACACAGTTGATGAACTCAATGTAACCATCGGTGGAGGATATGGTTCAGAACACGGACACGGTAAAGGAGTTATGGGAGGTCCTAGCAACGGCGTTTGATGAAAAACGTGACTTGTCTCGTATCTACGAATCGATCGTCGGCGTCTACCGATCAGAACAGGACGACAAGTCTCACAAAGGCAACTTCCGGCCTTTAAGGCTATGGTCGATGAAGTTGACCGTGTATTACCTCTGACGACGGATATCAATGAAGCGATGGCTCAACGTGAGCAGCTTCATGTTATGGCATATCTTGCCTCTCTCCGTCCTGATGTAGACTCAGCTCGCTCTCAGATCATTGATGGAACCGAGGTTGTATCTCTAATGGAAGCTCATTTTCGTGTCCTATGGGCAACAAAGGTCGTCGAGACCTCTCCAAGTGATGCTCCTGTTGATCGATCTGCTCTTGGTGCCGCTCGTACTGAATTTCGTGGTGTTCGTGGTGGACGACGTGGTGGCCGAAATGTTGGTCGTGATGGTGGACGAGGTATTGACGGTCGTGATGGAGGTCGACCGCGCACCTGCTTCAACTATGGTCTACAGGGTCATTTCCAGTAGCAGTGTACTAAAGCTCCTGCCGCCAATGTTACCTCAGATACTCCTGATTTTGGCGGCCGATCCGTACAAATGACTGATGAAGCATATGCAGACTTTGTTGAGTTTAAAGCTCAACGTCAAGGTGAAGCCTCTACTTTTGGGTCCACCACAGGGTACTCAGCGGCATGTGTTATACAGTCGAAGAAGTGGGTCCTTGATTCCGGTGCGTCTACTCACTTGATTGACGACGCAGGTATGATACGAAATTATGTACCGGTTGGTCGTACGTCTAATATTACATGTGCCAATGGTTGTTCGCTGACAGTCCGTGAAAAATAATTTGTTCGTCTATCTTCGGGACTGGCACTACATTCTGTATTAAATACACCTGGAAACCAATTCAGCTTACTCTCAATTAGTCGGATTACTTGCGATATGCATTGCTCGGTAATATTCTTTTCTGATGGTTGTGTTTTTCAGGAGCTAAAAACTGAAAAGACTATCGGTAGGGGGCATGTGGCCGGAGGCTTGTACTTATTTGACGAAACTTCCTCTGTTGTATGTGCTGATGTGAAACTTGATCCTTTTGAGTTACACTGCCGGTTAGGACATCCATCTGTCCAAGCACTCCAGAAAATGTACCCATCTTTAGATGTTTCATGTTCTTTTCATTATGAGTCATGTAGTCTGGCTAAGCATCACCGGATTTCCTATCCGATCAGTCAGAATAAAATTGCTTCTACTCCCTTCGAGTTGGTGCATTCCGATATACGGGGACCTTGTTCGGTTGAATCTATGATAGGATTGAAGTACTTTGTTACCTTTGTTGATGACTACTCAGGTGTCACTTTTGTTTATCTAATGAAAAATTGCTCCGAATTATTTAACATTTGGTGCAATTTTTATGCGGAAATCAAAACACAATTTGGTGTTCCGATTAAATGCGATCGCAGTGACAATGATCGTGAGTATGTCTCGTGAGTTTGTTTCACATCTGTCTCGAAATGGCATCATCTACCAAACTTCATGTCCTTACACACCACAACAGAATGGTGTGGCTGAACGCAAGAATCGTCATCTCTTAGAAACAACACGTGCTCTTATGTTCCAAGCACGTACTCCAAAAAGATTTTGGTCGGATGTCGTTCTTACTGCTTACTATCTAATTAATCGCATGTCGTCGTCTGTTCTCAATAGTGATACTCCTTCTCTCGGTTATATCCCAAACTAGTCATTTCCTCTACCTCTCCGAATCCTTGGTTGCTTGTGTTATGTTAGGGATACCCGACCAACTCTTTCTAAATTAGATCCAAGGGTTATCCAATGTATTTTCCTTGGGTATCCTAAGGATCAGAAAGGGTATCGGTATATTTTTCCAGTCTTGAAGAGATTTTTTCTCTCGGGATATTACCTTTGTTGAAACCGACTTTCCTCCACTTCCACAAACTACTGATCCGGCTCCGCAAGTTTACCCAGAAGAGGATTTCTTGTTGTTTCTTGTTCAAACACAACAGCCCCCTGTAAGGGTGCCTTCCTCTACCGAGCCAATCTCCCGGTCCGACGGTCCGCAAACATCGGCTTCGTAAGTACCAGCATCGCCGGAACGAGTTTTGTCGATAGTGCCCACGAACAGCGCCTTCATCCTCCTCTAGCTCCAATGATTTGCTTCTGCCTGATCCACCAGCTCGACCTCATCGTACATGTCGTGATTATCCCTTGTATGTTGACAATTACAAAGGGCTTGTGAGCCACACACAATCATTGGTGGCTACTATTGATGGGATTCAGATTCCCAATACTACAGAGGAGGGTCTTAAACATCCCGGCTGGCGTGCTGCTATGGAAGAGGAGATGAAAGCACTTTGGAAAAAACATATATGGAACTTGGTTGATTTACCTCATGGTAAGAAGGCAATAGGATGCAAATGGGTGTTCAATATTAAGGTAAAACCGAATGGCACTCTTGATCGCCTGAAGGTTCGTTTGGTGGCAAAAGGGTATTCGCATACCTATGGTAAGGATTATTTTGAGATATTCTCCCCAGTTGCTCGGATGACCTCTGTGCGCATACTCTTGGCCTTAGTTGTTCGCTATGACCGGTCGTTGCTACAGTTGGATATCAAGAATCCATTTCTTCATGGAGATCTTGACGAAGAAGTGTATGTGGTGCGCAACCTCCCGAGTTCGTTGTAAGGGAGGATAAAATGTGTCATCTGCGGAAGGCCCTTTATGGTCTCAAACAATCCCCTCGTGCATGGTTTGATCGTTTTACAAATGTGGTTACTCAGTTTGGCATGTGCCGATCGAAGAAGGATCATTCAGTATTCTACCATCAGACATCAGCTGGAAGGATACTACTTGGTGTTTATGTGGACGATGTGGTGGCCGAAATGTTGGTTGTGATGGTATTGTGATCACAGGAGACGACAGTCAGGGCATTGCAGGACTAAAAAAGTTTATAGGAGAACAGTTTCAAACCAAGGATTTGGGATCGTTGAGATACTTTTTGACGTAGAAGTCACACGAGGTATGCGGAACATTGTATTGTCTCAGAGAAAGTATGTGCTAGACATCCTAAATGATGCAAGAATGATGCAAGCTAAGGGAGCAACCTCGCCTATGGACCCAAGGATAAAGTTACTTTCCGACGAGAGGACACTGACGACCAATCCGGATCAATATCGTCGAGTAGTTGGAAAACTCTAACTACTTGGCTGTTATGACTCGTCTAGATATTTTATTTGTTGTCAGTGTCGCAAGTAGATTCATTTCTTCTCCACGAGTTCCACATTGGGAGGCAGTTCTCAGAATTCTGCGCTATCTAGTTCAAAATCCGAAAAAAGGAATTCGGATGGAGAATAAGGGGCATACTTATGTTGAGTGTTTTACTTATGCTGACTGGGTGCCAGTCTTACAGATAGACGGTCTACATCTGGCTACTCGATTTTCATTGGCAGAAACTTGGTATCGTAGAAGAGCAAGAAGCAGAGTGTGATCGCACAATCAAGCTCGAAAGCGGAATATCGGACCATTGCTCATGGCACAGCAGAAGTGCTATATCTGCAGTATCTTCTACAGGAACTGGAAGAAGAAGCATATAAAGCAGCAGATATGTAGTGTGATAACCAGTCTGATATTCATATTGCTACTAATCATGTATTTCATGAAAGGACAAAGCATATTGAAATTGACATTCAGTTTGTCCGTGATGAGTATCAGAAAGGGATGATAAAGTTTCACCACGTGAGGACCGACGATCAGATAGCTGATATATTTGTAAAGTCTCTTCTAGGTCCTCGGGTTCAATTTCTCTGTAACAAGCTGGGCATGATTGACATATATGCTCCAGCTTGAGGGAGGGTTTTGAGTTATGTGTTAAGTTTAGTTTAGTCCCACATCGGATAGACTAATAGTGAGAGGGGTTAGCATCTCCTATATAATGCCCCTCTCATCTTAATAAAATTAATCCATTATTCCCATCCTACACCGGCAAACAAATCCCAGCAGGTACAATTTTTTTTGTTTATGATTTAAAAAGCAATATTTCCAAATCAGTTAGCATATTTGACCAATCAGAGCAAATTCACACCAAATTTGCATGAGAGCATGGCTTTTTAGGATTACTTGCTACATAAATCCTTATACATGATAATGTTCTTACATTACTTCCAAACAAAAAAATAAAATAAACACTAGTCAACCACTCAACATGAGCGCCAAATCCCATTTATGTACCACTTATGTTCTGTAGGTTAACAACTACTTTGCCATTATTTCCACAACCAAATATGGTATAAAAAGCTTTTTACTTAAAGCCATTAAGTACATAAGGCAGTGATAGCTTTGTTGCATTATCATAATCATGAATGCCAATAATCACCGCTTAAGTTAATGACATCATAATCCGCTCTTCCATTCCCACTTGTCTGTCAGTTGATCTCATCATCCCTCATTTGTTGTTGCCACAACCCTCGTTCACTCTGCCAATTTCCTGTATGCATTTGCCGTTCTCTCCTCCCTTCCTCTTCCCTCCAACTTCAATCCTGTCGGATTGACAGGATTCAAACAGAAGGCCACTGAAATTGGAGAGGAAGGGCGGGCCAACCATAATTGGGGAGGATGAGGAGAGGAGGATGGGCAGAACGGATCAGGGTGACAGATGAGGACAGTGGATGACGGTGACGAGGAAAGCAGGGAGAGTGGAGTGTTGATGGAGATAATGGGGGTGGCGAAGCACGGGTTAAGCGGGTGGCGGTGACGGCAAGTCGTACTGAACTAACAAACCATGGACATGGAGGTTGGAGCATGAAGGTGGTGACAGTGGTGCAAGCACATATGAGATCGCCCCAACAATCATGGTAGTGGTCGTGGTAGCCAATAGGAAGAGGGATATGGGGCACAAGGGATCAGAAGAAGAAAAAGAAGAGAGAGATCTTTGCAATAAAAAATAGTAAAATACTATTATACATTACAGGGGCAATTTTGAAGGTTTTGCTTTTAAATATGAGTACAAATTTATATTTTGTCAATATGAACATTAAAATACTCTCTGAAATGTAATAATCAAATAGCACATTTGTTTTTGGTTAAGTTTCCAAATCTTCACAAAAAAGTCATTTTATATTATGTAATTGACGATAAATTCCACCAGAACAAATACTATTTTTCCTTTAGAGGAAAAAGTACTCAAAAGTCCAAGTAGCAATAAGTAATAGAAAGGTGTTATTGTAAAAGTAAATTGCTGCGAATGACTTACCAGAATTCACAAGCCTCTAGAGAAACTTCATCATCGGTGTCCTTATTGGCTTGCAAGATGTACTCGATTACATTTCTAAGGTGTGGCTGCAACATGAGTCCAGAAGAAAGACGAAAAATAGCAATTTCAGATATCCTTAAGGAGATGACGTCATTATTCATGCAATGTATTGTAAGCTTCTACTGACTACCTATAGTCAATTAGGTGGTGGTGGTGGGTTTGTGTGTGTGTGTTGGGGGGGGTGGGGTGGGGGGGGGGGGTATAGGGGAATCAGACTCTTACAATTTTACCATCAATGTGCTGACCAAATCTATGCCTCAAACAGGAAAAATTTGCAGTATGATAAGTTGTGATCGAATTAAAAGCACTTAACCACGCCTACCTTCAGGAAATCTGGCCGTACTTCAATTAATTGAACCAATGCAGAACAAACCTACAAATAGCAAGAAAAAGTAACAGGAAGAAGATAATATAAAAATGTAAATCAATTTAAATTGTGAACACTGTTAGATTTTTATGATTAAGAGAAAAGTAATGGTTTCCATACTACAAATAATAGTTTATCCTACAATAGTATTGTTGTTGACACGTGCAATATTCTCTGTCATCTTAAGAATGAGCTAACTATAAGCACCTGCAGAAGATCATGGTTAACACCAATCAAGGTTTGAAAGTATCGGCCAAGGCAGATACATAGTTGATAGATTGTTTAGGTTTTGTCGAAGACCGACCACACAAGGTACCAATTGAGTCTGGTACTTCAAAGCTTTTTAATAAATGGCCATGCTAGTATTGCTAACTCCACATGTAAAAGAATGTACTAAAATCTAGTTCCCTTATTAATGTAAAATTTTGTCATCCACGGAGTGGGATGCATTATATGGATAAAGCGACACTCTAATAGACGGATGGAGACTAATATCAAACCCTAAATTTAAACCCATGCTTGAAACTATAAATATCTAAATATTAAATATGGACTTTGGAAATTTTTGGTGTAAAATGTGAAATATAAAATACATAGGCTCTTAGCTGTCACCCTTACTTTGTCTACTTGAATTTGGCCTCACTAATATATGACACGTTGGTCCCACCTTATATGAGAATTTACAAATCAGTGTGAGCTTGTAATGAGGAAAGTTGGAATGTCTTATGCATTTTAGATCAGTTCTTTTGGCTGAATAGCCTCATTCGTCAACAATGGCATAATTTATTAGTAAGATTATAAAAATAGGGCTTAAATAATTTTAAACTGCTAAATCAGGCAATTAATAAGTACTTATCAGTTCTGAATGAGTTATCTTGAGCTTGAGGGTCATTATCCATCTCTTAGTTTATCGCAGGCCAAACTTGATTTCAATCTAGTACATTCACTTGAAATATAGTGGAAGTGATCAAGTAGGGAAAAAATTCATGCAATAATGGAGCAGGACTAAAGGTAGATTTTATACGGCAAGGCTTGTGGTTCATCCACAATAAGGGAGTTATGATATTAACAACTTTTTCACTATAATTAACAAAATGAATAAGTACATTAAACAAGGTTCAAACTTAAGAGGTTTTCAATACTATAAATGTAAGAAAATATTGAGATTCCAATTGCTGATACCATACCTCCAAAATTGTGGATCGAGAACCAATGTTATTGTCGAAACAACCAAAAACATGACTAGAGACATCTTTGTTGGGAAGAATCAAAAGGAATAAGAGTTTATTTTGTCATAGTGTTTGAAAGTATCCATGATTCTATATAAGTATCAAACACTATTACGATATGAATTTTTTAATGATTTCAGATCAGAGTACCAGATATTGGGTTTTGGTACTTAAGAAACAAATAATAATAATTTTAAAAACTTATTACTATATGAAAAATGAAAGCAAAAGGTTTTAAAAAAAAATCATTAACTATTCATGTAGTTTTCTTTCGCTTTTGCCGAACAATTGTAAAACTTCTACGAAACTAAAAGATGATAATTGCATAACTCATTAGACAAGTTACTCATATATAGGCTTGAAAAGTAGTTTTGAAACATAGAAATGAAGTAACACCAAACCAAGTAAACATTTCAACTAGCTTTGACAAAAAAAATCATAAGTAGTTTATCAACTTTGGCATTGTTTTTGGGAAATTTCAGCAACTCCGAGACAAATTTGAAATTTTATGGAAGTTTCAGCAATTTTGAGTCAACTTTCGAAAATTCTGGTAAGTTTCAGGCAAAATTTCAGCTAGTTCTGTCCATACTGATCCGAAATAACTGAACATTCCAATATTAGGCTGATACTAATTTATTATAAAGTACCGATTAATATCAGTATCAGCAGATTTTAGAACCTTGATATATGGGGGTGTTGGTCTAAGCACGGTAGTTGATTGTGAGGGTTGAAAACCCAACTGACAATGTAGGATATAGTTGATTTTAGATATAAGGTCTAAAATCTGTGCCCACATGTCAGAAACAAATTGTTAACTATATCCAACAACTTCAATAACATAAGCACCAGATCAGTTAACATATGGAAAAACAGGAAGAGATGCTGAATCTGACTTTTCAATATGATTTCAGAATTCAAACTCTGATCGGCATGCCCGAACTGTGTGAATAATTTAAATAAAGCATTGACAACTGACTAGCATTAATTCACTTATTTTAACAGGCTATCTCAGCATAGAGGCACTAAATACCAGTTTCCGCACATCAGCAGCTGAGTCATTAGCAAGAACAAACAGACCCTGAAGGTACTGATCCATGGATAGAAGCAAGGCCTGCATAATAATTGTAATTGTATAAATAATTTATTAGCACATAACACATAGTTATAATTTACGAGTAAAAAAACTGAAAACAAAAAATTTATGCATTACCGTGGGCATCATTAGAATAAAGTGATTAATAGAACCCAAGGAAAGTTTTCTGAGGATGGCATGAGGGGATTGGAAAAACTGGACATAGTATAAAACATTATGAGTAACCTCCAAACATAAAATAAAATACTAGAATGAATTACAGATAAAAGTGGTTAGGGAATTTTACCTGCAACAACCTAGGCATGAAAATGTTGATCGGACGTTCAGATAATCCAGGAACATCTACATCAAGTTCTTCAGGAATGTCTTCACATATCTGTGATGACAATTTCTAGGTGTGAATGGCATACCGCATCTAGCCTAATAAAGTGATGAAACTAATCAACACACGACTGAACAATAGAACCAAGGTTCAAAGTATCGGTATCGGAATCGGTATCGGACCATTCCTATGAGTATTGGGATGGGCGGTTTCGGTTCAAAGTATCAGATTTTTTTTGTATCGGAAAGCAAATAACTATTAGTGAATTATTAACATTTTAGAAAATATATTTTATACATTTATGTATAATTTTAAGTTTTCCAGTGTTGTTTCTTAGTATTTTTGAAATTGAATGAAATAGTAGTCACCCTTGTCGATTGATTTACATGCGATAGATAAGTTTTCCTCTATTATATGCTTTACAACCTTACTATGCTTTTACGCCCCTACTAATTGGTCTTTTTCATTCAATTTTCTTTGTCGAATTGACCAGAAAAGAGACCTCTAATATTGGGTATCGGTCGGTATCGGATCGGGACATGCCAAACTGTATCGGTATCGGCTGTATCGGATCAGTATCGGCCGATACTGCAAACTATGAATAGAACACAGCCAGCAGTAATTTTCATGAGAAGTAAGTGGAATGATTACCTCTTTGTAATATGGAACGCTAACAAATTAAAAAATGTAGATGACATATATAGAAAGCAGAGCAAGAAATTAAAAAATACAGCAATTAAAATAGATGTGTACCAACATAAATCAATGATGAAAAGCACATGCAGAACCCCACAACACAAGGCTATGAGGCCTACTCTCCGGAAGTGTTATAGATCTTGGTTCTGACCACCATAACAAATTAATATAAGCTCATACATCATGTGTGCATGTTCAACCTTAGCTCATATAGTGAGTTATCTACCCTCAGAAAACAGTGCAATCTAGCACAAGCAATCTTAAACTCGCTAACAAGTTTAAGACAGGCATACACAGCTGGTTGTAAAATTTCTCATATTGTTAAAATCTAGCAAACACTTCGGCAAAATGCATGAAAATTTGCAGTTAGCAGAAGTAAATATATCTAAAACCTAGATTTCACTGAACACAGTTTCATATGGAAGTTATTTTAATTTGAAGCAGAGAATCTTGAGCTTGCAATAAATGGTAGATTAAAAGAGAAGAATGTTAAAAGCAGAGTTAATGACAATTTTTGTTTCACTTTCAGCACTCTGCTCTATGTTGCTTCTACAATGAGGAAAACATGTCAAATTAGTGCATTATTGATCGTGGACATAGGTAAGAACCTTGTATATAGCATCCATAGCTCCTTCCATATGATTCAAGTCATTACTATCCAAGCAACGCACAAGAGTTTGCAATAACTCTGGCCAACCAATAACTCGCACAAGCTGGACAACAACAGCTATAACTGTTCCAACTGTAGAACGGATACTCCTATCTGCTGCCCCCAAACAAGGAAGCAACTCAGACTTTATATACTGCTGATTAGATGGTGACAAGGAACTGAAAGTCGTTCTCAAATTATTTTTCAAAAGCAAGCCAGCAGCCTGACGAATCTCCACTGATTTGCCCTGTTAGGATAAGCAAAAGACCAGTCATATGATGTATATAAATTATGGATTACCAAAGACCACTACTGCAATCAGCTTATCAAAGACAATTTTCATCTGAAACACATTTCGGAAGGAAACCTAAAGACGGTAAGTAAATTTATGACTGGACAAGGGAAAGGAAGGAACTAGATAATTTTCATGCATCAAATTAAACCTCTTCTATCTTCTAAAGTCTAGAAACTGTTCTCAAAAGAACTTTCTAAAATAAAACAGAAGTTTAGCAATAGTAAATAACCATCAGTCAAAAATTAATAAAATATACAAAAAAAATTAAAGACAAATGTAGTATAGATGGAGGCACACCATCCCAACCAGTGTTCTAAAAATCGGGCTAGGCGGCCGCCTAGGCGGCGCCTAGGCGCTAGGCGGCCGCCCGCCGCACCGAAATCGGCCAATTCGGCCTCCTAGGCGCCTGTTCGGGCCTAGGCGGGCCTGTTCGGGCCTAGGCGGGCTAGGCGGGCCTAGGCGGGCCAGGCGGCCTAGGCGGGCCAGTTCGGCCGCCTAGGCGGCCTAGGCGGGCCAGTTCGGCCGCCTAGGCGGCCTAGGCGGGCCAGTTCGGCCAGTTCGGTTATGGAAAAAATTTAAAATTTCAAAATTTCAAATTTTAAAATTTTGAAATTTGAAATTTCAGATTTGAAATTGCAAAAAATATTCAAAAAAATTTCAAATTCCAAAAAAAAATTCAAATTTCAAAAAAATTTAAAAGAAATGCAATAAAAATTCAAAATATCAGGAAAAAAATCAAAATATTAAAAAAAAATCATTTTTTTTAAAAAAATTTAAAACTAAAAATTCAAATTTTCAAAAAAAAAAAAAAAAATTTTTTTTTTTTTTTCTGTTCGGCCGCCTAGGCGGCCCAGGCGCCCGCCTAGGCGCTAGGCGGCCCTTTGGCACACCGATTCCGCCTAGCGCTTTTTAGAACACTGATCCCAACATACAGGTAATATCAACTGCTAAGGTGACATCCATAAAAATTGCTTTGCAAAAACTCTCAGAATCACTCAAAGAAAAGTGTCAATCCCGTATCAACTAATGGTTGGGAATCACTCTGAAGCTAAATCAAAATTTGGAATACCACTATGAACAACATTGCATTCCACAATTTCATTCATGTTCAGTCCATGGCGGTTAAGGAGAAAGGGGATTGTAACAATTAGGAGCTACTTGCACTTTGCTTACACGGTCACACATTTAACTAAATTAACCAGATTGTTAGAGCAATGACCAAGAATAAGAAATTCACCATCCATTGGGATCAAATAATATTCTTTACAATATATCAACCATCAACTACATAAAAAGATTTATACACAGTTATATATAAGACAATATAAAGAAAAATCCAATTCCTAGTACAAACTTTACATTTTGTCCAAATCAAATCTTAATAGTAATCTATTAAAATACTAACTGCAATGGAACTACTTTAACAAAGCAAGTAACTAAAAAGAACACTAGATTTTTTCACACGTTTAAGTTCTTGGGCGGCAATTTGGGTTCAACCTACAAAAAAAACCAATATGGCCTAAATTTCTTTTATATCGTATTATGGTCGATGTTGGTGATACAACAGGCCAACCCTATATATTGTCCGACACTGGACATACTTAAACACAAGATTCAACCAGTTAATGGTGTTGCCATCAGTTTCTGCTCCAAGTCGGATTGACCTAACCCCTGCCATTAGCTTACGCGGGGTCCTCAACCACCAAACTGGTGCCCATAACTTTACCATTGCCTCAACTAGCTCTGCGAGCAGGTTTGTTTTCCATTAGATCTATCTTAAACTTGTATATGTAACCTGGTATCAGAATACAAAATCAAAACCAACATATCATTTCAAATCTCAATCGCATATCAACTTGCGGTCAACATTCACAGACTTGAATTAATTTGGTCATTTTTCCCCTGATCTTCACTGCTTATGCATTCAATATTAACCAAAAGACTTGCAACACCTTTGGCAAGGTTAGTCCGTAAACTGAAGCTTCAACTAAATTGTATCTTTATCGAAATTTGGCAAGTGTTTGCTCCAACAACGCCAGCAGATCTCAGTCCCCTCCCTTGGTTGTCACAGCACTACCAGAGGCTGAATCCACTAATTTCAGTTGCTTAAGGATGTAATTTGGAATGGGAGTAAAGAGGTCCAATGATTCATCATCCGGGGTAAGAAATGATTCCTTATGCTTTCCACTGTAGATAAGGGGAGGGATTGAGGAAGGGTAAAAATGGAAGCTTTTTGGCTACCAAGAAATCAAATGGATAGAGTTCTCCAACTTCTGTTAGCTTGTCCCTTTAAGTGTATATGCCTTGTGGTGTTCAGGGTGAGGTGAGAAATCATTTGACAATAACTTTACCATTGCCTCAACTAGCTATGCGAGCAGGTTTGTTTTTCATCAAGGTAGTTAAAAGCACTAGGCGCTAGTCGGGCGGGGAACCCGCTGCCTAGTGCCTAGCCCGCCTAGGCGGCCATCTAAATCTAGGCAGTTCAAAAAATAAGATAAAAATCCAAAAAATCTACTGAAAATTGCAGAAAAAATTCATAAAACCCCAAAATATGCATAGTCGGATGTCAGAAGGGGCTAAGCAGGCGCCTAGGCGGGACAACAGGCGGGCACCAGGCGCCTAGCGCTTAGGCAGCCGCCTAGGCTGCCTTTTAGAACAGTGTTTTTCATTAGATCTATCTTAAACTTCTATATGTAACCTGCTATCAGAATACAAAATCAAAACCAACATCAGATTTCAAGATTTCTATCGCATATCAACTTGCGCTCAACATTCACAGACTTGAATTAATTTGGTCATTTTTCCCCTGATTGTCATTGCTTATGCATTCAATATTAACCAAAAGACTTGCACCACCTTTGGCAAGGATAGTCTGTAAACTGAAGCTTCAACTAAATTGTATCTTAATCGAAATTTGGCAAGTGTTTGCTCCAACAATGCCAGCAGATCTCACAGCCCCTCCCTTGGTTGTCACAGCACTGCCACAGAGGCTGAATCCACAAATTTCAGTTGCTTAAGGATGTAATTTGGAATGAGAGTAAAAAGGCTCAATGACTCATCATCTGGGGTAAAAAATGATTCCTTATGCTTTCCAGTGCAGATAAGGGGAGGGATTGAGAAAGGGTAAAAATGGAAGCTTTTTGGCTTCCAAGAAATAAAATGGATAGAATTCTCCAACTTCTGTTAGCTTGTCCCTTTAAATGTATATGCCTTGTGATGTTCAGGGTGAGGTATAAAAATCATTTGACAATAAGGTGAGAAATCATCAATTATTCATGGTGTATATTGGGCCGGGTGGCTCGAAAACCGGCCCGAGCCCGGCCCGGTCAACGACGGTCTGGGCCGGCCCGGTCAACGGACCAGTCCGACTCGGCCCACCTCGTATGCGGGTCCGGACTGGATCGGAGAATCCGACCTGCAAGCCCGACCCAGCCCGGCACGGTTGCAGCAACGTTCGGACGCGGTTTTGACCGTTGAGGCCCGCTATGCCCGGACCAGCCCGGTAGCAAACCCAGTCTGACCCGGGAGTTTTTTTTGGTATATGACCTTTGGGGGATATTTTTACCAAACTATCCCCGGTTTTATGACAGTTTTTTGAACGTTAGAGGGGTATTTTGGTCATTTTTGCTACAAATGACCAAAATATCCTTATAACAACTATATTTTGAGGGCATAGGGGATCATTTTGGCTCAAAAAAATTATATAAAAAGACCTAAATAAAAATTAACCACACCAAAAAAAATTCCTCTATTATAAAATTTAGAAGCAATCTAGTGTGAAGAGACTATATACTATCATGAAAAATGTTCAACCACCACAACAACTGGAAGATCAACAACTTCAATCCGCACTGCAACCTCAACCAGCACCGCAACCTCAACCTGCACTGCAACTAGAGTTTGAATCGAAAATTTGGCATCATTTTAGCGGAGTTTACAATGAGCGCGATACGAAAAGAATATACTCAAATAGAGTTCTTATTGATAGTTTACATTGTAAAAAACGACTCAAATGGAACAATAAATGTGGTACAATGAAGCTACACATGCATCTCAAAATGTGTATGGATATCTAGTAATCTTGTATTTTCTTAAAAAAATATATCGATTTTAATATATTTTATTATTGTTACATAAGTCATAGGTATATTTAAACATAATTGCAACTTATGTTTGAGTTTCAGCTTTCAGTCTCTCTACAAACTTTATTTGCAGTATTAGAAATAAATTTTGAAGAGAGGCTGAGAAACTGAAACACAAATATTGGTTGCATGACTTACGTAACAAAAATAATATATATTAAAAATTATCTTGAATAAAAAAAAATCAGTTAAGTGTTTTTTTTAGTTAGTGTTGTTTACATTTAAAAAATTTAATTATCGAAAGAATAATTTTCTATTTAAATTTATATAACTAATAACTCACATAGAAAATATATAAAATATTATAATTAGAACAAACTACAAAGTATACATAAATTATAGTAAAATAGATATAAATTATGTAGCAAATTTTTTTTTGTAACAAATAACTTATAATTAAAAATATATATATAGAAAAAAGATTATAATTAACAAATAACTTATAATCTTATAAAAAAAAGATAACTTATAAAATTCTATTTATAAATTTTATAATTTAATAGTTAGTATTATATGTATTAATATTATGTATTAATGTACAATATACTACATTTAAAAAAAAGGGGCCGGCCCAGCCCGCCCGTGAACCGACCCGGACACAGACCGGTTCGGCCCGGTCCACCGCAAACCGGGTCATAGCCCTGGGCTGGGTCTAAATAAAATTCTACCGGTCCGGTCCGGTCCGGTCCGGCCCGTTCTCTCTCTCTCGGGTTCGACCCGGCCCGGACCGAATCCGGTCAAACCCGGTCAGCGCGGGTCGGGCCTATTAACACCTTGATCAATTATATGGTTAATGTGAGAAGTAAATTTTGGTCATTAAAAATAATTTCGAGGTTTAGTTGGCTGGAGCGACAGTCTCATAATGGTTTTAAAGGTTTAAGAAGATTAAGTAAAAAATTCAAGATGTGAAAAAAAAAAAAGATACCTCACTTTTCATATAAGTTGTACGAATAGTGTAAGAAGTGGTACTTGTTATCCAAAAGTTGTTAATAGCAGACGATCTTTCGGACAACTAGATACATTTGTCGTCAGCATTTAGCCGAGTTCTAATGTAAAATAGTTAATTGACAGACCTGCAAGTGTTAATCCAAGGGAACTAAACCAATATACTGAATATGTCTAGGGGGCACCCTTACCAGTTTTGTTGTAAATGTGTAATAACTGGGACTTGTTTTCCCAAAAGTTGTCAATAACAGACTATCTTTGGGTCAAATAGATATATTTGTGGTTAGCATCTAGGCGAGTTATAAAGTAAAATAGTTAATTGACAGACCTATAAATGTTATTCCGAGGGAACTAAACCAATTACACTGAATCTGTCTTTGGGGGGTTTGGGTTGGGTTCATCCTTACCAGTTTTGTTGCAAATGTGTACAAATTGGTCAGTAAATAGGCAGTAATAGTACCTTCCCTAGCAAATTGCAATGCAAGATCGATCAGTAGTCATTTCCTCTTCATGGATGGCCGGACTTCATAACAGTTATTCTACACTTAGGGTCTTACCATCTTAGATGGAAATAACGTTAAGGGGGACACTAAGCTTGTTCACATTTGATTGCGGTTGAATATATATATATATATATATATATATATATATATATATATATATATATATATATATAATTTTTAAATGGTAAGTCTATATCTATCCGGGTTTGGCTCTTTGCAAGTTGACCCTCGATTTTTGCATCTACTACAGCCCCTCGATCCACCATTCAGGCCGATCTCCATACACGTTATACTCGAACTGACCACCGGTACCAATGATCCTCTTGCTTGGGTAGACCGATTACCCAGTTCCGACTCTAAATCAGATGCTACATGAATATCTCGGTTAATATCCCCTTAATATTTAGCACATAGCACGTCCAATGGGATTTGAACTATGACCACTTGGCCCAATGTGTGTGTGTGTGTGTGCGTGTGTGTGTATATATATATATATATATATATATATATATATATATATAAACACGCAAGGCATTAATGGTAAAGTCAAACAAATTTCAGAAACAAAGAACTAGCATATTGTTGGATTTAAATGAAGGTCATAACGGTCCTACTAATACATAGAAGTCGTATCATATCATTTTTAGATGTCTCCTTTTAGATGTCTCCTCCGATAATAACCCGCACAAATATCAATTGATAGCAAAAAAATGAAAGAAAAAGAAAGAATATGGCACACACAAAACAATGTCAACACAATGCTTTGATCAAGTCAAAGATAAATATGCTATTGTGTGTCGATACTTGCTGACACACTTTGTCAAAGTTGTATACTATAAATTCACAACGTAATACATCTAAATAGTGGTAAGCATTATGCAGTCCTAAACCCCCAAACAAGAAACCGAATAAGGAAATTCAATTCGATTTTCTAGACATTTGTTCAGTTTACAGTTTTGATTTCAAAATAATGCAGTTTTGTGGTTCTGTTTTTGGTTTTAGAATAGCAAAACTGAACCACAAACCAAATTATTATTTACAAGTTTGGCACTGCAGTACACATGAATATGATATATCTTATATATAATAGAAAAGTGTTGGACTTCACCGTGGAACTTTTATATTCCAAAAATGCCCTTCTCGAACCTTATATATATCAAAATATGTTTAAATTAACTAGGGATAAAATATGTAAATTACACATAATTACACACTTCCAACTACAATAAATGTTCACCATCTCAAATATATATTTACTTCAAAATATTTTAACTATTTTAAAATGGGTTGTCATGCAAGTATACATTTAAAAAGTGAGAAAAACACACATCTAGTATATATAATAAAGAAACCTCACCTTTCACTTCATCAGCCTCTAACAATTGGCGTCAACCGCTTTACACAACACACTAGTTTTCTCAAATTTGTGCTTTTTCTAGAATTTATCTTTGAATTGATTTTTGACTATTTACTTTTTTCTATGACTTGATTTAGCATATAGATTTCATTTATGTAAACCTTGATGGAATAAATTTTATGGTTTTTTATCAGATCGGATTGTGGAATGATCTAAATAATTGGAACTTTGAATTGTAAATAGGAGAGTTGTAGATCTTGGTTATATTCGTACATTTTTATGGTTAATGTTTGAATTAGGATCTTTTGGATCTTGATTTAGTGCGGTTTGATTCGGTTTTAGGTTTTACAGCATTTTTGTGATATTGCAAAAAGTTTAGTCGAATGCAAACTCTTTGATCTCAATATTATTCCATTCAAATCTAAATATAATGTGTGGTATTTTCTCTAAAAGCAAGTAAGATAAATAACAATATCTATTGGGAGTGAACAATTCAGTATTGTTAAATATTATTCCATTCACAATTAATTCAAAACAACAAATAATACATAATATTATGTCTAAATGTATCAAAAAATTGTAGTTTTTAAAATAACTTATTATTTGTTGCCTTTCCAAACTTCAAAACTCTAATCCGAAATCACGGTAATTGTCGACATTGTCGATACCGGTACTTATAAAAGGGTCTAAAATTGATTCTGATACCACTCTTGATTTAAATGATTCATAATCCTTTCTAAAACAATAGGTATAAATCTTCTTCAGAAGATAAGCTACCCAACAGATTTCAGGGCATGTCCCTCTTCTCGACCACGTTGAACGACCAATTGTGTGCTTTACTTTTTCATAAAATCAAAGGGATGGAAGACTAAGCTTATCACTTTCACAAGTAGGGTGGAACAGGTTGAGAGAAAAATCCTTACAAAGACTAGGATAACAAAAGAACGAATGAACCTGGAAAGTCTAGAACAGAACATAATTCTGAAGCTACAATTGTTGGCATTGGCACCCTTAGGGGCCTAGTAGATCTAAACCACTTTACTCGAAACAAATTCTCTCCACTGCTTTGGGATGACAGGAAGAGGCAAATGGAGTTTACCCCTGTACTGGCCTTCTCCCGGTGTCGGTCTCAATGACAATAGTTCTTACTTTAACCCACTGGTGTTCATTTGACTGTTGCTCGCCTCACATTTCTTTCAGAACCTTCACTTCACAGTTATAAAATGGGTTTGTGTAGAAGGGAAGGCAGAGCAGAGACGTCAACAACAACACAACAAATCTTCGTACGTTGCCCGTGAATTCAGTTGTTAGCATCATGTCTTTAGTCACAACTTCCAAGGGCGAAGAAAGTGGGAGGGGACTTAAGGGAGGCAAAACAAAAAGTGCCCCTACGACTGCAAATTCAATGATTTTTTTGGAAGTAAATAAGTTCTTACTTTAATACCTGAATTCCATCCTTCTTAGTTGTGAACTTCTGCATCTAAGGCATTGCCAACTAAAGGAACTACATTTAAATATCATGTCAGTGCAGCTAAGGTCACATAATTGATTGTGCACTCATGAAGGTATGTCCCTAAAATTCAATATTCTATCTCATAAAGTTGTGATTTGATACTTTCCATAAGTAGAGTATGGAAAGTAGTGAGCAGAGTAGGGAGGGTATAGACCAGCATGAGTGGCTCTTTGATAATGTCATGGAATCTATCAATTGTCCTTAATGTCCTTTTTGTGATGTGTGCCCCCCATACATTCCTACTCGATGAACCAAAATGTTTGTACATGTAGAATTATCATGATTTTGTTATCGCACGGTAGAGTTGTCAATGGTTGACCAAAATCTCTTACTCGAGCATCATGAAACCCTCTGAAAAGCCCGGAAAAAAAAAAAACCGAGCGATAGTGCGGCATTGTCTTGCCCAGCTTTTCCTGGAGATATGGACCGCCCAGAAAGATGGATTGAATTGAAAGTAACCCTCGAGTCCATGTGTTATGGCTAACACCTGGAACTAGGGCTTAACTGACTTATCTTTCTTTCTAAACTGACAGCACCTAAGCTTGGTCCCCCTCATTCACATAGGCGAGGCGCCCGAAGGAAGGATATATTCTTAAAAATAAAAAAAATCACATCTCAATCTTTCTCAGAAGAGGGAGAGAGACTAGGCCGCAGGTATGAAGGCACTGTGCAACTAGGCAAGCTAGAGCATAAAGCTTGGTGGAAGGTCGCTAGGACCAGTGAATCGCGCATATATAGACTTTTGAAGCAAATTCAGTAACAACCGATTCGAACACAATATTCAAAAAGCAAATTGGTAGGGATTCGAGAGTAGATCCTTCTATTCCAAGACGAAAAAATGCGCAATTAGTTGCATATGGAGTGTTCATAGGACATGGATAGGCTAAAATATACTTTGCAATCAAGTAACACCCAGAATTGCACTTAGAAATGAGATACGTCCTCAGCTTTTAGGATCATGTTTGAAAGAGAAAGCACATATTAGTCTATTTGAGTTATAGAATCATTAAAAATTAAAAGTCCCAACCTAACAATAAAAAGTAGAAAGAGTATGCAACCATCAGCAACAAGGACCCCAAGCTGGTTGTCTTATTACTCCCCATTCCATATCACACTTCAGTTCCTACTTCCTAGATTTTTTTCCTAATCACATCAAACACCACTAAATAGGCATGTCATGTATCCCACGACTAAATAAGAAATGAAGATTTACCACAGAAGTAACTTTTCCATTTTAAATTCAACGGCATAAATATAGTCACTTACATAGAGTATCCAAAGGTCGTGGCCTAGCTACAGAAGCCAGCAATTAATCATCACCCTTTAGTATCATGTTTGAAGGAGAAGCCTACAGTAGTCAGTATCCAAGTACCATTAACACTCCACCTAACTATAACATGGATAAAGAATTTGCTCCATGCTAACAAGCACCTCCAAGATCCCCAGATGATTATTCTCCAATTTCATAAATCACTCCAGTTCCTAAAATATTTCCTAATACATCGAGCAACACCCAAGTCTCCACCTCATACTCTATAAACAAGACCTGACTGATACAGAACTACAGCTGATTCTACTCGTACTTAAATGTGCATCAAGTCTCCGCACGACATGGGACTATAAAGTCCCCAAAGTTACCACTTCAGAATACCATGATATAAAACTATGTCATATTTGAAGTTTCACCCTAAATTTGCATCGTAACCATCGTTACTGCAACTATCCCTGCTTTCTTTACAAATAAACACTATTACAGGTCCTAATCGTTTTCCTAATATTCTTCGCTACTAATCTTCTAAGCCACAGCTTACCAATTGAAAACATTGAAGAAATATACAATTATATCAAACCCTAAAAATCTAATAAACCACATAAGCCATCCGAGACCACCGAAAACGAACAGTAACCCAAACTCCATATCAGATTCCAAACTTCACCTAAAATTGTATATTTATTGCAAATAAATTTCCCTCCCTTCACTATAATCAGTTAACTATCTAAGGGTCCTACAGTAACCCAAACTCCATGTCAGATTCCAAACTTCACCTAAAATGTATCTTTATTGCAAATAAATTTCCCTCCCTTCACTATTAATCAGTTAACTATCTAAGGGTCCTAATCCAATCTCTTCGCTACTAATCTAAACGTAGAAGAAATCAACAATCATATCAAAACCTAAAAGCCTAACAATGTAAAAAATATCAAATCAAATCAAATCTAAATCACTAAAGAATTCAACTGAAACGAGCGGAAAAGGAAATGAACAAAAAAACAAAACCTACGCCAGATTCCAAATTGTTTCTTTAACGAAAATAACTTCCTACCCTTTATTATTAAGCACTATCTAATGACCCTAATCCAACTCCTAAGATTCTAATTTATCAACTTACAAACAATGAAGAAGATGACAATTACATCAAACCCTAACACCACAAGGAAAAACAAAGATAAACCAGCTTAGTTGTTTGAAATGATTGATAATAATAGAAACCCAAGTTCCATGAAAGAATTCAAGGCTCACCTAAAGATTGCATCTTTACCGCAAATAACTACCATTCCATTACTAGTCACTATCACAAATCCTAATCCAACTTCTTCATTACTAATCTAAACACCGAAGAGATCAACAATTATATCAAAACCTAAAACCCTAACCAAGTAAAAAACAAAGATAAACCATATAAATCCATCAAAAAAACGACCGAGAACGAGTAGAACCTCAGCTTGGAAGAATATGAAGCTTAACTGAAGATATGGATTCCACAGTTCACCTAAAAATCGTATCGTTATGGGTCCCTTCCTTCGTATTAGTTGCTATCTTAAGATCCTAAATCAATTCCTATGGAGTCTCCGATATCAACTACAGAAAAATGAAGAAATGAACAATTATATCAAGCCAAAGGGTTCCTACAGCCTAAAAATCAAAGATAAACCACATGTATTCATCCGGAACGATCAGGAGGGACCACTAGCCAATCCCAATACTGCATATTTACCACAAATAACGTCCCTTCCTTCACTACTAATCGCTATTTTAAAGATCCTAATTCTAATCCAATTCCTAAGAAATCTCTGCTATCAAATAAAAAAAACAAAGAAATGAACAATTGTATGGAAGTATAGGGTTCCTAACAGCCTAAAAAAATCAAAGATAAATCACATATATCCATCCAGAACAAACGATAGAGTGAAGAGAAACAACTTCATTTCCTTTATTATTGATCACTATCTAATGATCCAAATCCAGTTCCCAGCTTCCCCACCATCAATCCAGAAGCATTGAAGAAATCAAACAATCACATATCAAACCATATAACCTAACAACATAAAATCGATCAGAAGCAATCGAAATAGAAAGAGTGGAGAGAGAGGGGAGGGGAGAGGGGAGAAGGGAGAGAGGACCTGGGCTCGGGAGAGGAGGAAGGCAAGATAATTGTTGAAGTCGGGGAACTGCGAGTAGTGCTGGAGCTGCTGCCAAATCAGGGCCTGGTCGGAGTTGGGGGAGATCTGCTGCTCCAGGAGCCCACAAATCTCGCGGAGCCCCTCCTCCTGTGGCTGCCACGCCGCCGCCGCCGCCGCCGTCGCCTTCGCCGCCATCTGCCGGATGTTCCGGTGAGGGGGAGAGAATGAATGTTTTGTTTATTTACTTTTAGGGTTATTGGAGAAAGGTTTCCAGGATAGGCGGAGCAGAACTGCAGAAGTGGTAACTTTGGGAGTCAGAAAAAAGCCGACGGGTAAAAGGTAAGAGTTTTTCAATTGTTTTTACCTGAGCAAAGGAGTTTGCTGAAAATAGGCAAATTATAAGGGCACTACACATTTTACTCGGGCTAGCCCATTGGAAATTTAGAAAAAATTACAAGTTTGTCATTATGAAAGTTATTCGGGGCTAGCCCACTGTTATAATCAGGACTGTCAAAATTTTGACAGTCCTACCACTTGGAAGGACTGTCAAAATTTTGACAGTTCCATTTCCCAAAATTACAAGTTTGTCACTCTCATAGTTACTTGGGGCTAGCCCACACCAAAGTATAAAAGTGAAATTTATTTCTATTTTTGGCATTCCACCTAGACTTGAAGAAACCCTCATTCCACCAAGCCCAAACCTAAAATTGGAAATTGCTAGTTGTGGTTGGAGGAGGATTTTACTTTGGTGATACTCCAAGGAATATTCTTCCGGTATGTCTTCGACAACCTACGATGAATAAGTTTTGCAATTGTCCGAAAAAGATTTAGTTTATTTTGACTATTGTAGGAACAATGCATGAAAAAATGTTCGATGACGAAGTCGGATCGTCCAATTCATTAAATATGCACTCCGGACGTTCCGAAGAACATGTTGGTTGTTCCGAAGCACGTACGGTACGTAAAACGACAACCCTAATTTGACAGTCACGAGTTAGGACTGTAAAAATTAGACAGTCCTATATAAATATAGGATTGTCAAATAATCTACAGTCCTAAATTAATAGAGGACTGTCATAAATTCGACAGTCCTATATAAAAGTAGGACTGTCATAATTTGGACAGTCCTATTTAAAAATAGGACTGTAAAAATAATGACAGACCTTGATAATTATATGAAGTTATTAATTTTTATATTATTTTATATTGGTTATAGGACCAACCTTGTTCAGATATTGTGGTACATCCTGCTGTTGGTGTTGATGTGTATGATATTTTCTCAACGGATATTGAATTTGCAAGCCATGAAGAAGCATTAGAGTGGTGCAGAGAAGTTGGGAGACGACATAACGTAGTTATTGTCATTGCAAGATCCATCAGATCTCGGCCGGGCCGAAAATATCTTGAGCTGGGATGCGAAAGAGGAGATGTGTTTAGGGAGCATCATAAAAAAAAGGTGTTGTTGAAAAAGAAATCCCTAAGAAAAACGTTGGGACGAGAAAATGTGGTTGTCCATTGAAGGTGTTGATTATAAAAGTTAAAGATATGAAGTGGATAATCGAAGTTAAGAATGGAAGGCACAATCATCCTATTCCAGGGACACTTACAGGTCATGCCTACGTGGCACGGTTGAAGGAGGATGAGAAAAAGTTGGTTGAAGAATTATTCCTTTCAGGAGTTGCACCGAAACAAATTTATTCTGCTGTGCGACAAAAACAAGATGGGAACAAGTCTACCATGAGGACGATCTATAATAGTTTGGCCAAAGCAAAATGCAATAGTATGAAAGGAAGAATGGCGATGCAGCAAGTATTGAAGTTGCCTGGGGAGCATCACTACGTGGAGTACCATAGAAGACATCCACAATAGTATGAAAATGAAGAAGTTGGGAAGAAGCCTCGTAAGTTGCCAGGGTTCGAATTATATGACAATCAATGACGAACTCCAACAAATCGACAACGCTGAAGAATTTCCTTTCTTGGAAAATAGAGAGCAACGCACGAAGAGGCGCCATGAAGTTTAAACAATCATTTTGAGTTGTAAAAGTTTGACTGAATATGACTTTTGAGAAATGTCAAAATTTGAGCTGTAAAAGTTGTAAAAGTTGCAAACGTTTGACTGAATATGACTTTTGACGATATTGAGGCTTTGAGTTGTAAAAGTTTAAACTATAATTTTGCCTTGTTGTGACACTTTGAGTTAATTTTGCCTTGTTGTGACACTTTGAGTTAATTTTTTCTTGTAAAGTTGTATCAAAGTTTAAATTATCAATTTGAGCTGCATACATAACTGTGCATATATGACAGTGGGCAAACTTTAGGACTGTCACAATTTTGACAGTCCTAGTATACACTAGGACTGTCAAAATTGTGACAGTCCTAAAGTTTGCCCACTGTCATATATGCACATTTATATAACTTTAGGACTGTCACAATTTTGACAGTCCTAGTGTATACAAGGACTGTCAAAATTGTGACAGTCCTAAAGTTTGCCCACTGTCATATATGCACATTTATATAACTTTAGGACTGTCACAATTTTGACAGTCCTAGTGTATACTAGGACTGTCAAAATTGTGACAGTCCTAAAGTTTGCCCTCTATCATATATGCACAGTTATGTATGCAGCTCAAATTGATAGTTTAAACTTTGATACAACTTTTACAAGGCAAAATTAACTCAAAGTGTCACAACAAGGCAAAATTAACTCAAAGTGTCACAACAAGGCAAAATTATAGTTTAAACTTTTATAACTCAAAGCCTCAATATCGTCAAAAGTCATATTCAGTCAAATGTTTACAACTTTTACAACTTTTACAGCTCAAATTTTGACAATTCTCAAAAGTCATATTCAGTCAAACTTTTACAAGTCAAAATGATTGTTTAAACTTCATGGCACCTCTTCGTGCGTTGCTCTCTATTTTTCAAGAAAGGAAATTCTTCAGCGTTGTCGATTTGTTGGAGTTCGTCATTGATTGTCATATAATTCGAACCCTGGCAACTTACGAGGCTTCTCCCCAACTTCTTCACTTTCCTTGCCTATTCATGAGAAATGAAAAAAATTGTTAGCCACAGTTACAAATATCAAACTTAAGGTCTACAAGTAGGCTCACCATCTTCACCAGTGCAGTGTACAAGACCGATTTGGCAGAAAGATCTGACGGTACACGCACAATATCCCCTCCGCGTTGGAACAAGGTCGGTAGTCCGACACCGGCGTAGTAGGTGAGGTAGTCGTCGCTGCACTCCGCCATATTGACTGCTGCTTGCCGGTCGGTATCTCTAATAACGTGGCGTTGCCACTCGGTGAAGAAGGCCGATACCCAGTTGAACGACGCAAGAATATAGTTTAGCGGTTTTGTCCCGCACGGAGGAGTTATCATTTGCAAAGTGCGCCTTGGGACAGTTTGTACGTAGCCAAACTGACGGAGCACTCTATCCGGCATATAAGCCTCTACGATTTCATGACAACTGATAAGACCGTGATATAAGGCGATTGGTTGCAATGGACGGCTAGTCTGTCGCAAATCACGGTATAGATCCCATACAATCTGTACCACATAAAATTTAGCATAACGTCATTTAGCATAACGTAGTAAATTAATACCAATTAAGTACAAAATTAGGTCTAAATTTACCTCTTCTATCGTCATATCTTCGAGTGCATGGCGTAGGGAGGCCAATATATGAGAACGTTTGGCATCTTCCTTACTTGGCTTCCATCGACACATTTTAGGCAGGTTCTCGTCATACCCTCGGTTCAGTTTCGCCCGCTGCAGGGTTGGAAAGTGCTCGTATATCCATGCCTTCACGTTACCAGGTTAAAAATATATTAGTCCAAAAATAAACAACACAATTTAAATTTATGTATACAAGTTGACAAAGATATATCTGTACATGGAGTAGAGTCTGGCATCCGGATATTGTCTTCGAACCCACACGGGATGCCGCACCAAGCTCGCGGTAAAGGTATGCCAGTATACCACTTCCCCAAGAAATTTCGTCCACCGTGTCAATGTTGTCCAAATTGAGAAGATATTTGGCATTTATGGACGTTCCAGACTTATCAGTAATGCCGACAGCCCCTAAGATAAAACTGTATATATCCGTGGGCCATATTTTTGCTATTATCAATTTCGGGGGCCGGCTCAGCCAATATCTCCTCCAAATATTTTAGAGGAAGTCCGTAGGACTTCTTGAATTCTCGAAGACTAGTAAAACTCGTGGCATCAACTCCTAGACACCCTGATACATAATCGACAATATAGTCGTAATAGTTGATGCTCGACTCATCAAAAGTTTGATTCATCATGGGACGACCATCAACCCCAAGTCTCAATATATGATGGACGTCATCAAGGGTAATCGTCAACTCCCCATTGGGTAGATGGAAAGTGTTAGTTTCTGGATGCCACCGTTCTACAAATGCTGAAATCAGTGCATTATCCACCGTCGTATATGAGTAGCTACCCAAATATTGTAGACCGGTGGGACTGATTTTTGCCTTCACATCATCTCCCAATAATTCATACCTCCATGTATTGCATTTTTTTCCGTGGTTGATCACCGTCAACATACGACCACTCTCCTGAAAAGTCAACAATTGGATGAAATTATACCTCTATGTAAAATGAACTTTGAACTTACAACTATATATAAATTTATCATAACGTAATGTACTTACAGGATTGTTCCATATTTGGTATGCAATATGGTTCACTACCAGAAAAAGTCAAATTAGTAACGTCTAAAAATGTCGCTAAATAACAAAATGTCGTCGCTAATTTGGTTTAGCGACGTAATTAGCGACGTTATAAAGTTGTCGGAAAAACCCAAGTCGCCAAAAAAAAATGTCGCTAAACATCGCTATACCGACGTTTTTAGCGACTTTAATGTGTCGCAAATTTTGGCGACGTTTAGCGACGCCAAGTCACTAAATAGCGACGTTTATTAAAGTCGCTAAACGTCGCTGATTAGCGATGTCTATAGCGACGTTACACCGACGTCTTTAATGACCTGGCTATACTGCCATGTCAGCAATTGGCGACGTATAGCGACGTCATTAGCGACGTATTTAGCGACTTGTTACAGCATCGCTAATTAGCGACGTATTTAGCGACGTAACTTAACGTCGCTAAACGTCGCTAAACGTCGCTAAAAACATCGCTAATTTTAAAAATAAAATAAAAAAATAGTGTCCAGAAGCAAACACCTTACCACAAACACCACATTGGTGATTCCCTGCAGTTTTAGCCTTTCCACTGTGGACAACTGTCGGATCGACGACATCCAATGGGCTAGTAGTACTCTCGCCTCCTCTGCTGCAGCATCCCCCTTTGAGCCTCTTATGGCTCGCACGGTGCCCGCCTAGAGCCTGGTAGGAGTGGAAGCTCTTCTTGCAAGAGGCACACTCGTATCGGCTCTTCCCCAATCTAGCACCGTAACCATCTTTATCACACACACCAACATGATCCAATCTAGTCCTCCTCCTCCTCCATCTCCTCTTCTTGACACTATAAGAACCACCCTTCTTCGACTCCTCCTCGTCCGAATCACAGTAGAATTCGCCATCTTTGTAGCTGTTTGGCTTCTTCAACTCATTCCAATCCCTATCCTCCTCCAAGATTGCAGAATTCTTGTCTAACGGCTCGGTAGGATTGGATCCCCAGTATCCGGCGTCTCTAGAGAGCATCATGAGACTAATGGCAACATCCTCCTGCTCATGCTCCTCTTGTCTAGATCAATCTTCGGTTAGCTTTTGTTGAATGCAAGATAACTATATAATCCAATTAAATTAAAGACCACAAGAAGCATTGTTGAAGTATCAAATCCAATTAAATTAAAGACCACAAGAAGCATTATTGAAGTATCAATCCAATTAAATTTGGATATGCAAGATAACTATATAATCCAATTAAATTAACTAAAAAATTAAAGACCACAAGAAGCATCATACATCATGCCTATTGTTGAAGTATCAATAATTCATAATATACAATCGCATCCTAAATAATAATAAAAATAACTATACTACTGCGGATCTGCAGGAGGCTGACCACCGGCGCGCTTGAAGGATAAGAACTCCTCATACTCGTCCCGTGGAATCGACACCGATGTCGATGGAGAAGGCAGAGACGTCGGTGGAGGCCGTGCCCGCTCCAAGTCTGCGAGTCGCTGGTTGTAAGAATCCAGGGTAGATAACAGCCTCGTACTGCTATGACCCATTGAATCTTGCATCCTCGTCAGCTTCTCGCCCATCAATAGCTGTGATGCCTGCAGCTCCATGATGTTGCGATCATTGGAGGCTCTAATATCATTTGTCAATTCCCGTAGCTCCGTCATCCCGCAGTCGAGCATATCCAATCATGCGATGAGCATCGGATCGTCCGCCTGCGGCTGGGACCGGGACTGCTCCTCCATACTTTGCAGCAAGTCGTCACGGAGAGACGCAATTTGACGGTCAACGGCCTCTTGGACGGCCTCCTGGACTCTGGCCGACGACTGCGAGGGCTGCGACTGCGAGGGGTGTGTGGAATGCGCAGCTGTCGGGGAGGCCCTAGATGACCGCGTCGCAACCAGGGCGCCATAGGAGCCCGTACCATAGTACGTACCCCTCTGGAGACCACCAGCTGCGGTCACCCACAGGTCGTCCGCCGACGGAGATGGAGCAGGCTGCGACGAAGTACCAGCCTCTCCAGGTGTAGGTGCACTAGCAGTCGCCCGCTCACGAAGCCTAAGATACTCGACCTAGAAAAGGTTTGGAAACTCGATAATTGCCTAAGTTATATTAAAATAAATACAAAGTAAAGTAATACTTACATAGGTCTGTGAGGCCCTCTCATCAATGAGATTTTCGTCCTTGCGATGGGTGGCCAAGAAGACGGTCACCATGTTTGCATCCTCACCCCTCTGTACCTGTTAAAAATATATTATTTATTACTAAACTTAAATATTTTTTTCAAGTACCATTTTATGGTACTTATATTAAAATAATATATTTTAAAAGAAAAAATATACCAAACGACGAAAATGTTCCGTCATCGAAATCGAGCCACCACACCACTTGGCAGCATTCTGCCTAGCCGCCTTGGCCTTCTTAGACCTTTCCTTGTAGCTCGGATCGTCGAATCTAGCCCTCATCGCAGTCCACTGCTCAGGCGTGATCCAACCTTGGATCGGTTTTCCAGCACGATCACGAGCCTTCTGGTCATCCAGAGCATCTCGGATAAGCTTGGCGGCAACGGTAGGAAAGAGCCGCTCGATCAACTCGGCCCGGTGCGAAGGATAAAAATACGTTTGCTACAATAAATAATTCATTAAGTTAGCATCACGAATATACATAAATTAGAGGATTTATTTAATATACTTTTACCTAGAAGTGCGCAAACCAGAATGCCTTCCTCTCCTCCGGAGCCTCAGAGTAGTTGATCCAAGGGCCACCGTAGTTGTTCCTCAGAAATTGTCCCAGGCATCTCTGAACCGACGATGGACGATATCTATACAGAGATAATAATTTAGATTACTAAAAAAGTCAATATACGATGAATAAAGAGAAACACAAATATATACTAAACCATCTAATTGACTTACTTTGTACCGTCGGCCCAAATCTCTGTCCTCGTCTCCTCCGGAGGTGCGCATGGAGGATCTTGTTGATGCTGGGACAACGTCGGCACGACCTCAACTCATCTAATTGACTTACTTTGTTCTACTTCTTCGTCTGTTATGTAGGGTCTAACCGACCTCAACTCATCATTATATGTGCTGAAAAACAATGAAGCAACTGCTGATTAGTAGCATAATAGTATCTTATACTATTACATTGAGATAATGTAAACGTGGACGTATTAATTACTTACCCCTCTAGCTTCTCCACTTCATCCTCGTCGCAATTGAGTAATATATACAATTGAGCAGCCCTTAGCTCATCGTCATTCAAATATCTCTTCTTCATTTTTCCTGAGGCTTTCCGGATGCATTGAATACTTTGAGTATTGCATCATTAGATTCCTGATATGCGTCGTCATTTCTGGGAGCTTTCGTCCTATTAGTAGCAACATGCGGTTTAAAATACGTCGAGCAAAAGTTTGTAATCTCCTCGAGAACATAAGCTTCACAAATAGAGCCTTCAACCCGTGCCTTATTTTTCACCTTTCTCTTTAGGTGATTCAGATGGCGCTCGAAGGGGTACATCCATCGATAACCGACAGGACCACCAATACGTGCCTCATAGGAAAGATGAATTGGCAAATGCTCCATAGAGTCAAAGAATCCAGGAGAAAACACCTTCTCGAGCTTACATAGTGTTACCGCAATGTCCCTCTCTTGCTTTTCTAGACGATCGACGAGCAACTTAGTACAACAAAGATCTCTGAAGAATATGCTCAGCTCTGTCAATGGGTCCCAAACGACCTGCGGTAAGAATTCCCAAAATGCAATCGGAATTAACCTCTCCATGAATACGTGACAATTGTGGCTCTTCATACCTACTAGTTTATTCTCCTTGAGGTCGACGCATCTTCTCAAGTTCGACACATACCCGTCTGGAAACTTTAGACCCTGAATCCACCTACAAAGTCTACCTTTATCCTCTTTATCCAGTGAGAAAGCTGACTTAGGTTGCTTTAACTTTCCATTCCCCTCCTCTATCAAATGCAATGTAGGACGTCTACATATATCTTCTAAGTCCAACCTGGCCTTCGGATTATCTTTTGTCTTCCCCTTTACATCCATTACAGTATTAATTATGTTATCAAACACATTCTTCTCGATATGCATGACATCAAGGTTATGTCTGATCAGATTGGTGCTCCAATATGGCAGATCCCAGAATATACTCCTCTTCGTCCAGTTATGGGTGCGACCAAATCCGTCACACTTGTACCCCTTAGCAGGCTCTTCGATAGCACTTGGTAAATCTTTTACCTCTTCCCATATCGTGCATCCGGGCCACCTTGGCGGTGGATTGGCCTTCTTCACAACTCCCGCACGAAAAGTATTTCGATTCCTCCGGTACGGATGATCCTTCGGCAAAAATTGTCGATGACAATCGAAGAAGCACGGTTTGCCTCCGTGTTTCAAACGGAAAGCCTGAGAACGGTCCATGCAATACGGACATGAGAGACGACCATGGGTGCTCTATCCCGATAACATTCCATAGGCCGGAAAGTCGTTGATGGTCCACATAAGTGCTGCCCTCATCTGAAAATTATGCTTTCTAGAAACATCGTACGTGTTGGCACCTACTTTCCACAGCTGATTCAACCCATCTATCAAAGGCTGTAAATACACATCGATGTTCCTCTTCGGATTGTTCGAACCCGGGATAATAACGGTTAGGAACATATACGGAGTCTTCATGCACATCCAAGGCGGTAGATTATACGGAGTGACGATCACAGGCCAACACGAATACTGGGAGCCCGAAAGTCCGAATGGGGTAAAACCGTCAGAGCAGAGTCCCAATCTGATATTACGCGCTTCCTCGGCAAAATATGGATACTCTCGATCAAAGTGCTTCCATGCTTCTCCATCGGATGGATGATCCAATACTCCTTCGATCTGTTTTTGCCTGTGCCAACTCATATTTTCTGCAGTCTCCTTAACCATAAACAACCGCTGCAACCGCAGCGTCAAAGGCAAGTAGTGCATCGAATCGGTAGGCTTCCTTGCACCGACAGACTTTCCTCTAATAGTGACCTTGTAGCGATCAGCACCACAGAATCTGCACGCATCTTCATCCTTGTCGTCTTTGTAGTACAATATGCACCCGTTGCGACATGCATCGATTTTCTCGTATCCCATCCAAAGCGATCTCACCATCCTCTTAGATCGATAGAAGTCTTTAGGCAACTTTGCACCATCGGGCAAGATCTCTATAATCAAATCGAGCAGTCGATTATAGCATTCTTGCGACATGTTAAAATCGGACTTGATGCTTAATAATCTTGTAACCACCTCCAACGGTGAATGATCCTCACAACCAGGATATAGTGGAGTCCTTGCATTCTCCAGCAACTCCATAAACTTTGTAACATCGGCATTCGGTGCCTCCTCAGCTGCATCATAATTGTCCGGATTGAAACTAGATCCCGCCGCATCATAATTGTCCGGATTAAAACTAGGTCCCGCCGCATCATAATTGTCAGGATTGAAACTAGGCCCCGCCGCATCATAAACCATGTTCACCAACCCGTCGTCGTAAGCATCGTGGTCTTGGACATCCATATACGGCTCCACATAGGGCTCCGACTCCGATGCTAGAGATACAAGTTCTCCGTGCGCGGTCCACAGATAGTAATTCGGCGTGAAGCCCTTCGAGTATAAATGATATGTAACTTCCACTTCTGGATGATATTTTCTGTTGCGACATCTCACACACGGACACTTAATTTTGGTACCATCCATGTACTGAGGGAAAGCCTTGGCGAACTACAGGAACTGCTGTACACCCTCAATAAATTCATCCCTCATACTGCACATGTCATCAGGATGACGGTTGTACATCCACGAACGATGACGTAGATAGTAATTCATATCCATTTCTAGATACTTCTGCAAAAATGACAGTATGTATCATATAAATCATTATATACAGTGGTTTATCACCTAACTTCATAACTTAACCGTACTATAAAAATTATAACTGATATAATACATACTTTTATTTATCAAAGTCTAAAATAAGCAATATTCAAAACAACTGAAAAGAGGCCAAGTCTCTTAGTTTTTTATTATTTTATACTATTGGTAAAAGCTTGGGTTCTTTACTGTATACAATGCTTACTAGGACATATAGTTACTTAGCTAACTATTAACAAAATTAAGTATATCAGTAAGTAACTATTTAACTACACTAACTATGTACTAATTTAATACTAAACTGATACCCTTAACTTCTACAATATGCTTTGCACATCTGACTGCACACTGGTTATACTTTCCTACTGCTGAACTTCTCCCTTTATATTGTGCCCTTGCTGCATTGCTGCAGGGCTCGACTGATATACTGAACTCCTACTGCAACACCAATACCCAAGCACAATGTTGCATTGGCCCTTCTTACTGCTGCTGCTATTGCAGTTAGCTACCTTGCTGTGCATCCCCTTCATAAAGTTGTACATCTCTTTTGTCACTGACTGCACGAATACCCTATGCATTTCTGGGTACAATGACTGCTCCTTCTCGAGGCTGACTCCACGTTGCTGCTCATCGCAAGCTCCTCAACCCGATCCCCCTCGACCACTAGTACACTGTGCACACCATAGTAAAACCGATTCCCCCCTGATACACTGGCATACTGATGCACAGTTTTACGGCCCGAGCTTTCCCTCCCTCACACAAAAATATTAAGTCACTGAACTAACTCACTCACTGATACACTAAACTCACTGATACACTAAACTAAACTCACTGATACACTAAGCTCACTGATACACTAACCTCAACATAGCCCTACCTTCATGTAAAACAACAAGCTCTCCACTGACTGATACACTGAGGATCAGTGCCAACACAGTGCACATACACACAGTAAAGAATGACGATGCTCCCTGTGTAAATCAGTCCCATGTCAGTGTCTGTGTGAGTGTGTGTGTATCTGCGTCTGTGTGTGTGTCGTGTGTGTCTGTCAGTATCTGTCTGCGTGTGTCATGTCTGTGTGCATGTGTCGTGTCTGTGCGTGTGTCGTGTCTGTCCAGTCATCAGTTGTGTCAGTGTCACATGAGAGAGAGAGAGAGAGAGATTACCTAGAGCTCGAGGAGGAGGAGGGGGTGCCGGAGTAGCCGCAGCCGTGGAGAGGCGGTCGCCGGAGAGGGGGGGCGGGGGAAATCGAAATCTTTAAAATTTTTCGACAGATGGGGGAAAAGAATCTGAGCCCTAATTAACCAAAATTTAGCGACGTTTAGCGCCGTCAAATAAAAATGTCGCTAAATTTTAATTTAGCGACGTCAAAGACGTCGCTAAACACGTTGCTAAATATTTTTGACATTTACGTCGCTAATCACGACGCTAAACGTCGCTAAAACAGATATATTAGCGACGTTTGGCGACCTTAATTGAACTTATATCGACTTATCTTTTAAAATCTTAATAAAAGTCACTGAACGTCGCTAAATATCGCCATTTAGCGACGTTTAGCGACATTTACAATGGAGTTGCCGATTTAGCGACATTTATACCAGGAGTCGCTAAAATACGTCGCTAATCCCGCTTTTTTTAGTAGTAGTTTTCGATCGACGGTAACATAGAGCAACCGTTTGGACGAGTGTCGATTGGACTATCTGCCTGCTCAGAAGGTCCTGAACCATCAGTAGTCCGGTTTCCGAGAGTTTGTGGAAGACTCTCGACAGGACTATCTGCAGGCTGAGAAGGTCCTGAACCATCAGTAGGCCGATTTGGAACATTTGGCATGTCCTCATCGGAGGAGGAAGAAGAACCGAAAGAACTAGAAGGAGCACGTCTCTTCGAACGAAGGGCAGTCTTCTTCGTCAATCGACGTTTCCTCACTTCAGGGCATGCCTCGGGCTCGCGGATAGTGACGCCTGGTTCAATAGTACGTAAAACTGTGCTTTCCTTACGCATCGACGCAGTAGGGCGTCTTCTCATATCTTCATCCACAGTGTCCTTTCCTGGGGCATGACTATAAGACAAAAAATTAATTTCTATTTAAACATAATAATTTAATTTTACATTCAGGACTGTAGCAATTTCTACAGTCCTATAAGTATACAGGACTACAAAATTTTTAACAGTCCTAATTTGTTAGGACTGTTGAAATGCCTACAGTCCTATATAAATTTAGGACTGTAGACTATTCGATAGTCCTTAATATAACTAGGAATGTCGACTTTCCTACAGTCCTAAATCTATATGGGACTGTAGGAAATTCTACAGTCCCGCCCGATACTGCTCGACAATATCGACGATTCTCGACATTATATGCCCTAAAATCGTGTTCGATCAACCAAGTGAACGTCTAAACTATATCCTAAACTCCGCCAAGGACTTGTATGCCCTCATTTGAAGAATGGAAAGAAAATTACTCAAAATTTTCAAAATGCAATAGGATTTTTGAAAAATTTTGGACAATTTTGTAAATACAATAGCACAAGGAGAATGATGATTTGTACCTTGGTTCTTTCGAGACTTTGGGAGCCATCGACAAGGAGGAGGAGGACAGACTCTCGGAGATCGGCCGGCGGGAGGGGGGAGAGCTCCGGTGGGGTGGGGAGGGTTTGGGAGTGTTTGGGAGGGTTTGGGAGTAGTGGACTAGTATGAGTAAAATGTTGGGTTAGTGTAAGTAAAATTTTCTCCTTAGTGGGCTAGCCCCAATCCTGGGCTAGCCCCAAGTAAATATGGTAGTGCCCTTATAAAAAGCCTAAAAATATTATCATAGATAAAGTTTGATGAAATTAAGATAAAGAGCAAGAAAATGTCCTTCTTTGAAAAAAAAATAAAAATTTAAAGATAGGTATTAATTATACACTTTGGTATTAACTACAAAAAATATTCAACAAGAATAGTTTTTTCTTGTTGAATTGTTAAAAAAATGTCCTTCTGAAGGACATCCAAAAGAACATTTTTTGACAGTTACACACATATCCTCATATCCAACGGCTATATGTTTTTACTACAACGGCTATAATTTCTTATAACGGTCATCTGCAAACCATACTCCACTCCTCAATTCTTATCACCTTCACACCACGCCAAAAGTTATTATTCTCACTCTCTACCTTCACAACACAACATATCATCTTCACACCAGAAGGTTTCCAGGATGAGTTGTTCCTTGGCACCATCCCGCGGGGGGTGTCCCAGGCTGATAACGACCGGCTTTTGACAGCTCCGATTATGGATGAGATCAAGGACATTGTGTTCTCGATGGAAAAGGAGGGGGCTCTGGGCCTCGACGATTTTTTGAGCTATTTTTCACATCTTGTTGGGACACGGTCAAGTTTGACATCCTCAACTCGGCTATTATTTTCTTGGATGGGTTCTCCTACCATAAAGTGTAACCACCACTTTTCATCTTAGAAATATTTTGGTAATTTTGCATGTTATTATTATATTATATTGTATTAGAGGTTAGCCTAGAATTAATTAGTGTTGCATAAAATTAATTAGTGTTAGTATTAATGCTAGCTAATTAGAATTAATTAGTACTCACTAGTCATGAATAGAATATTTTATTTTAGTTAGTAGATGTCATCCATGACCAATTGATTCCATTCATTTTGATCTAGAATTTCAATTAGGGAGTTGAATAGTATCACGATCCGCACCTGCATGATCGGGCACAAGTATGTGGGTACGTCCAGCCTACGGCGCAGCATCGACGGTAGAACGATGTCTAGGTCATCAATATCTAGCTATCAATCATACTAATACAACTAGAACTATCATGTACTCAATCACAATAATCTAAAAGAAGAATGAACAAGAAGATAAACTGTAAACACCCAGATTTTTAGAATTTAATTATAGAATTTTAATTCTGAATTTTTGAGTTTTTGGAGATTTTTTTGTAATTTTTAATTAATTATAATAAATGTTCGTTCATAGAATTATATTTTTGTGTATTAAATTAATTATTAAAAGATTATAAAAATTATATTTTTGAGTGTATAATTAATAATAGAGTATTGTGTAATTTTTCTAAAATTTATTGGGCTCAAAAATTATTTTTAAATAGCTAAAATACATTATTTTTAAATAAACCAACTCAAACCAACCCAAACCAAACCAAAATGAACCAAACCGAACTAGACCAAACCAACCCAGACCAAATGGATTTGGATCCTACCCGAACCCACAACCCGCGACCCGACCCGACCTGACCCACAACCCCTTAAACTTCAGTAACTTCCCAGAACCGATTCCTTTCCTCTCCCTCAACCGCGGCCAACCCCCCCTTTCACCTTCCCATAACGTCCACCTCTGAGCTCCTATAAAACCCCCAGACCCACCCCCTCGTTCACCATCAAACCCTCTTTCAATCCCGATGAGCCACCACCGACAATGACGCCGGATCATCGTGCACCACTACCGCGAAGTAGCCACCGCACAGCCGCCTGAATTCGAGCAGCAAGGTACCATTCTTCCCACTCTCGTATCTCCCTGCACAGTGATTCAAATGATAATCTGTCAAATCCTATGCGAAGACCACATGACCCTCTCGAACCCTGTATAATTAGTTCGGGGTATCATGTCCTGTGTCGATCGTAATTCGTGACACAAAACAGAAAAAAGATCTAAATTAAAGTTCAGAAAACTGTCCCAAACACCCATGTTCATGGCCGTTTTTTCCAACCTAGTTAATATTTTTAAAATTCTACTTGAACAGTAAATTAGACAACATAACCAAGATTTAATCTCTTAAAATAGTTTATTTTAATTTGTTGTATGCTGTATTTTATTCGCGGTTGAAGTTGACCAAAAACTTGGTTTTTTAAACCCAAATTTTTTAAAATGGGATGCGTCCCACTAAACGAGGCAACTTTATTATGTGTAAATTACATCAAAAAGTGCATATCGTCAACAAGGACATATAAGATTTTGCTAAAGTTGATTTGGATGTGTGTGCACACCGGAATCAACGTGTATCCGCCGAAAAGCCCTGTATCGGCCTGTTCTGGCACTCGTCATAATTTTGTGTGTGCTTGTCGTTTCGTAATGAAACTTGTGCTATCGGATTCATAGTATTATGCTGGTCCTGTGACCCAAGTTTGGTTCGATTCTGAGAACATTGACGAAACCACATTTTTGTAGGCCCCACGGTTTTACTTGATAGGCGATTTTGTGACCGGCTCATCGAAATCCAGTTCTGGACGTTTCGTTGGGTTCGTATCATCGTTCTGGACTCATAAACACTAAGTTTGATAAATTTGTAGAACTTTATTTTTGGCACATTTTTCGGTGCGAAGTGGGCCACATATGGAGCCCGCTTTGACCAGAAACTGTCAATTCTGCCCCTGTGTCCAAATTGGACTTATGGGTAGTCAATCCTAGCTATTTTATATATTCTAAGAGCGATGATAATATTTATTTCAGTACCCGGAGGTGTACCTGAATATTTCACTTTTATCGGAGCAATTGACGGAGCTCAGAACACAGGCAAGTGTACATTGCCAGACTTGCAGTAGTTACTTTAATATTATTTGCTTGAGTTATTTCTGTAATGTACCTGCTCAACCTAGGACCGTGAGATATTGCTTAGCGTCTGAACAAGATTCGGGTGTCGACGCCGTACGCGGAGTCGTATAACGCCACTTAGAGAGTTGATATCACGATCCTATATATTTTTCGTGCTTGCTTTACCAAGTACGTCATATCATAGGACACTTGACAATATTCATGTGACATAATCTTTCCTGAGTTATGCATGGTGATTCTTTATAGGCTTACAGGATTTGTGACATAAGACTTGCATTTACATAGATATCATTATGACTCGTTATACTAGCTAGAGGTCATGATCTTGCGTGTTATGGACATGAGACGTGAGGTTACATTGGGTGGGGAGAGACACACAGGCTACAGACTAATTATATATATATATATATATATATATTATGTTACTAGAGAGTGCCTTAGTCTCTGTATCAGAGCTTTGGCACATGTATTTGGCCCTTCGAGATATTACTGCTACCGGCTCCCCGACACAGAGCTTGTAGTGGTTTTAGCTTGAGTATTAGTGATGCTCTCAATTTGCATTTCACTTAGTTGGTTACATAGCTTACCCTGAGGATCTATTTTATTTACTGTATTTTATTTGGCTTGAGTGTTTATTGTACCTTGCTATGTCCCCTTGGGACCTGGATTCGGATTATGTCCCCAGGTATAGTAGAGGAGGTTTATCCCGAGATTTACGGGACATGAGCTGACGCTGGAACAGTACTGGCACCAGAGAACGAGGTTGTGCCAGATGATTTCTCCTGAGTATTTTGTTATATACTCAGTTATTTTTTATTCTAGTTATTCTATATCTTGACTCTTGGATTATTGTATCAACTTATTATCGGGTTGTTCCCCGAGACACTTTTTATTGGGATTTGTTGATGGACTATATTTCTTTATCTTGATTAGTCTATCATATTTAATTATATTTCTTTCTGTGGATGAGATTAGAATTATTCTATGATAGATGGTGTAGACTGCAATTATATTTATTACAGCTTAAGTACACTCTAACAGGTTTATTAAATTGGATTTGCCCATTGGAGTTGTGCTGTTGGCCATTGCTACGTGGTTAGTCCCTCGGTATTTTGGGACTGGGGCATGACATAGTTTTTGTGGTGGCCCATGCAGGTCTACGACTATGTTGCTTCGATTTCAACTAAGGAACCGAGCAAGCCTGCGATTAGGATATGACAAATTATAAGATCTCATCCGTATATTGACACGTTCTTGACTTCTATATCGGATTCAAATTAATTTCTTGACTTGCATCCTGCCTTGATTCCTCTGTGCGCCACTCATAGTTTACTTTATATGCAGAGTAATAGATCCACGAGCCAGTAATAAAACTCCCGTAGGTACACCACAAGTTGCTGTGGTCACCTACGACGATGGAGTGACGCCATTAAGTGGAGATCCCTCCACTCAACAAAGCAATCAAGAAAATCAGCATGCCTCGAGGTTCCGGCGAGACAACATTCCACCACGCCGTAGTTTACTCCACCGATGTCCATTTTTCCAATAGGACAGCCTATAAACGGACAACAGATGTTCCAAATGTTCTATGTAATGATGCAATCCCAACAACTGATTCATCAAGAGGCTCAGCGTTACGGGACAGAGAACCTAAGAAACAATATAGTAATCGCACTAGAGCAGGCGAACCCACCAGCTAGACGGCCATCGACGGGATCGATCACTGATTTCCGCCAGCTGAAGCCCCATACCTTTTCTGGCAAAGAGGAGTTTACTGAAGTTCATGAGTGGCTCACAAATACTCAACACCAATTGGAAGTAGCTGAGCTTCCGAGGGAGCGTTGGATGACTGCCGTCAGAATGCAGTTGACGAGCAATGCACATCACTGGTGGATATCTGAGGAGAGACGGCTCAGACCAGACCGAGTCACTTGGGAGGAGTTCTCTAGACTCTTTCAGGAGATGTACATTCTATCTATTGCTCGATCGAAACTTCGGGACAAGTTCAATTGCCTCACTCAAGACAATAAGACGGTAGAAGAGTACAATGCGGAGTTCATCCGTTTGAGCCGCTTCGCACCTAAACTAATTCCGACAGAAGAAGAAAAAGCTGAGAAATTCTTTGACGGACTAACATTTGAGCTACAGAGACAGATTGGTTCTGTCATACCTATTTCTTATATGGAAGTCATTGCTGCAGCCCGACGCATGGAACGTGCCATCAGGAGAGAGTCTAGCCAGAAGCGGCTGCATGCACTAGCACCAGACCGAGCGCAGCAGGGAGGACCTGCAAAGCGACCACAGATGAATCCATCACCGAGAGCATTTACACCACTAGCACTAGTCCTTCCTACTTGTTACTACCGTAGCAAGGTAGGCCATATTGAGAAGGAATATAGACACAAATGGGGATTATGTTTAGCTTGCGGATCCAGCTAGCATTCAGCCAGGGATTGTCACGTCCCGATCTCCTGCGGGCTAATCAGCCGTCCCTGCTGGGTACGAACCACCGTGCCAGCACTCCCGCAGGACGATCGCCTTTGACCCATCTGGGCGTGATGCCGCACGAGCGTAAGCCACGTCCATACAAGGCCGTGGTTCAATGGCTGGCGATAAGAGGTCTAGGCCACAGAGTCGCTCAGATTGTCCGAGTGCAGCAAAATTATAAACGCATAGGCGATCGATAACAAGTTCACTGAGTCGACAATAGCGAAAACATTGGATAACACAAGTTGAATGTAAAATAAACTCTTTATTGATATAAACAAGTGTTACAGGCCGCGTGTAGCCAAGATTACAAATCGCTCAAGCCTCTCTCTCTGAAACAGTAAAAGTGTGCCAAGTGGCTACATTTGTGGAAAGATTGTACAGGTGATGTTCAGACGATGTTCCAATATTATGTCTTGTATATGTGCTTCAGTTCCGGACGCAGCGCTCCAAGGTTCCAAGTGAACTCTACGCCTTAGCACGCGCGAAGGAGGCATCCGCACCAAATGAGGTTCTCCTGTACCCTGCAAACAACCTGGTGGATTATCAGTACACGAATGCACTGGTGGGGAGGCTACTGGCCCGCTCGACAAATCCAAACACGTAGCATAGGTTCCGTGCACCAACTATTTTATTGTCTTTGTAGTTGTGCCTTAAGATCAGTTTCATGGCATATATGATGAGCCTAACTCGTGTGGTAGTGCGCCGTACGATATAAGAGAAAATACGACGAGACTTACCAACTTACCATTTATCCTTCCCTGTCCAAGGCAAACCAAGTTAATTTTCAAACACGAGCATGTATCAACATTCAGAGCAATAACATATGCAAATACTGTGTTGTGAGCAAGTTTATGTTTTGGATACACGAGTTACTCGGATGATCGGTGTGTTGCATACAATGTTCAAGTGCTCTTTATGCACAAGTGTTTTTTTACCATGATCGTTCAGGTGTTCAGTTATTCTCGATGCGATGCAATGACTAGCACGCGGATAGCCGCTAAGCGAGAATGACTTATCTATATGAACAATTGTCGCTAGCATAGCCATAAATGACCAATTTTAGTCTCTAACGAGAATGGTATACAGCGAGAGAACAGGATGCGCTGCATGCCATTCCGTCTTTGCACATGATGACTAAACATGAGAGTTCCATCCGAATCGGATCGGCCCCGGTGCCCCGGTGTCCGCCTGTGGAACTTGAGATCCGAAGATCACCTTTTTTAAGTTGTCCGCGACATGCAGGTCAGGGTCTTTCCAAATCCATAACTTGATATGATAATCCATGATTCTTGTTCTGAACCGAGAAATTGCTCTACGAGCTGGGATTCTTGACTTGCTTGACAGGATTCTCGTTCAGAGGTAAACTTAATGTGATTATCATTCAGGTATAAACTTGACAGGATTCTTTCTCAATGAACAACTTGCCTTGATGCATTCCCCTGGTGCGGGAACTGCCTTAGCGACCTGATGGTCCCGTATACTTGTAGGTTCAATTGCACAAAAAAGCTATTTGATAGTCTTCTGGCTGACTCAATGCATGAACAATATACGATAGTGTTACTTGCTTGTGGCATGATTTCATGTAGCAAACACTGAGGCAAGGCAATATTCATTCATAACATGCATTCATAACATTCATGTTAGCTCGGGCCCGAAGGTAAGCCGAGTAGTGAAACCGTAAGGGGACTTCCCGAGCTACATAGTCTAGGGTCGTGTAGTATAGCAGTAAACAACAACGAAGAGTATAATATTCATATCGTTCTATTCGAGGCGTAGCAGGTCCAGTTGCACAAGGCAAAGGTAGCATACGAGGGTCTGAATATAAGCAATGTTTCATTTCCATATTCTAACATAAGCAATACAAGTTAGGATTGTTCCCTTAGCTAGGTGCGTTGTATTCTTATTAGCATTCAGGGGGTAATTCAACTAGCAACTGGCATGTATCGTTCCATATTTTAAGTGTACTGGCTAAGCAAAGACAAGTTCACCGTAGCCACCCACCTTAGCGATGATTCGCCTCGGTTGAGCGATACTCCGAGCGAGCCTCTAAAAGTGTCACTACCCAATTCTAGAAAATAGGGTATTTTTTTTATTTTTATTTGATAAATAGTGGTTTGTATTTAATTAATTATATTTATATTTATTTAGTGCTTATTTTATTTTTTTAATGATTATTTTAGGGTTTTGGCTAGCCTGGACCCATGTCAGACCCTAGTGGACCCATGTCCGACCCAGCCCATACCCTTGTGAGAATTATTTTGGGGCTTAGATTTATTTATTATATTTTTAGAAGGTTAGTGGGAGAGATTTGGAGTTAGTTTGAGTGTTTTTGGAACCCGAAACCCAAAACCGAGTTACGGGAGGGCATTTTGGACCTTTGTACATGTAAACCCCATTTTTATGTGTGGCCGGACCCCCCTACCTACCCATTCCCGTGGAATTCCAGCAGCAGCCCCCTCTCTCTTCATTCTACTTCTTCTTCTTTATTTCTTCTTCTCCACTTCTTCTTCCTTCTTCTTTCTTCTCCAAGGTGAGTTTCCTCTTCACTTTTCTTCTTTCTTCTTTCATTCCTTCTTCCTTAAGCTAACCCTAACCTTACATTTTCTCTAACCTAGGTGTGAGGAGCTTAGATCTAGTGTGGGAGCTAGAGTTGGAGTTGGTGGCTTGGAGCTTGAGGGAGGTGATTTCTAGGGGTTGTGAGACTTCGGCCTTGGGATTTCAACTCCCAAGAGGTAAAACCTAACTTTTTCCTTCCTAATTATTTTTGTATAGTATAATTAGTATTGTAGAACCTTCCTAAACCCTAAACCTACCCGTAGGAGGAAGTTGGAACTAGTTTGGTTGAGTTTAGAGACTTTGACATTAGGTTTTGTGTCGAATTCGGGTGGAATCCGAATTTGGCCCAATTTTGGGTGATGCCCTAGGTTAGACGGACCTAGGTAGACGTTGTCGGGTGTCTAGAGGGTGAGTGTGTGTCTCCGTTCGGACACGGGAAGCCGTGTCGTGGAGAAACGGGCGTTTCGGGCAAAATTGGGGCTTTTCGTCGTCGCCGATTCTAAGTGCGTGTGCGTTTCCACCACAGACGTAGAATCAATGCGGGAGCATATTTTCTAGGATCTAGACATCGTGTAGAGCGCGTGGGTAAATTTTGGGCCGATTCTGAGTTCGTTTGGTGTGCGTTTCAGGAGGTTTTCCGAGCCGCGCACCACGTGTTCGTCGAAATGACCGAACGGCCATTTCGACTTGGTTTCCTTGTTTTGGGTTTGTGCGCACGTTGGGTTAGTATCGGGGAGTGTGTGCTAGAGTTCTCGGGCTATATTTTATATATTTTAGGGTATTGGTGAGTGTCGGGGTCGTTGGGCGTGAGTGGGGCGTGTGGTTTGTGTGTCGTTGTGTGTTGTGTTAGTGTATATGTGTCTATATATATATATTTATATATATATATGTATGTGTGTTTATGTATATATATTTATATATAAGGGTGTGTGTATTTAGATCTATGTGCTTGTGTGTGTATATGTCTATGTGTATATATATATATATATGTTATGTGTAAGTGTGCTTGTGTGTGTGTATATGTATATATATATTTTGGGTGTATGTATATATATATATAGTTGAGAGTGTGTGTAGATATATATATATATATATATATTAAGTGTATATATATATGTAGCTATGTATATATATTTATGTGTGTGTGTGTTGTTAATATTGTGTGTGAGTGTGTGTATTAGTGTGTTTGTGAGTGTGTAGGTGTGTGTGTTAGTGAGTGTGTTAGAGTAGATATAAGTGTATATATATATAGGTATCTAGTTGATATATATATAGTTATATATGTATATATGTGTATAGGTAAGGTAAAGGGTATATATGCATATGTGTGTGGATAGTTATATACATAGGTATAACCTACTTAGATATATATAAATATGATAGATATCTATATTACCTAGCCTAGATTAATAACTAGGTGCATAATTAGTAGCTAGATAGCTAGTTAGAGGGTTTTAGAGCGAAACCTCAATACCTTGAGATACCGAGGTATCTCGATACCTTGAGATATTCAAGGTATTGAGTTTCGAGCGGGGTATTTGAGCAATAGCCTAGGAAATGCTTTGGAGTGATTTTTATATGTTTATATATATATATTTACGCGTGCTAGCATAGGTTTTAGCGGATTTAGGCGGGGTGCGTGGCCTAGGGCGAGGTATCGGATACCGAGAGTATCCCGGTATCCCGATTAGGCGAGTTTGAGAGTTTAGTAGCTTAATGAGCTCGGTTTGACCTAGAATTTTAGGGGCACCCTAGTTTGACCTAGCTTTGACCATAATTGTCGCCGTTGACCGTAAAAGTCAACGTTTGACCTAAAGTTGACTTTTTGGACCCCGGGTTGACTTTTTGACCCGATTTTCACCGGTTTGACCCATTCGACCTAGAATAGCCCTAGAAGCCTATTTTTAATTATTTTATATCAGTTTAAATGCTTAGAACCCTGTTTAATTCTGCTTTTCGCATTAGGTCCTTGCGACACCGGTCCGGATCTCGATCCTCATCAGTTGCTCAGGACATCAGGCGAGTACCTACCTCTGATAGTTTCCATTTTATGATAGCGTTTATATCACTTGTTCTAGAACTGTAATACTTGATTCTGACACATTATTACACGAGCTGGTACTAGTGGATCCCGTCATGAGTTGCTATACCCCTTACCGTGTTCAGCGGGTACTCTATCACGTGTATTTCATCATGTGCTTCGGGTATTGATTCTCATGTGCTATCATGTGCTTCTTGTGCTCTCGCCTTCGTGTGCGCGAGCTATTATCATGTACGTAGCGTGTTGTGGTTGGATCCAATGGTATTAGTGGGGGAGGGGAGTAGGAGTTGGTTATGTGATCAAAGCCAAACAGTATTCATGTGTATGTCGGTTATGCAACTCACGCATAACAGAGTTATCGTAGTGTTCTTCATGTGCAACCTAAGCCGATCACATAACGAACTTGTGCTCAAGGCACTTAGCTAGTATTCATGTTTCTCACCTGCAGTTACTTTTCCAGTACTTGTATTGTTCTCCAGTTTACATTGCAGCTACTTATTGTGCTCCAGCATATATTTATTTCCTGTGCATCTTGATTACTTTTCTATTGATCGTCATATACACCTTACCATACATTTGGAGTTGCTTTAAGAGTTATGTACTTCGCTCCAGTCCTGACTGGGCATATTTTTTCCAGAGGATCCTGAGGACTATTGCCCTACGTTCTACGGGCCGGGTGTTGACGACTGTTGTGACCCCGTGATCGAGGAGGAGTGCGCCGAGGAGACGCCGATAGCACCCTAGTTAGCTAGGTGGGTTTCCTGGGTTATTTCCAGTGGTTTGTATTTTGGATGACTGTACTTATTCTTTTGTTGCTTGAGATGTTGTAGCTATTTGTAGACTTGGACTGTATTATTTTGGATTGTCTTGCTTTTGGTTCTGTTTCTTTGTTTATATCATATCGTGCTTTATTTCTTTCCCTAGATTTTGTGATTGAGAGTTCTTATATATATATTGCGTGGTTGCCTCCTTTGGGAGAGGATTTTATATATATATTGCGTGGTTTTGCCCTCCTTTTGGAGAGGTCATGCCGGATTTTTCTGTGAGATATAGATAGATATGGTTGACCTAGAACGGACCTTTACAGCGTTCTACCGCCGATTCTACGGCGTAGGCTGGACGTACCCACGGCTCATGCCCGATTTTCGGGTGCGGGTCGTGACACGTTTTTGGTGGTGGCCCATGCAGGTCGAGTTTTTAGGTTACCTGCAATAGGATATAGGAGATAGGCTGAGAGAGAGTGTGCTCAATCACAACTAGGACCCCTCCTAATTTTTTTTTTGCTATCTTAATTTTTCCAAAATTGTTTTCTTTTGCAATATTACTGTCCTTCTTTGATGTTATCGTTTCATGCACTATATTGACTTCTTTTGATCTGTGTTCAGGATGCCTCCGAAGACCAGATCTCAGCGCACCGCCCCAGCAGCTGCCACCGAGAGGTCTGCCACCTCTCGACCTGCTCGACTTCCGGCAGCCGCTACCGCTCCACTCGCCACTCCTGCGGTTGAGGGAGAGTCAGTTTCTCTCGGAGATCCCCTTACTCCCATTGATCCGAGAGCCACCCCAGTTGTCCCGGTGGTACCTCCTCCACCACCGCCTGCGCCAGTGGATGCTACGCAGTTGTTCATATTCTTCCGAGAGATAATGGATGCGCAGCACCGCCAGACAGATGTTATGAGGATGGGCATTGAGAATGCTCATCAGGTAGCTATGACAGCGGTTGACAGAGTGGCTCAGATCCAGCCACAGCCAGAGCAGGCTCAGTATCCTAGGTCGGGTACTATCATCGATTTTCAGAGGATGCGGCCTAAGGAGTTCTGCGGCACAGAGGGGATCCTGTACGTCGACGACTGGATCGAGCATATAGAGGGCATTTTCAGGCTGGCGATGATCCCAGCTAGTATGCAGATAGAGGCAGCGGGCAGCCAGATGTTCGACCTTGCCCTCACTTGGTTCCGCACGGATACGCGGATAGCAGTTCCGGGATTGACTTGGGAGGCTTTCAAGAAGCTTTTCAAGGAGAAGTTCTTCCCGGACGTGGCTCTCATTGCCTTAGAGAGTCAGTTCGAGGCGCTCGTCCAGGGGAGTATGCTAGTGGACGAGTATGCAGCGGAGTTCTGCCGTCTGGGCAGATTTGTTGAGGGGTTGTCTGAGGCAGCGAAGGCACGGAAGTTCCGCAAGGGCTTGGTCATGGCGGTCAAGTCCTTGACTAGGAGCGACCGCGAGGCGACCTTCGAGCAGATTGTCAGCGACGCTCAGAGGGCTGAGGATGATTTGGAGCTGAAGACGAAGAGGGGCAGAGACACTTCCGTAGCAGGTAGTAGTGCAGGCCCAGCCAAGAGGCTATTCCAGCAGACCCAGCAGCACCAGGGTCAGGGTCGTGCGCCCTTCCGGCAGGCGCCCCAGCAGCAGAGGCAGGGTCAGCAGCAGGGCCAGAGGCAGCCCATCGTTTGCCCTTTCTGTAGAAAGCCAGGGCACGGATGGGACATATGCAGAAAGAGGCTGGGCAGATGTTTATTGTGTGACGCAGCAGATCACCAGCTGAAGGATTGTCCTTCAGCGCTTGCCCGTACAGCTCAGGGCGGAGGAGCCGCTCAGAGGGCACCAGCCAGAGCACCTGCAGCGCAACAGAGAGGTCAGCCTTTGCAGACTCAGCAGCAGAGGTTCGCCCAGCACCAGCAGCAGCACCGAGGAGGACAGCAGGGGCGAGCTTTTGCCCTGACAGTGGACGAGGCCAAGCCAGTTGGTGACGTTATCTCAGGTTCTGTTCTTCTTGATTCCATTTCAGCACTTGCTTTATTTGATTCTGGTACTTCCCATAGCTTTGTGTCTGTATCTTTTACTGTTAGACACCATCTTGTTGCTAAACCTTTAGCTAGACTCTGCAAGATCATGACCCGGCGTGGTATCATCCTAGTCCGTGATGTCTGCAGAGACCGAAGAGTTACCTTGGGAGGCCGGGAGTTGAGTGTGTGCCTACTCGTAATGCCACTTTCGAGCTACGATATTGTACTCGGGATGGATTGGTTGAGTACGCATTGTGCTAGTATAGATTATCGTGGAGGCAGAGTTTTATTTAGTCCGCCAGGTGAGCCAGAGTTTCAGTTTGCCAGAGGAGCAACGGAGCAGACCGAGGGAGTCTTCTGCGGAGCCCTGGTGGTAGAGCCGAGGTCGCTACATCCACTGATAGAGGAATACATGGATGTCTTTCCGGAGGAGTTGCCAGGGTTACCTCCGGACAGAGATGTGGAGTTCTCTATAGACTTGGTGCCAGGCACGGAGCCGATATCCCAGCACGTCTATAGAGTCAGCAACAGTGAGCTGGTAGAGTTGAAGAAGCAGGTGGATGAGCTTCAGGACAAGGGATTTATCAGATCTAGTTCTTCTCCGTGGGGTGCTCCAGTACTTTTTGTGCCGAAGAAGGATGGGTCGATACGGATGTGTATCGACTACAGGGCTCTGAACAACCTAACAATCAAGAACAAGTATCCGCTGCCGCGTATTGATGATCTATTTAACCAGTTGAGCGGAGCGAGGGTGTTTTCCAGGATTGATCTGAGGACAGGCTACCACCAGGTGAAGGTCAGGAAGGAGGATATTCCAAAAATAGCTTTTCGGACCAGATATGGACAGTATGAGTTCTTGGTGATGCCGTTTGGGTTGACTAATGCCCCGACAGTGTTCATGAATCTGATGAACAAGGTGTTCCATCAGCATCTGGACAGGTTTGTGGTGGTATTTATAGATGATATCTTGGTGTATTCGAAGACCCCAGAGGAGCACGAGGAGCATCTAAGGATAGTGCTGGAGACTCTCAGGAAGGAGAAGCTTTATGAAAAGCTCTCGAAGTGTGAGTTCTTCCTTGACAAGGTTGAATTCCTTGGTCATGTGGTGACTGGAGAGGGTATCTCGGTGGATCCGAGAAAGATCAGGGCAGTAGAGGCATGGAGTGCTCCGAGTTCAGTAGCCGAGGTCAGGAGTTTCCTGGGACTGGCAGGTTACTACAGAAGATTTTTTCAGGATTTTTCCCGGATTGTAGAGCCGTTGTCCAGGCTGACTCGGAAGGACGTGGAGTTCGTTTGGTCAGAGGAGTGCCAGATCGCCTTTGATGAGCTGAAGAGGAGGTTGACGACAGCTCCGGTGTTGACGTTGCCATCAGGTTCTGGAGGATTCACTATCTATAGTGATGCATCGGAGAAGGGACTGGGTTGTGTGTTGCAGCAAAATGGGAGGGTGATTGCCTATGCTTCCAGGCAATTACGTCCTCATGAGAAGAACTATCCTACCCACGATTTGGAGTTGGCAGCGGTCATTTTTGCTCTAAAGTTGTGGAAATACTATTTATACGGAGAGCGTGTGGAGATCTTCACAGACCACAAGAGCTTGAAGTTTGTGTTTACCCAAAAAGAGCTGAACATGAGGCAGAGGAGATGGTTGGAGTTGATGAAAGACTTCGACATATCGTTGCAGTATCATCCAGGGAAGGCGAACGTAGTTGCGGATGCATTGAGCAGGTATCCGGTAGCTATGTGCCTGACTACAGATCGTTATCTTCTGGCAGATCTAGAGAGCTTGGGCATTGAGGTGATAGTGCCTGGAGTTGAGATGCAGATGTGGGGACTACAGATTCAGTCAGAGTTGGTAGACCGGATCAGGGCTACACAGTTTGAGGATGAGTCCCTGAGGAGCATCAGGGAGCAGGTTCAGATGGGATTAGCAGATGACTTCACCATTGCTGATGATGGTTCTTTGCGGCACGGTACCAGGTTGTGTGTGCCGAGTGGGTCGTTGCGCGAGGAGGTTCTCCAGGAGGCGCATCGATCCCAGTACTCTATGCATCCCGATGCCAACAAGATGTATAGAGATCTGAGACAGCATGTATGGTGGTACGGGATGAAGCGGGAGGTAGCGCGCTTCATATCCCGATGCTTAGTGTGCCAGCAGGTGAAGGCGGAGAGGCAGAGGCCAGGAGGATTACTCCAGCCGTTACCCATTTCGGAGTGGAAATGGGAGCATGTGACCATGGATTTTGTTTCTGGACTTCCCCGTTCTCCAGGCGGGAAGGATGCGATTTGGGTCATCGTGGACAGGTTGACCAAATCGGCCCACTTTCTACCATTCAAAGTGGGTACGTCTACAGAGAGACTAGCAGAGATGTATGTGTGCCAGATAGTTAGACTGCATGGAGTTCCAGTGAGCATAGTATCAGATTGGGACAGTCGCTTCACTTCGTATTTCTGGAGGAGTCTGCAGGCTAGCTTGGGCACCCAGCTCAAGTTTAGTACTGCATATCACCCGCAGACAGATGGTCAGTCAGAGAGGACCATACAGACACTTGAGGACATGCTTCGGACTTGTGTTTTGGATTTCAGAGGCTCTTGGGAGGATCACTTGCACTTGGTAGAGTTTGCTTACAACAACAGCTACCAAGCCAGTATCGAGATGTCACCTTTTGAGGCGTTGTATGGACGGAGGTGTCGCACTCCGTTATCATGGGATGATGTAGGTGAGAGAGCTTTGCTTGGCCCAGAGATGGTGGTTGATGCAGCGGAGAAGGTCAAGCTCATTAGAGATAGACTTCGGGTGGCGCAGGACAGGCAGCGGCATTGGGCCGATAGCCACCGGAGACCTTTGGAGTTCGAGGTATAGCTTAGAATCTAGATTTTGTTCTTGTGTTTGCTTGTGATTGCTTGTTTTAGACTAAGTGCAGAGACCTTGTTTGTGCTAGGTTGGAGATCTGGTGTTTCTGAGGATTTCTCCGACGCGGGGCACTATTTGCTTCGGTGGAGGCGGGAAGCTTAGTCCACGTTTCGTTGGACCCTTCCGTGTCCTCGAGAGGGTCGGTGCCGTGGCGTATTGGCTTGAGTTGCCGCCTACGCTGGAGGGAGTTCATGATGTGTTCCACGTGTCACAGTTGAGACGGTACGTGGCGGATCCCAGTCACGTATTGGATCACTCGGAGATCGCGGTGGGCCCTACTCTTAGCTATCCAGAGCAGCCGGTGGAGATTCTGGATCGGCGGGAGAAGGTATTGAGGAACCATACTATTTCCTTGGTTCGCGTCGCGTGGAGGCATCACTCTCCAGGGGAGTCGACCTGGGAGAGGGAGGATGAAATGCGCGAGCGATACCCCTATCTCTTCGAGCCCTGAGGTATGGTTCTTTCTTTGCATTCCTGTCCTAGTTTCGTCTTTTAATTTCGAGGACGAAATTATTTTAAGGAGGGTAGACTTGTCACTACCCAATTCTAGAAAATAGGGTATTTTTTTTTATTTGATAAATAGTGGTTTGTATTTAATTAATTATATTTATATTTATTTAGTGCTTATTTTATTTTTTTAATAATTGTTTTAGGGTTTTGGCTAGCCTGGACCCTTGTCAGACCCTAGTGGACCCATGTCCGACCCAGCCCACACCCTTGTGAGAATTATTTTGGGGCTTAGATTTATTTATTATATTTTTAGAAGGTTAGTGGGAGAGATTTGGAGTTAGTTTGAGTGTTTTTGGAACCCGAAACCCAAAACCGAGTTACGGGAGGGCATTTTGTACCTTTGTACATGTAAACCCCATTTTTATGTGTGGCCGGACCCCCCTACCTACCCATTCCCGTGGAATTCCAGCAGCAGCCCCCTCTCTCTTCATTCTACTTCTTCTTCTTCATTTCTTCTTCTCCACTTCTTCTTCCTTCTTCCTTCTTCTCCAAGGTGAGTTCCCTCTTCACTTTTCTTCTTTCTTCTTTTATTCCTTCTTCCTTAAGCTAACCCTAACCTTATATTTTCTCTAACCTAGGTGTGAGGAGCTTAGATCTAGTGCGGGAGCTAGAGTTGGTGGCTTGGAGCTTGAGGGAGGTGATTTCTAGGGGTTGTGAGACTTTGGCCTTGGGATTCCAACTTCCAAGAGGTAAAACCTAACTTTTCCCTTCCTAATTATTTTTGTGTAGTGTAATTAGTGTTGTAGAACCTTCCTAGACCCTAAACCTACCCGTAGGAGGAATTTGGAACTAGTTTGGTTGAGTTTAGAGACTTTGACATTAGGTTTTGTGTCGAATTCGGGTGGAATCCGAATTTGGCCCAATTTTGGGTGATGCCTTAGGTTAGACGGACCTAGGTAGACATTGTCGGGTGTCTAGAGGGTGAGTGCGTGTCTCCGTTCGGACACGGGAAGCCGTGTCGCGGAGAAACGGGCATTTCGGGCGAAATTAGGGCTTTTCGTCATCGTCGATTCTAAGTGCGTGTGCGTTTCCACCACGGACCTAGAATCGATGCGGGAGCACATTTTCTAGGATCTAGACATCGTGTAGAGCGCGTGGGTAAATTTTGGGCCGATTCCGAGTTCGTTTGGTGTGCGTTTCAGGAGGTTTTCCGAGCCGCGCACCACGTGTTCGTCGAAATGACCGAACGGCAATTTTGACTTGGTTTCCTCGTTTCGGGTTTGTGCGCGCATTGGGTTAGTATCGGGGAGTGTGTGCTAGAGTTCTCGGGCTATATTTTATATATTTTAGGGTATTGGTGAGTGTCGGGGTCGTTGGGCGTGAGTGGGGCGTGTGGTTTGTGTGTCGTTGTGTGTTGTGTTGTGTTAGTGTATATGTGTCTATATATATATATATATTTATATATATATGTATGTGTGTTTATGTATATATATTTATATATAAGGGTGTGTGTATTTAGATCTATGTGCTTGTGTGTGTATATGTCTATGTGTATATATATATATATATATATATATATATATATATGTATATGTGTAAGTGTGCTTGTGTGTGTGTATATGTATATATATATTTTGGGTGTATGTATATATATATATAGTTGAGAGTGTGTGTAGATATATATATATATATATATATATATATATATATATATATATATATATATATATATATATATATATATATATATATATATTAAGTGTATATATATATATGTAGCTATGTATATATATTTATGTGTGTGTGTATTGTTAATATTGTGTGTGAGTGTGTGTATTAGTGTGTTTGTGAGTGTGTAGGTGTGTGTGTGTTAGTGAGTGTGTTAGAGTAGATATAAGTGTGTATATATATATATAGGTATCTAGTTGATATATATATAGTTATATATGTATATATGTGTATAGGTAAGGTAAAGGGTATATATGCATATGTGTGTGGATAGCTATATACATAGGTATAACCTACTTAGATATATATAAATATGATAGATATCTATATTACCTAGCCTAGATTAATAACTAGGTGCATAATTAGTAGCTAGATAGCTAGTTAGAGGGTTTTAGAGCGAAACCTCAATACCTTGAGATACCGAGGTATCTCGATACCTTGAGATATTCAAGGTATTGAGTTTCGAGCGGGGTATTTGAGCAATAGCCTAGGAAATGCTTTGGAGTGATTTTTATATGTTTATATATATATATATTTATGCATGCTAGCATAGGTTTTAGCGGGTTTAGGCGGGGTGCGTGGCCTAGGGCGAGGTATCGGATACCGAGAGTATCCCGGTATCCCGATTAGGCGAGTTTGAGAGTTTAGTAGCTTAATGAGCTCGGTTTGACCTAGAATTTTAGGGGCACCCTAGTTTGACCTAGCTTTGACCATAATTGTCCCCGTTGACCGTAAAAGTCAATATTTGACCTAGTTTTGACCTAGAGTTGACTTTTTGGACCCTGGGTTGACTTTTTGACCCGATTTTCACCGGTTTGATCCGTTCGACCTAGAATAGCCATAGAAGCCTGTTTTTAATTATTTTATATCAGTTTAAATGCTTAGAACCCTATTTAATTCTGCTTTTCGCATTAGGTCCTTGCGACACCGGTCCGGATCTCGATCCTCATCAGTTGCTCAGGACATCAGGCGAGTACCTACCTCTGATAGTTTCCATTTCATGATAGCGTTTATATCACTTGTTCTAGAACTGTAATACTTGATTCTGACACATTGTTACACGAGCTGGTACTAGTGGATCCCGTCATGAGATGCTATCCCCCTTACCGTGTTCAGCGGGTACTCTATCACGTGTATTTTATCATGTGCTTCGGGTATTGATTCTCATGTGCTATCATGTGCTTCTTGTGCTCTCGCCTTCGTGTGCGCGAGCTATTATCATGTACGTAGCGTATTGTGGTTGGATCCAATGGTATTAGTGGGGGAGGGGAGTAGGAGTTGGTTATGTGATCAAAGCCAAACAGTATTCATGTGTATGTCGGTTATGCAACTCACGCATAACGGAGTTATCGTAGTGTTCTTCATGTGCAACCTAAGCCGATCACATAACGAACTTGTGCTCAAGGCACTTAGCTAGTATTCATGTTTCTCATCTGCAGTTACTTTTCCAGTATTTGTATTGTTCTCCAGTTTACATTGCAGCTACTTATTGTGCTCCAGCATATATTTATTTCCTGTGCATCTTGATTACTTTTCTATTGCTCGTCATATACACCTTACCATGCATTTGGAGTTGCTTTAAGAGTTATGTACTTCGCTCCAGTCCTGACTGGGCATATTTTTTCCAGAGGATCCTGAGGACTATTGCCCTACGTTCTACGGGCCGGGTGTTGACGACTGTTGTGACCCCGTGATCGAGGAGGAGTGCGCCGAGGAGACGCCGATAGCACCCTAGTTAGCTAGGTGAGTTTCCTGGGTTATTTCCAGTGGTTTGTATTTTGGATGACTGTACTTATTCTTTTGTTGCTTGAGATGTTGTAGCTATTTGTAGACTTGGACTGTATTATTTTGGATTGTCTTGCTTTTGGTTCTGTTTCTTTGTTTATATCATATCGTGCTTTATTTCTTTTCCTAGATTTTGTGATTGAGAGTTCTTATATATATATTGCGTGGTTGCCTCCTTTGGGAGAGGATTTTATATATATATTGCGTGGTTTTGCCCTCCTTTTGGAGAGGTCATGCCGGATTTTTCTGTGAGATATAGATAGATATGATTGACCTAGAACGGACCTTTACAGCGTTCTACCGCCGATTCTGCGACGTAGGCTGGACGTACCCACGGCTCATGCCCGATTTTTGGGTGCGGGTCGTGACAAAAAGACTAAGCCGAACTCCTGAAGGGACAAGTCTGGATATCCTTTGCCTCAAACGAGTGTTCTCGCTTGAGCAAAGTAGGTCGGGACATTGCACTTTTGTCGTTTGAATCGGTAGTCCGCTTGAGTGGAACGGGGTATTACAGGGATTGCCCTGAGCTTCGAGAAGGAGCACCGATGGTAAACCGACAAGCTTTACCAGCACTGGGAGGATATCAACCGAGGCCACCCTTGGCACCACAGGACTCTTCCAGCAGGCCCATCAACAGCAGAGGGCACCACCACAGGGACGTGGACATGCTTTTGTGATTACAGTGGAGGAGGCACAAACTCGAGGAGTAGCGAATATGAGTAAGATTTAGTTTTATCATAGCTAGCTATAGTAGCGAATATTCATAGTAATACTTTAGCATGTGCCAGTTAGTTCCATTCCCTAGCCTATACCTAGTATTATGTTAGCATGAACTTGTTAGTTTAGATGAGTAATATGTCACTGGTACCCAAGTTTTCATAAGCTGTAGTTGATCATTGCTCTAATCAGGCTCATTTACTCTTGAGTTACTTATCTCTCATTGCTAGGAAAAAGTTTTCATTTCTTCCCTATGTGTTCTGCTTGAACAAAACCCTCACCCTTCCTCTCGATTTTTCCTTGTTCATCGTTCCTTATCCTTTGTGTCGTGCTTCAACAAACATATCTTGCAACCGCGCCATCTCTTCTGACTTGCGAGGACGTAATTCTTTTAAGGTGGGTAGATTGTAAACACCCAAATTTTTTGAATTTAATTTTAGAATTTTAATTATAATTTTTTGAGTTTTTGGAGATTTTTCTGTAATTTTTAATTTATTATAATAAATGTTCGTTCATAGTATTATATTTTTGTGTATTAAATTAATTATTAAAATATTATAAAAATTATATTTTTGAGTGTATAATTAATAATAGAGTATTTTGTAATTTTTCTAAAATTTATTGGGCTCAAAAACTATTTTTAAATAGCTAAAATGTATTATTTTTAAATAAACCAACTCAAACCAAACCAAAATGAACCAAACCGAACTAGACGAAACCAACCCAGACCAAATCGATCTGGATCCTACCCAAACCCATGACCCGCGACCCGACCCGACCCACAACCCCTTAAACTTCAGTAACTTCCGAGAACCGATTCCTTTCCTCTCCCTCAACCGCGGCCGACCCCCCCTTTCACCTCCCCATGACGTCCACCTCCGACCTCCTATAAAACCCCCAGACCCACCCCCTCGTTCACCATCAAACCCTCTTTTATTCTCGATAATCCACCGCCGACGACGACACCGGACCGCCGCGCACCACCGTCGCGAAGTAGCTACCGCACAGCCACCTGAATTCGAGAAGCAAGGTAGCCTTCTTCCCACTCTCATATCTTCCTGCACAGTGATCCAAATGATGATCTATCAAATTCTATGCGAAGACCATATGACCCTCTCGAACCCTGTATAATTAGTTCGGGGTATCGTGTTCTGTGTCGGTTGTAATTCGTGACACAAAACAGGAAAAAGACCCAAATTGAAGTTCAGAAAACTATCCCAAACACCCATGTTCATGGCCATTTTTCTTCCAACCTAGTTAATATTTTTAAAATTCTACTTGAACAATAAATTAGACAACATAACAAAGATTTAATCCTTAAAATAGTTTATTTTAATTTGTTGCATGCTGTGTTTTATTCGCAGTTGAAGTTGACCAAAAATTTGGTTTTCTAAACCCAAATTTTTTCGAAATGGGGTGCGTCCCACTAAATGAGGTGATTTCGTTGTATGCAAATTGCATCGAAAGGTACATATCGTCAACATGAATGTATGAGATTTCACGAAAGTTACTTTGGATGTGCGTGCACACCGGAATCAACGCGTATTCGCCAAAAAGTCCCATATCGGCCTGTTCTGACACTCGTCATAATTTTGTGTGTGCTTATTGTTTCACAATGAAACTTACGCCATCAGATTCATAGCATTACGCTGGTCCTGTGACCCAAGTTTGGTTCGATTCTGAGAATATTGAAGAAACCCTATTTTTGTGGGCCCCACGGTTTTACTTGACGGACAATTTTGTGTCCGGCTCATCGGAATCCAGTTTTAGACGTTCCGTTGGGTTCGTATCATCGTTCTGGACTCATAAACACTAAGTTTGATGAATTTGGAGAACTTTGTCTCTGACATATTTTTCGGTGCGAAGTGGGTCACAAGTGGACCCTACTTTGACCAAAAACTGTCAATTCTGCCCCTGTGTCCAAATTGGACTTATGGGTAGTCAATCCTAGCTATTTCACATATTCTGAGAGCGATGGTAATATTTGTTTCTGCACCCAGAGGTGTACCTGAAGATTCTACTTTTATCAGAGCAACTGACGGAGCTCAGAACAAAGCAAGTGTACCTTGCCAAACTTACAGTAGTTACTTTAATATTATTTGCTTGAGTTATTTCTATGATGTACCTGCTCAACCTAGGACCATGAGACATTGCTTAGCGTCCGAACAAGATTCGGGTGTCGACGCCATACGCAGAGTCGTGTAACGTCACTTAGACAGTTGATATAACGATCATATATTTTTTATGCTTGTTTTACCAAGTACATCATACCATAGGGCACTTGACACTATTTGTGTGATAGAATCTTTCCTGAGTTATTCATGGTAATTCTATATAGACTTACAGGATTCGTGACATAAGACTTGCATTTACATAGATATCATTATGACTCGTTATACTAGCTAGAGGTCATGATCTTGCGTGTTATGGACATGCGACATGAGGTTACATTGGGTGGGGAGAGACACACAGGCTACAGGCTGATTATATATATATATATATATAATATATATATATATATATATAATATATATATATATATATAATATATATATATATATATATATATAATATATATATATATATATATATAATGTTACTGGAGAGTGCCTTAGTCTCTGTACCAGAGCTTTGGCACATGTATTTGGCCCTTCGAGATATTACTGCTACCGGCTCCCCGACACTGTAGTGGTTTCAGCCTGAGTACTAGTGATGCTCTTAATTTGCATTTCACTTAGTTGGTTACATAGCTTACCCTGAGGATCTATTTTATTTACTGTATTTTATTTGGCTTTAGTGTTTATTGTACCTTGCTATGTCCCCTGAGGACTTGGATTCGGATTATATCCCCAGGTATAGTAGAGGAGGTTTACCCCAAGATTTATAGGAAAGAAGCTGACGCTGGAACAGTACTGACACCAGAGAACGAGGTTGTGCCAGAGGATTTCTCCTGAGTATTCTGTTATATAATCAGTTATTTCTGATTCCAGTTATTCTATATCTTGACTCTTGGATTATTGTATCAACTTATTATCGGGTTGTTCCCCGAGACACTTTTTATTGGGATTTGTTGATGGAATATATTTCTTTATCTTGATTAGTCTATCATATTTAGTTATGTTTCTTTCTGTGGATGAGATTAAAATTATTCTATGATAGATGGTGTAGACTGCAATTATATTTATTATAGCTTAAGTACACTCTAACGGGTCCATTAAATTGGATTTGTCTATTGGAGTTGTGTTGCTGGCCATTGCCACGTGGCTAGTCCCTCGATATTTTGGGACTGGGGCGTGACATAAACCAGATATCATTCTAAAAGATAGGAAACTAGACATGATATGGAAAAGAAACACTAGCATAGATCTCAACAATTGTCACCTCAAGGTCCACAGTGTAAGAGCAGTCCGGTCTATAGCAACACTCTGAGATCCCGGAATGGAGAGTACAAATCACTAAAAAATGTTATCCAATCATGATTGGAGTGAAGCATACCTCTAACAACAGTTACAGTAAATGATAAAGACTATGTAACAGTAAATAGAGATAAATACAAGATAAATATAACAAGAGCAAGAAATATACAAGATATGGAATACTGTAAATAAATACAAGAGTAATGAGTATTATATACAAGAGTCAAGAAATACAACTAGCTAAGTGAGTGATTAGTAGCTTCAACATGTGTCACTCCCCGTTCCCACTATACGTATTAGGAGCGTATTATTTCTTGTTGTATGTTTATTTTATTGCATGAGACTAGACTCATTCTTTGGTGGAGGGTTGGTACGGTTTATTTTGAGGTTAGGACTTGGTCATGACTTGAACCTTGGGTCAAGTGAACCCAAACCCTCCATGTATATAAACCAAATCTCTCCTTCTTTCTCTTCATTCATTCTTTTCTTTCTCTCTTAAGTTCTCTCCTTCCACCCTTAGGCAAGTACATATTGCATGAGAAATGGAGAAACCCTCCATATTTTTAGTTTATTATTATTGTTGTGTAATTTTAAGCATGTTTAGAACTTGCTATTTTTGGATTTGGTGAATGGAATGGTGTAGATCTGAGTTTTATTGAGTGTGGGTGTTCTTGAGTTTTTTTTTTCATTTCAAAATCTTCTTGTTTTTAAAACTTGATGTTTATTGATGTGGAGCATTTGATTTTAAGTGATTTAGAACTTTACTTTGTTTGATTTGGACTTCATTTTAGGGTTCCATGGAAGAATAAAACTTGGGTTTTCGGTGCTTCCATTGCTGAACCTATTGTTCTGGGACGAAGGAGATCCATGCGGCCCACTTGGCATGCTGTTGGACTTCTTGCTCCAAGTCATCATGCGGCCATCTTGTTGGACGCATGTCTGAAATCTGCATCTGCGCCCCTTGGCAAAATACATAAAACTTGAACGAATAAAATTTCTCTAAGTCCATGTCATCCATGCGGCCAAGAGGAGCATGAGGCCATGGGCAACATGCGGCCTCAAGCTATGCATTCTGCTTTCTTTGAACGCATGACTCAGCACCGCCTTGGCTCATCTTTTCATGATTTTGTCTTTTCTCTCTGACACATTTATGGCTTGTCACATCAATCACCTTTTTGTCACTTTACTGAAACTTCATTTATTGCTCATCACTTCGACACTAGGCCCAAATAGTAGACTTTTGCCCGAACATGTGGCCTGGAGGAGCATACATCCAGGTTAGAGCATGCGGTTGGGTTGGTTCATGTGGCCTGACCTTCTTGTGCACAACTTAGATACGTATTATCCTTATTGACTCCCTGCGTACATATAGTACTTTCATGCCGGCTTCATATATTTTATTTGGAATGTTTCTTACTCTATGTTGGTGATTCTAGTAAATTCTTATGTTATGACTCTAAGGAAGAATGAACTTAGTAACCAGACCTCGTGCTAAATACGACCATGTGCTAAGATTGGCTATGTACATGGCATGAATATGTGTTGGATTGAGATTTATGTGTGGACCAGACTATGTAATAAGTGATTAACCAGCTATGAGCATGACATAAGCTAAGTGTTAAAATGTGATCAAGATTCATGTAACCAAATAAATAACTGGTAATTGGACTCGAATACTGTATCCGTGCTGATACAATTATTGCATGCTTAGTGTATATGATCTAATATGCACTGAGGTGCGACATACCACGTCACACACCAGTACCAAAATACGGAGACGGACATGGCTAGCTCTCCCGTACAAGATATAGAACGTCGTATGGCGGTCTCGGCTGAAGAAAGATAAGTGGTGCATGCTAAGTCTCCTAGGGTCTCAAAATAACTATGTCTCAATCATTCAAGCAAGTAACAATAACATATAATATGTGAGATAAAGCTGTAAGGTATCCCAAACGCTCCATCGGAATGTTCTAGAGATCTAGCCATCAAAATATTGGCTAGCAGAATGTCAATATTTACACAACCGAGATCAGCTACAGTCTGATTATATTACTGTTATGTAAAAAGAAACTGATATCCAGACAAGCCGGCTAACAAGTGTCGGTGGCTAAATGCCCAAAAGAGAAGAATGTACAAGACGAGCAGTGATTAAGAAACCCACTCATGCCCTTCAGCGACCATCTGTCTGGTGTACGTCATCGTAAGGAGGATAAGTTGGATCCTCTGATACTGGCTCTAAACCTGGCCATACAAAATCAGTGGGGTTAGACCCCAAATAGCAAGTATCACAAGGAAGCACGAATGAAGAAAAAAAAACCCAGATGAAGCATATAGTGCAAGAGCCAAGAATCATTAACGTGTGCCCATCTTTGAGATAATATGACACTCCTTCACCAAACAAGGACAGAAAATGTCATATCACCCAAGATAATGTACGTTCCATGATTATGGTCAAGCTAGGATTCTGTGTCATAGTTCGGTCCATATTCCATCATAGCATAATGACCCAGCTCTCCAACCAAACAAGGACAGAAGTTGAATCACCACACTATGATAGTCCATATCCTTAAGCTACTAGCAGAATTACAATCACAACCAAGTCAGGTTAGAACGACCAAACAATGTTACGGCTTGCTATGTAGAGTCTGGGGTTATCCTAAATATAATAATAATAATAATAATAATAATAATAATAATAATAATAATAATAATAAGCATCCTCAGATCATGCCATATCGAGAAGGGCTAATCGAGCCAATATTATACATGCATGAAATCATGATCATACCATTCCCCCGTAGGGCCACCGCGTTAATTGTCGCACCAGTCCCCCGCAGGACTACCTTGCTGATAAATCAATAACAGTTCCAACCTTCCTATAGGAAAAATGTTGGCTCGGTTTATGTAAACTCCCTCACTCAAAATAGGTATTTTGTGTGTATTTTATATTATTATATTTTTTATATATTATTTTAAATATTGAATTACTTTAGAGTATTCTCTTAGTTAATTAGAAAATAAATTTCTTAGTATATTTACTTATGTAAATATTTATTTAGAATCATTTTTAGGTTATTTTAGATTCTTGTAGATTTTTCAAGAATTTTTAGGTAATTAAAACATAAGGAACCTAAATTTCTTGGACTTCCATGATTTACTTTGAGACCATACTTGCATGTTGTTCCTACCAAATATTTATTTTAGTTTAAAATATTTAATTATATTTTTTTGTAATTTATTTAGAATTTTAAGAAATTTATTTAGATTTTTGAAATTATTTAGGATTTATTTGGATATATATAGTCTTAATATTAGATAGATGCTAATTTAGTGTTAATAGATATTAATAAGATTATATATAAATTATTTGTATTATCTTTAATTATATTTAAGATTATAAACTATTGAGATAAACTCAAACTCTATTTTAAATTAATTCAAATCCTGAGCCTACTAGGAAAGTAACTTCATGCATATCCTATCCTTATTTAAATTTATCATAATCCTATCCAAATTAACCAATCATAGTCGTATTCAATTAAGTAGTGTCCACCATTATAAATACCTCATTCTTTATATTTTTCTCCCCCAAATTCACCTCTTTTTCGTCCAAAAAGAGTCAAAATTCGTCATAATTTCAGCATCATTTTCTAGTAGTTATGACGACTTAAAAAGACGATATCTCCTAGCTCCGGACTCCAAACGTGCTCCAGTTATTTTTGTTAGAATCATATCAAGGTTAGTTTTCTGAATATATAAATTATTTTAATAATTTCAAAACCTATTTTTCCAAAAAATTCTAAAAGTGCCAGCTATCCAAAATCAGACGCATTTTGGTATTTTTGAGATTTTGGGAGATCCCGAACTCGGAATTATGAACCGTTTGAAGTTTTAGAAAGTTGACATGATGAAATTCTAGAAAAGTATTTTTCCAGAATTTAAAATATAAGTTTATTCTACTGTAAAATTCGTGCAACGTAGACGTAAGTAGGAAACCACCGAAAACTTTTATCTGTGTGCCCTTGTGGCCATAACTCTTTACCGACTTGTGATTTTATGAAACCGTTGATTTCAGTGTTCATATAGCATTGAAATCTATAGGATTCTATACACAAATCTAGGATTTAAGTCGGTTGACTTTTTGATCAACGGATTGCCTCGATTTGCGTGCCACAGATCACAAACCCGTAAAGTTGACTTTCTTTGGACCAAAATTAGGGTTTAACAAAAAAATTAGATTATAATAAGATTAAAATACTATTTTAGATTATTTTATTCAGAATTAAAATAGAGGAACCTATTCACCCACTTTTGTAATCTAACTTGTTTAATTTATGTGACGGGTAGATCGGACGACGCCTTGAGTTGAGACTTCATTCTTTTTCAGATCAGGCAAGATACCTTGCCAAGTTGCTTATAATATTTTGCATGCTTAGTATATTTTTGTATATTTATTGTATTTCTGTTTATTTATTGTATGTGTAGTTTCTTTCAGTCATTACTATATATTAGATATGTTGACACATACATAACACTTAGTATCATGAGAGGACAATCATTAGACGTATGGACTTTTAACCACTCTAGTAAACCGTAGTATATAGTTTGCACTACAGGCGTGTGTCACGTTGGTCGCTACCCCCGAGGTATGTCGATTTCTGTAGAGTCGCGCTGGTCGCTACCTCCGAGGTATGACGATTTTTGATGTCCACTGGCGGGTGTGTGAGTTGTGAGGCTTAGATCGAGTAGCCTACCCTTGCCCATACGTCGAAAAGTTATCCTCATTTGCATTCATATAGATTGTCTTGTACAGCGTACTTATATATTTTCAAACATTATGCATGTTTACTGTATTCAAATTGGGTTGCTTCTATGTATCTTGTTACGTCCCTCTGAGGACCTGGCCCTTCCAGGTGTCGCTGTTCTTGAGTATTCACAGGGGTGCGGATTCAGATGGTTACATATGTTTCGAGGATGTCTTCTCTTCGAGCCGTGATTGTTAGCTGGTATTCTTATATTATGTTTGTTGAGGTATACTTATATTGTATTTTCTCTTACATTCGAGTTGGTAGTGGATTTGTTTCCACCCAACTATCATCTTTAGATACTTCTTATTGAGATCTAGTTATATAGATGTTGGTTATTTATTTATATTGATTCTCTGTGGATGAGATTTAGATTGTACCCTGTGACTTGTGATACATTTTATACTACTTGTGGATTTGATATTCATATTACAGCGTACGTATGGGTTATGGTTTCCATATATTGGAGTTGTCATATCCATGCGGTTGGCATGCTTACGTGTCCTAGTCCTATGTATTTTGGGACTAGGGTATGACAGTTTAAATATAAAAAGGTCGAATATTGTACTCCACTATATGTGGATGATATACAATATTCATGGCATCCAGCCTTGCATACCATAAAATTATCACGGAGCGACCCATCACGCACGATCTCAGGATGTCATTCCCTCCCCATATTCTAATCAGATTTTATATTACCTAATTAACCCTATAATGATATAGAATTCTTTATCATGGCCACAAAAATATTCTCCTTAATAATGTCGTACAGAGTACGGACACATTTGATACGAACCAATTTAATATAATGAGTCAAGTCTAGATTCACCCAAATATAGATGCAACATTCAAACAAGCAATAACCTAGACACGCTATAGTTCTGACCCATTATCATTTTTGTGCCAAGAATTCAGAATATAATATTTTGCACCAACTATGAATCATCATATCATGTTCAGTGTATATGTTGTCTAATGTCCCACACTCAATGTACAATATAGCCATTATAAACAGGCGAACAGGACAAGTGTATCAGTATGAATACAATAATAAAGTCAGGATACCAAACCTATCAGTTGGTCACATGAATCATGTTTTGATCAAGTCAAGAGTCATAATTAATTAGGAATCTAATATCTCATATGATCGAGTCACGGTCATGAATGCCTCATTAATTCCTCAATTTCTGGGACATAGATCATCAATCAAGGTCAAGCTCAACTAATCTAGAACATGCATCAAGTGCACAACATGACCCACGTATGCACAATCAATCACAAGAAGTCCTGGATCGACGCACTTTGCAAGTGCTAATATAGGCTAGTCAGGAATAGTGGCGCACTATGCGCGAGCAAGCAACTATATGGCACACAAATCTATAACACTAGGTCATAGAAGTCATGGCACAAAAGTCTATAATATAGCGCACAAAATTGATAATAGAGCAATAGGAAGATGTGGCACACAAATCAAGAACTACGAGAATAGACGCATTCTACATCTGCAAGCAAACTGGCACACAAATCAAGAATTACGAGTAAGAAAAATGGAGCACTATGCGAGTGCAAAATAACTACAAAACAAAACATGAGTCCCCAAGCGGCATGATAGTCGAGGACACAACAGTCGAGGGACTCGAGAATCGAGACGTGCCAAAGTCAAGGCTCGCTTATCCAGGCTGAACCGAGCAAGAGTGTCACGCTCCAGTCCCAAAATACCGTGGGACCGGATACGTGGCAATGGCCAGCAGTACACACCGATGGACAAACCCAATCTAATGGATCCATCAGGGCATACTTAAGCTGTAAATAAAGTCTACGACAATCATGGCAAAACTAATCTCATCCACACAAGATATAAAATATGATCCACAGAATAAATAAGGTATGTAAATCAATAGCTAGTCTCACAAAGTGCTTCAGGGAACAACCCGATAAACATCTAGTACAATGGTTCAACCGACCAAAAATAAATGACTGAAATAAATAAATAAATACTGAGCATGAAACATGGATGCTCAGGAAAAGTCTTCGGCTAACACCTCGTCCTCAGATGGCGGTACAGCTCCTGGATCAGCTCCTACTGCGGTCCCGTATACCTCGGGATAGATCTCGTCTGTAAATCCTGGAGACATAATCAATATCCAGGTCCTCAGGGGACATAGCAAGGTACAAAAAATATACAAGCCAGAATATAAACAGTGCAGCAGAAATAAATAGAATAAATAGGGCAAGTAAGTAAACATCTGTGTGAAATGCAAGAGAGAATATCAATAGCACTCAGGTTGAAACAACTACAAGCTCTGTGTAGGGGAGCCGGTAGCAGTGATATCATGAGGGGGTCTAGCTCAGCGGAAGACTGAGTAGCCGGCATAACATAATCAACCTGTAGCCTGTGGGTCTCTCCAGCAATAGATGGAACAATAAGGGAATACTAAATAACCAGCTAAGTGATATGCAAGATGAGAGCAGCACTAGAGCTCAGGCTGAAGCATACTACCAGCTCTATGTCGGGGAGCCGGTAGCAGCAGTAGTAATGAGTAATGGGCCAAGCTCGGGCTTCAGAGTCTTGTGCCTCACAATATTAGGGGTGTATATATATGATCAGCCTGTAGTCTGTGTGTCTCTCCCTACCCAATGTAACCATGCATATCATGGCCATAACGTCTCATGTCCATGTCAGCGGGATCATAACTAATGCACAAGTCATAATGTATCTAGACTATAGTATCTCTATAAGTCCTGTATCCTATACAGGATTACCACGAATATCTTGGAAAGATCCTGTCTCATGAATAGTGTCCAGTGTCCTGGGTCATAGTGTACTTGGTAAGACAAGTACGAGAAGATATAGTGTCACGTATGTCCATCTCTAGATGACAATACCCAACACCGCATACGATGTTGGCACCCGACTGATAATTGGACGCTAAGTATGTCACACGGTCCTAGGTTAAACATGCACATCAATATAATGAAGCAAGGAAAATATGTAACAATACTGCAGAGTTTGGCAATGTACACTTGCCTGATGTTTGAATATCAACTGTCGTCCTGGTATCGGTGGATCCGGTAGGTGCTACTCCAAAAGCTGTAATAAATATCACCAACAGTCTCAGAAGGTATCAAACTACTAGAAATGCCTGTCCTTACGTCCAATTTGGACACAGGAGCAAAAAGGTCATTTCCAGGCCAAAGCGAGTTCCATATGTGGGCCTGCTTTGCACCGAAAAGCGCATCAGGGTCAAAGGTCTCCAAATTCTACAAACTCAGTATCTACAAGTCAGGAACGATGATACGAACCCAACGGAACTTCCGGAATTGGATTCCGATGAGCCGATCACAAAATCGCCCGTCAAGTGGAGTCGATGGGGCCCACGATACACGATTTTAGCAACGTTCTCAGAATCGGACCAAACTTGGCTCACAGGACCAACGTATTGCTACGAGTCCGATGGCACAAGTTTTGTCTCGATCCGACGTGTGTACACAAAGTTACAACGTGTTCCAGAAAGGTCAGATACGGGGTGTCGTCGGCGGATACGCGTTGATTTCGGGGTGCACGCACCTCCGAATCTAATTTCGCGAAATCCCACACGACCGTATCAACGATGCGCCCGATTCTGTAAAGATCGCGTGTGACCAAGTCGTCCCGTGTGGCAGGGCGTACTCGGTTCCGGGGTGAAACAGGGTATTATTTTTCCTATTTTTGGATCGCGGTGTGCGATCACCACAGGACGCGATGCATCGAGCGAGTTGCACGGGCACCGAGAGGGTTATACAGTCTACGCATAAAAACTGACGAAAATGAAAACGGAGTTGCGAGGTGAAAGAAAACGGTACCTGAACAGGGCTTCGTGAATGCTGAATTCTGCGTGTCGGAAAGCCTATTCGACACGAACCGAATTCTGGTCGAGGGTTTTCGTGTCTGACGAGAGTCTGAGCTAGGGTTCTGGCTCGGGTCAGCTGGGTGGCGTTCGTGAGGCGTCGGATCGTCGACGACAGGTGGATCTGGCCCAGTTCAACGGTAGCGGTTCGAGTTGACAGCTCCGGAGTTGGGGCTGTGTCGACGGGTTGAGCAATGGGGATGGCGCCGGGGTTGGGGTGCTGGGCGACGTCGCTCGGGCGACAGCGGGGTAGAGTCGGGTTGCTCCGCGGGCCTGTCGGAGGATGGGAAGAGCGGGGCGGCGTCGGAGGGTTCTGCGCTTGGGTGGGGGTCGGCGTGAATGGGGTCGAGGGGAGCGTCCGGTAGTCTGGCGACAGCGGCACGGGGAAGAAGAAGGGGCTGAGCAATGGCGAAGTCGGCGGGGCTTGGCTAGGGTTTTTCCGAGGCTGGGCACGAAAATCAAGGGGGCCTTTATAGGCTGCTACAGGAACTCCGGCGGGGCTAGGGTTTCCACGCGGGTTTCGGGTCGGGTTGGTTTGGTTCAGCGGTTTGGGTTCGGTTCAATTAATTCAGAATTGGGTTAGGTTAAATTCCAATAGCTTTTAAGGCTTTATAAATGCTTCCGGGGTCCAAATAATTCCCCAAAAAATACCATAGGTCCGGTTTTCCATTGCGCATCATAATATATTATTTCCAGAATATTTTAACACCAATTAGCCATACTTAAAATTCTTTACATCACAATCCTCATCGCTTTAAATTTCAGAAAAAAACCAAGAATTCGTAATAACTCATGTTTAAAATTTTCTCAAAAATTAGGGTGTTTACAAAGAGTGCGCCAAGAGATAACAAGTGTGTCAGGATATTAATCTATTAATAGGGCACCAACCGTAGAGTGTCCAGAAAGTGCGCCAAGGGTTATATGTATAAGAGGGCATAGTTTTGATAGTTAATGCACAATTTGCCAATTGTGCGTAGGTTTGTTAATCTGGTTAAAAGTGCACCAATCAATAGAAAGTTGGTCAGAAGTGCGTTGAAAGGTAGGCTGGGGCACTTTTGCTTGGTTTGTTCATTAGTGCATCAATTGTGCGCCAGAGGCTGAAGTCTTCCAAAAGTGCGCCAAGAAGGATTTTTCTAAAAATGTATCACATTGACATATTTTGCAAGAAATTGGCAGTACGCTTAAAGTACGCATGAGTATGGAATGCGGGTCACACTCAACATGCGCCCATAATACAAATTCTTCTGTGTACTTTTTGTCACTTTCTTTTTCTCCAACTGACCCACCATTGATGCACTCAGAGCTCAAGCTCGACACTATGACAGTGCTCCATTCCTCAAGCAACAAGAACTATAAATTAAGAAAAAATCTAAGCTCAAAATCAGGAAACAACATCTGTCACGTCCCAGTCCCAAAATACGTAGGACTAGGAATACGTAAGCATGCCAGCCGTATATATATGGCAACTCCAATATATGGATACCATAATACACACGTACGCTGTATTATGAATATTAACTCACTTGTGGTATATATATTGTCATAAGTCACAGGGCATAACTAGATCTCATCCACAAAATCAAATAACCAATTAACTATATAACTGAATCAAGTATAAAATGCTTGATAAGAACAAGTAGTTGGGCGAAGACAAATCCACTACCAACTAGAATATAAAAGAAATAAAATAAGTACATCTAATGAACAATGAGGCTCGAAGAGAAGACCTCCTCGAAAGAGAGAGAAGTAGCAAGTCCTGATCCATGCTCCTGCGAATAGTCAAGATCGTCTACACCTGGAAAGGGACCAGGTCCTCAGAGGAAGGTAACAAGATACATAGAAGCATGCCAATTGAATACAGTAAACATGCATAATAGACAAAAAATATATAAGTACACTGTACAAGACAATCTATATGAATATGCATAATGAGGATAACTTTTCGACGTATGGGCATGGGTAGGCTACTCTATCTAATCTCACAACTCACACACACGTCAGGAATATCAGAAATCGACATACCTCAAGGGTAGCGACCAACGCGACACTAGAAATCGACATATCTCGAGGATAGCGACCAGTGCAACACAACTACCGTAGTGCGTGCTAGTTACTACGGTTTATCAAAGTGGTTATAGCCCATACGCCTACTGATTGTCCTCCCCTCCCATGATATTATGTGTCAAGTGTGTGTCAACATATATATAGTATATAATTATGACTGAAAAAACACACATGCAATAAATATATAAAATATAATAAGTATGCAAAAGTACTGTAAGCAATTTGGCAAGGTATCTTGCCTGGTCTGAAAAAAAGGATGAAGTCCCAACTCAAGGCGTCGTCCGATCTATCCGTCACATAAATTAAACAAGTTAGGTTACAAAAGTGGGTGAATAGTTTCCATCATTTTAATCTATTTTAACTCTCAATAAAATAACCTAAAATAGTATTTTAATCTTATTATAATCTGATTTTATTGTTAAACCCTAATTTCGGTCCAAAGAAAGTCAACTTTACGAATTTGTGATCCGTGGCACACAAATCGAGGCATCCGTTGACCAAAAAGTCAACCAACTCATATCCTATATTTGTATGTGGAATTCTATAGATTTTAATGCTACATGAACACCGGAATCAATGGTTTTATAAAATCACAAGTCGGTAAAGAGTTATGTCTATAAGGGCGCACATATGACAGTTTTCGATGGTTTCCTATTTACGTCTACGTTGCACAAATTTTACAGTAGATAAAACTTATATTTTAAATCTAGAAAAATAATTTTATGGAAGTTTATCATGTCAAATTTTTGAAACTTCAAACGGCTCGTAATTTCGAGTTCGGGATCTCCCGAAATCTCAAAAACACAAAAACACGTCTGATTTCGGACAACTGACACTTTTAGAATTTTTTGGAAAAAAAGGTTTATAAATTATTAAAATAATTTATATATTCAGAAAACTAACCTTGATATGGTTATAACAAAAAAAATTGGAGCGCGTTTGGAGTCCGGAGCTAGGAGATCTCGTCTTTTTAAGTCGTCTTAACTAATAGAAAATGAGGCTGAATTTATGATGAATTTTGATTCTTTTTGGACGAAAAAGAGGAGAATTTAGGGAAGAAAAGTATGAAGGATGAGTTTATTTCATAATTCTAATAGATATTTATAATGGTTGAGACTACTTAATGGAATACGACTAGGATTGGCTAATTTGGATATGATTAGGATCAGTTTAAATAAGAATATGATATGCATGAAGTTGCTTTCCTAGTAGGCTCAGGATTTGAATTAATTTAAAATAGAGTTTGAATTTATCTCAATAATTTATAATCTTAAATAGAATTAAAGATAATACAAATAATTTATATATAATCTTATTAATATCTATTTACACTAAATTATCATATATCTAATATTAAGACTATATATAACCAAATAAATCCTAAATAATTTCAAAATTCCAAATAAATTTCTTAAAATTCTAAATAAATTACAGAAAAATATAATTAAATATTTTAACCTAAAATAAATATTTGGTAGGAACAACATACAAGTATTGTCTCATAGTAAATCGTGGAAGTTCTAAAAATTTATGTTTCCTACGTTTTAATTACCCAAAAATTCTAGAAAAATCTCAAAAATATAAAAGAGCCTAAAAATGATTCTAAATAAATATTTATATAAGTAAATATATCAAAAAATTTATTTTCTAATTAACTAAGAGAATACTCTAAAGAAATTCAATATTTAAAATAATCTATAATAAATATAATAATATAAAATACACACAAAATATATATTTTGGGTGAGGGGGTTTACAACATCTTTGTAAATATCTCATTTTGGGGGGATCATTTCTTAGGAAAATATACTCATAAAAACCCTTATAATAAAATCAAGATAAAACTATTAACCACCTCAAATCTAAAAAATTCAAGAACTAACTATAATCAGAACACTACTAGAAACTAATTACAATAAAAAAATACTAAGAATAAAATTATAGTCGATCATATTTCTTCATATTTGTAAGATATACTTCCTATGAAGAAAACCAAGAGAAATGAACAAGTGAGGAGAGAGAATGAGAACCAGGATATGTATAAGCAAGGGGTTGATGGTGAACCGTTACATCTCTCCAAAAAATTCAAGCAACACGGCCTACCTACCACCATCACACAATCAATACTAGCCAATGTGCACCAAGCTCCATTCAACCATGCACTTGAAACATACCCTAAGTGTGCCAACTTGAGTATATTCCAAGTATATCAGGATAGGGAAGTGACATCTCTACCCACCTTAAAAAAAAATTATCCTCGGAATTCTACGACCAATGCAACTAAAGGCATCAAGATAAGCACATCTAGCTACAAGCAATCACAGTCGATATACAAGCAAACCAAATAATATACAAATAGCAATATTAATAAAACTCTAGCAAGGTGACCAATGATAACAAAATTGGAAAAAGGCATATAAAAAAATACCCTGCGAGTCAAATAAGTGCGGATACCGAGACCGAATATCGTCATCGTATTTTCACATTGACTCTCTCAAAGAGGTGCCCCCAAGCGACACGGACTAGGCGGATAGTCCGATTCTTGAGTACCTTCCCTTTTTGGTCCAAAATGCCAAAATGGACACGGGCTGTTCCTTGTAAGATAAGTCGGTACCCACGACTAGCTCAGAATGGTCAAGGATATGGCTCGGGTCTGGGACATACCTACGCAACTGAGACACATAAAACGTCATGTACCTCACGAAGTAAAGGTGGAAGGGCAAGGCAATAAGCAACATCCCCTACCTGCTCGAGAATGTCAAACGTCCCAACATATCATGGACTAAGCGTTCCACGAACCCTAAATCTAATGACTCCACGGGTGGGCAAAATTCACAAAAATACGTGGTCGCTGACACAAAACTCTATAGGCCTACGATGCTGAATTGCCCAATGGCGATGTTGATCCTACGCGACTCGCAGCCACTCTTTGATTAGTTTGACAACTTCTACAGTCTGAGTAATTAATTATGGGCCCAACATCTTCCTCTCACCAATGTCATCACAGGCTAATCCCAACCTGCACTTTCTTTCATATAATGCCTCAAGAGGTGCCATCTGGATGCTGGCCTGATAACTATTATTATACGAGAATTCCCCCAAGTGCAGGTGTTTCTCCAATGATCCACCAAAGTTTAGGGTACATGCTCGTAACATATCCTCCAAGGTCTGGATAGTTCTCTCGGACTGCCCATCTGTCTGAGGGTGGTATGCCGTACTAAATTTTAACTTAGTACCCAATATCTCATGCAAGCTCTTCCAAAAATGAGAAGTGAACCTCGAATCTCGGTCTGATACTATGCTCACTGGTACAGCATATTGCCTCACAATCTCCCGTATATACATATCTTTCAATTGTTCCGTAGACTGTCTAATTCTAAAATAAAGAAAATATGCCACTTTAGTAAGACGATCCACTATCATCCAAACTGTATCTCGTCCGGTCGGGGATTTAGGTAAATCGATCACAAAGTCCATAGTAACATGCTCCCATTTTTACTCTGGAATGGGGAGATGGTACAATAATCCTGTCGGCCTCTGCTACTCTGCCTTCACTTATTGACATATCAGGCATCGGGATACAAAATGTGCTATCTCTCACTTCAGCCCATTCTACCAGAAGTGTTGCTTAATATCTTGGTACTTCTTCGTGCCGCTAGGATGGATAGAATACTGAAAATTATGAGCCTCAGTCATGATCACTTGTTGTATATCCCCACTCGGCACACAAAGATGAGTTCCAAATCTTAACGTCCCATCGATGTGAATAGTCAACTATTTCCTGAGTCCCGACTGGCATTCTGCTCGTAACTCCTGGATCCGTGAATCTCCTGCCTGAGCTTCCATGATCCTGTCTACCAAAGTGGACCGTATTTTTAAACTGGCCAAGACTCCCTTATCTTGTGGAAACAATATCTCAATGTCTATCTGTCAAAGATCTTCTAGGATATGCTTCTGCATTGTCAGGAAAAATGTACCACCTTTTATGCTAAGAGCATCTGCTACTACATTAGCTTTGTCCGGATGGTATTGAAGTTCTACGTCATAATCCTTCAGCAATTCTAGCCTTCTTCTCTGCCTCATGTTCAAATCCTTTTGTGTGAATACGTATTTTAAACTCTTATGGTCTATAAATATTTCTATCCGATCATCGTACAAGTAAAGCCTCTACAACTTAAGCGCAAACACCACTACTGCCAACTCCAAGTCATGAGTCGGGTAATTCTTCTCATGATCCCGAAGTTGCCATGATGCATATGCTATAACTCTCTTGTGCTGTATCAAAACACATCCAAGACCCTTCTCTGATGCATCACAATACACTGTGAACCCTCCTGGTCCTACTGGAAGTGTCATGATTGGTGCCGAAATTAGTCTTTTCTTTAGTTCTTTAAAAGCTGCCTGATATTTTGCTGACCGTACAAACTTAACGTCCTTTCGAGTCAGTCGAGTCATTGGTACAGAGATCCTTGTAAAATCTAACATGAACCTTCTGTAGTACCCTACTAATCCAAGAAAACTGTGCACACCTACCATGGTCTTAGGAACTGGCCAATTCTCTACTGGTTTAACTTTCTTGGGATCCACTGATACTCCTACTCCTGAGATTATGTGTCCCAAGAATGAAATATGATCTAACCAGAACTTGCATTTACTAAGTTTCACATACAATTGGTGCTGCCTCAAAGTCTGCAATACCTTCCTGAGATACTCTTCATGTTTTTCTTTATTACGGGAGTATACCAGGATGTCGTCGATAAACACTACCACAGACTGATCTAAATAGGGCATAAAGATACAGTTCATCAAATCCATAAATACTACTGGAGCATTGGTCAATCCGAATGACATCACTATAAACTCATAATTTCCATATCGTGACTTGAATGCTGTCTTCGGTATATCTTCTTCCCGTACTTGCATATGATAATATCCGGATCGCAAATCAATCTTAGAGAATACTCTGGCTTCACTCAACTGATCAAATAAGTCATCAATCCTAGGTAAGGGATACTTGTTCTTTACTGTCTGCATTCAACGGACTATAATCAATATACCATCGGGTTGATCCATCATTCTTCTTCTTCTTCATTAATACTACTGGGGCCCCCCATACTGACCCACTTATACGAATGAATTTCTTCACCTTCAACTCTTCAACATGCTGATATAACTGGTCAAGTTCAAAAGGTGATATCTGGTAAACCTTATGAGATATAGGCTTTGTTCCTGGCATCAACTCTATACTGAACTCTACCTCTCAAACCGGAGGTAATCCTTGAAGTTCTTTGGGAAAGATATCCATGAATTCGTCAACTATCTTGGGTATCGGTTCTTCTTTCATTGCTACCGTCGTAACTCCTTCTTCTTGCTGGCCTCTTGTAGACCTCACGAGCGTGAACTCTTCCAAACCAGGGATACAAAATAGCACTCTACCCCTATGATAATCTATCATAGCATGACTTTCTCTCAGCCAGTCCATGCCCAAGATAACGTTAAAGTTATCCATATAAAACTCAATCAACTTTACAGGTAATAGGTATTCACACACTACGACTGGACAGTCTCGGCATACCCTACTAACTCCTACAAGCCCATTACCAGTGAGTATATTTAGCCTCTCTGGCAATGCCTCAAACTTCAATCCAATACGTCTCACAAATTATGCAAATACAAATGAATGTGAAGCTCTTGAATTAACTAATGCTATAAAAGAAAAATATGCGACAAAAATATTACCTGCCACCACGTTACCTGAAGCCAAAGCCTCCTCCAGAGACAAGGTGAATGCATGTCCTTGGCCTTATCGAGCTTCTTGTTGTTGGCTTTCCTGGTGGCATTGTCATGTTCTCTACTATCCTTGCTACTACGGTTGGTGCTGGTGTTGATGTTGATGCTGCCTATACATCTGAGCTTGGGTCGGTAACGATCGCTGAGCTAACGACCTCACCGCCAATGTTGGCTCTTTGTGCTGCACTTCTCTTGGTGCTGGCAATACAGAAAACTGGGGTGCTGACCCCCTGACCTCTGTATCAATGGGCATGTAGCAACCCTATGATCGGGGCTACCATATCTCAGGCATAACCCATTTGCTGCCCTACCATCACTCCTAGTATGGCCACCCTTGCCACAATACGTACAACTTGTTGATGCTGACTGGCTATGTTGCTGCTGGTACCTCGGCTGCTATTGTCGAGCTGGTGCCATTACTAATAAAACTATTGCTCTGCGTGGTGCTGTGTCACGAATACGAATGCCATGAGATAGTACTGACGTTCAGGGTGATGCGGCTCCTCCAATGCTCTATGCATGAGACCACTTCTGGCCTCCTGTCCTCGATGTTATCCTTTGAAAAGTTAGTTCATGCCTTCTGGAGTCCAATAATACGTTATCAAAAGTTTGATAATTGTGCCCCTATACCAACTATAGCATATCCAGATGAAGTCCTTACTGGAACCTTATTGCCCTATCTAGCCCCATTGCCACCATCTTTGGTGCAAATCTACTCAGTCGGCTAAATTCTACTACGTAGCCGTCCACTGTTCTACCAGACTGCTTGAGGTTAATAAACCTTTGCTGCAACTCAAACTGGGCCACGACTCCAAAATACTTTAGTCTAAACCGAATCCTAAAATCACTCCAAGAAATGGGCTACCTCAAGCCGACCTTCTCTGCCGCCCACCAATCCCTAGGGAGATCCTGAAGTTGTAAATGAACTTGGTCAACGTGTTCCTCAGCTGAAACCTTGGTCGCTGCCAGAATACCCTCAATATCCTGGAGCCAATCGTCTGTCGTGATGGCATCCTCCATACCATCAAAGTACCAGGGGTTAAGTCGGCATAATCTACCCGACGCCCTCGAATATATCCTTTTGCCTCTTTCTAGAGTTGTTTGTAACCCCTGGTTAAATAATACATTCTGTTCCTGCTGCTGGAGTTGATGATGTTGCTGTACCGCCATATGATGCTACTGTATGGCCATTATCCCCTAAGCAATCTCTAATAAAGCTGGGGTATCAAGTGTTGCTAGCATTGCGGGCACTACTGGGGGAGCCAAAACCTCTGGAGAAGGTTGCTCAATATTTCTGCCACTGTCTCACCTGGGGGCCCAACCACTGGCTCGATCCAAACAGGATCCTAAAAAAATACTGCCTCACGCTACTGTCCTATCTCGCCGGGACCTACTGGTCGCCTCGATTCCCCTAATGCTCCGACAACCAAAGATGGGGAAGCCCTGAAATAAAGGGACAAAAGATATCAAGAACATGATGGGAAGGAACAAAGAAACAATCAATCAGATGGTTCAAGTTGGGTATCGAGAAGAACGAATTTAGGAATTGTATGCCCCCTGATTTTCAGGATTTTTTTTAATAAATTTTCGCAATTTTTTTGGAAATTATTTCGGTATTTTTCACTAATTAAAATCTAGGTATTTTGGGGTTAAATAAAATTAAATGATTTTAAACAATATTAAAATATTATGAAAATAAAATTTTTGGGTGTAAAATAAAATATTGGACATAGGGTAATTTTCCTGGAATTTATTGGACCCCAGAACCATTTTTAAAGACCCAAAAATCCTGTTTTAATTAAACCAAACTGAACCGGGTTTAACCGGGCTCAAACCGGGTTGAACCGGGCTGAACCCGGTCCAACCGAACCAGACCGGCCTGAACCGGCCTAGACCCTAATGGGTCGGGTCCTACCTACCCAGCCCGACCCGACCCGCTCTCCTCTCTCTCCCACGAACCCTAGCCGCCCTGGCCCCGTCTCTCTTCTCCCCGCCCTATTTAAACCCTCGACCACCGTAAGCCTCCGCCATCGCCCTTCCCTCTGTCGATCTCCTCCGCCTCCAGCCAACACGAACCACCACCGCCATCGCCTCGCTGCCCTCTCCTCGACCACCTCAGCCCCGCAGCTCCCCAGCCATCTCCCCTCCTCCACGACGACCTTGCCGCTCAGCTCCGCCTGAGCCCAGCAGTCTTCTCCGGCGACGCAACCCCACAGCCGCCTCCGCCTCCCTCCGTCCGCCGCAGCCCTGAGCAGCCGTCGAAACCCTAACCCTAATTTCGTCACCGTTTCGAGTCGCCTCGCGGACACGGGAAAACCCAGTTCTGCGTAGCCATATTCAGATAAACGTTTCTTTCTCTTTGTTGCCCCGTTTCTCATGTCGTCTGTTGTGACATATAAACTGTATAACCCTCTCGATGCCCGTGCAACCCGCTCGGTGTGTCGGGTCCTGTGGCGATCGCGAACTGCGATACAAAAGCAGGAAAATAAATATCTCATTTTGCCCCGGAACTGAGTACGCCCCGCCAAACGGGACAACTTGGTCGCATACAGTCTTTACCAAATGGTGCGCGCCGTTGATACGGACGTGGGAGATTTCACAAAAGTTGATTTGGATGTGCGTGCACACCAGAATCAACGCGTATCCGCCGACAACGCCCCGTATCGGCCTGTTCTGGAACACGTTATAACTTTGTGTACACACGTCGGATTGAAACAAAACTTATGCCATCGGACTCGTAGCAATACGTTGGTCCTGTGACCCAAGTTTGGTTTGATTCTGAGAACGTTGACAAAATCGCGTATCGTGGGCCCCACGGCTCCACTTGACGGGCGATTTTGTGATTGGCTCATCGGAATCCAATTCTGGAAGTTCCGTTGGGTTTGTATCATCGTTCTGGATTTATTGACACTAAGTTGGACAAATTTGGAGACCATTGTTTCTGACACATTTTTCGGTGCGAAGCGGGCCACATGTGGACCCCGCTTTGACCAGAAACGGTCATTTTTGCCCCTGTGTCCAAATTGGACTCAAGGACAGGCATTTCTAGCTATTTGATATTTTCTGAATCTGATGGTGATGTTTATTCCAGCAACCGGAGGAGTACCTGCAAATCGTACTGAGACCAGAGCTACAGTTGGAGTCAGAACACCAGGCAAGTGTACCTTGCCAAACCTTGCAGTTTTGTTACTTATTTTCTTGACTTATTTATATTGTTGTACATGCTTAACCTAGGACTGTGTGACTTACTTAGCATCCGATTAATAGTCGGGTGCCAACACCGTACGCAGAGTTGTGTAATATCACCTAGAGATGGATATCGACACCCTATACTTCTCGTGCTTGCATTATCAAGTACGTTATAACCCAGGACACCTGACACTATTCATGAGACATAATTTTTCTGAGATATTCATGGTGATTCTATATAGGATACAGGTTTATGACATATACTTTATTCAAATGCTTAGATCTTATTATGACTTGCTGTATTAGTTATGATCTGCGTGTCATGGACATGAGACGTGTGATACATTGGGTGGGGAGAGACACACAGGCTACAGGCTGATTATATATATATAACCCTTATTAATGTGGTGCTCAAGACTCTAAACCCTAGCTTGGCCCACTACGTGATATCACCGCTACCGGCTCCCAGACACCGAGCTTGTAGTGGTCTCAGCCTGAGTTCTAGTGATGCTCTCATCTTGCATATCACTTAGATGGTTGTATAGTTTACCCTATTTTGATTCATTTATTGTTGTACTGCATTTATTTTGGCATGAGTTATTTTATACCTTGCTATGTCCCCTGAGGACCTGGATCTGGATTATGTCCCCAGGACTAGCAGACGAGATCGATCCCGAGGTATACGGGACAGAAGCATTAGCAGGAGCAGGAACAGGAGCAGGCACTGGAGCAGTACCAGATCCAGTAGACGAGTGATCACCAAGGGTATCTTTTGAGTATATGCTTTATCCATACTCAGTATTTGTTGTTGTTATCTTTATTTCTGTATCTTGACTATTGTATCAGACTCATTATCGGGTTATTTCCTAATTTTATGTTTTATTGAGATTGATCTTGTTTTATAATTCTGATATTGTTGTATTTATTTCTGTGGATGAGATTAGTATATTTAGACCTTTATTATTGTATTACAGCTTAAGTACATCCTGATGGGTCCATTAAATTGGGTTTGTCTATTGGTGTGTACTGCTGGCCATTGTCACGTGTCTAGTCCCTCGATATTTTGGGACTGGGGCGTGACATGGTTTTTGTGGTGGCCCATGCAGGTCAATGACTAAATTGCTTCGGTTTCAACTTAGGGACCGAGCAAGCCTGCAATAAGTATAGGATAAAAAATTTAGGATCTCATCCACTTGCTTGAAATGTTCTTGATATCTATCAGACTCGAATTTATTTCTTGACTTGCATCCTGCCTTGATTCCTGTGCGCCTCTTATTGTTTATTTTGGTTACAGAGTTATAGATTCATGAGCAAACGACGAGACTCCTGCAACATTACCACGAGATACTGTGGTAACCAACGAAGATGAAGTAACACTAATAGATGGTGGTCAATCAGCTCAACAACACAATCAAGCAAATCAACATGCCTCGAGAATCCAGCAAGATGATATTCCACCATCGACGCAGTTTACTCCACCAATGCCTGTATTTCCACAAGGGCAGACTATGGACGGGCAGCAGATATTCCAAATGATCTACGCAATGATGCAAGCCCAACAGCAAATTCATCAAGAGGCTCAGCGTCACGAGGCAGAGTACTTGAGGACCAGCCTAGTAACCGCATTGGAGCAGGCAAACCCACAAGCTAGGCGACCAGCGATGGGATCTATCACCGATTTTTGGCAGCTGAAGCTCCGTACCTTTTTTGTCAAGGAGGGACCAACCGAAGTTTATGAGTGGCTCACCAACACACAACACCAGTTGGAAGCAGCTGAACTTCCAAGAGAACGTTGGATGACTGCCGTTAGAATGCAGTTGACGGACAATGCGCATCACTGGTGGCTATCTGAGGAGACACGGCTCAGACCAGACGGAGTCACTTGGGAAGAGTTTTCCAGACTCTTTCAGGAGATGTACATTCTGGCTATCGCTCGATCAGAACTTCGGGACAAGTTCAATCGCCTCACTCAGGACAGTATGACAGTGGAAGAGTACAACGTGGAGTTCATTCGTCTGAGGCGCTTCGCCCCTACTTTGATCCCGATAGAAGAAGAGAAGGCTGAGAAGTTCTTCGACGGACTAAACTTCGAGCTACAGAGACTCATCGGATCTGTCGCACCTACATCTTACTCGAACGTTCTTACTGCAGCTCGACGCATGGAATGCGTCACCAGGAGAGAGACCAGTCTGAAACGGTCTTCCACATCAGCCAGAGCACCACAAGAAGAAGCTGTAAAGAGACCTCACATGCACCAGCCATCCAGAGCCTCTCCGCAGATACTACCTACATGTCAATACTGTGGCAAGGTAGGCCATATTGAGAGGGACTGCAGACACAAGTTAGGATTATGCTTGTTTTGTGGAACCAATCAACACTTAGCCAAGGATTATCCTCAGCATCGAGAGGGAGCACTAATATTAAACAGACAAGCTTTACCAGCACCAAGGCCACTCTATCCAGCATTGGGAGTACCACAGACGGGAGTTGGAGAAGTCAGACCACCAGCCCAAGGAGGGAATCAGCCGAGGCCACCCTTGGCACCATAAGCATCACTCTTCCAGCAGGTCCAGCAGCAGCAGAGGAATCCACCACGAGGACGCGGACAAGCTTTCGCGATGACTTTGGAGGACGCGCAGACTCTTGGAGTAGCTAATGCGCGTAAGTTTTTATAGTTATCTGTTTCTAGATTTGTTTTATCTCGTGCCTATTGGTTCGTGACCCTAGCCTTAACCTAGTAATTTTTGAACTTGCTAATAATTGATAACCTAGTATGTTTTATAAAGTAATAACCAAGTTTTTCTAAACTGTAGTTTTCTAGATTTTCTTTATTCTGGAAATTGCATAACTTTTATTCTTAGGGAAATGATATTTTCCCTAGGTGTCTTGCCTAAACCCTCATTTCTTTTATCCTCTTTGATCATGATTCTTGATAGTGTTATGTTTCAAACAATGCTTGCAACCGTGTCATCTCTGTTGACCGATTATTCTTTGATTACGAGGACGCAATCCTCTTAAGGGGGTAGATTGTTAGCCCCCTAATTTTCAGGATTTTTTTTAATAAATTTTCATAATTTTTTGGAAAAAATTTCGGTGTTTTTCACTAATTAAAATCTAGGTATTTTAGGGTTAAATAAAATTAAATAATTTTATAAAATATTAAAATATTATAAAAATAATATTTTTGGGTATAAAATAAAATATTGGACATAGGATAATTTTTTTGGAATTTGTTGGACCCCAGAACTATTTTTAAAGACCCAAAAACCTTGTTTTAATTAAAACCAAACTGAACCGGGTTGAACCGGGCTCAAACCGGGTTAAACCGGGCTAAACCCGATCCAACCGAACCAGACCGGCCTGAACCGGCCTGGACCCTAACGGGTCGGGTCCTACCTACCCAGCCCGACCCGACCCAACCCGCTCTCCTCTCTCTCCCACGAACCCTAGCCGCCCCGGCCCCGTCTCTCTTCTCCCCGCCCTATTTAAACCCTCGACCACCGTAAGCCTCCGCCACCACCTTTCCCACTGTCGATCTCCTCCGCCTCCAGCCACCATGGACCACAACCGCCACCGCCTTGCTGCCCTCTCATCGACCACCTCAGCCCCGCAGCTCCCCAGCCATCTCCCCTCCTCCACGACGACCTTGCCGCTCAGCTCTGCCTGAGCCCAGTCGTCTTCTCCGGCGACGCAACCCCGCAGCCGCCTCCGCCTCCCTCCGGCCGCAGCCCTGAGCAGCCGTCGAAACCCTAAACCTAATTTTGTCACCGTGTCGAGTCGCCTCGCGGACACGGGAAAACCCAGTTCTGCGTAGCCCTATTCAGGTAAACTTTTCTCTCTCCTCGCTGCTCCATTTCTCGTGCCATCTATTGTGACGCGTAGACTGTGTAACCCTCTCGATGCCCGTGCAACCCGCTCAGTATGTCGCGTCCTGTGTTAATCGTGAACTGTGATCCAAAAACAGGAAAATAAATACCCCGTTTCCCCCCGGAACTGAGTACGCCCCATTTGAGAGGGACTGCGACGGGGCGTACTCAGTTCCGGGGGAAAACGGGATATTTATTTTCCTGTTTTTGGATCGCAGTTCGCGATCGCCACAGGACGCGACACACTGAGCGGGTTGCACGGGCATCGAGATGGTTACACAGTCTACGCGTCATAACAAACGGTACGAGAAACGGGGCAGCGAGGAGAGAGAAAAGTTTACCTGAATAGGGCTACGCAGAACTGGGTTTTCCCGTGTCCGTGAGGCGACTCGACACGGTGACGAAATTAGGGTTAGGGTTTCGACGGCTGCTCAGGGCTGCGGCAGCCGGAGGGAGGCGGAGGCGGCTGCGGGGTTGCGTCGCCGGAGAAGACGACTAGGCTCAGGCGGAGCTGAGCGGCAAGGTCGTCGTGGAGGAGGGAAGATGGTTGGGGAGCTGCGGGGCTGAGGTGGTCGAGGAGAGGGCAGCGAGGCGGTGGCGGTGGTGGTCCATGGTGGCTGGAGGCGGAGGAGATCGACAGGGGGAAGGACGGTGGCGGAGGCTTACGGTGGTCGAGGGTTTAAATAGGGCGGGGAGAAGAGAGACGGGGCCGGGGCGGCTAGGGTTCGTGGGAGAGACAGGAGAGCGGGTCGGGTCAGGTCGGGTCGGGCTGGGTAGGTAGGACCTGACCCGTTAGGGTCTAGGCTGGCTCAGGCCGGTCTGGTTCGGTTGGACCGGGTTCAGCCCGGTTCAACCCTGTTTGAGCCCGGTTCAACCCGGTTCAGTTTGGTTTAAATTAAAACAGGGTTTTTTGGTCTTTAAAAATGGTTCTGGGGTCCAATAAATTTCAGAAAAATTACCCTATGTCCAATATTTTATTTTACATCCAAAAATATTATTTTTATAATATTTTAATATTGTTTAAATTTATTTAATTTTATTTAACCCTAAAATACCTAGATTTTAATTAGTGAAAAACATCAAAAATTTTTCCAGAAAAATTACAAAAAATTATTTAAAAAAATCCTGAAAATCAGGGGGCTTACAGGAATTCAAGAAGGAACATGTTTGACTGAGACTCCTAAGATTATGACACCCCACAAGTCTGAAAAATTAGACCTGCATGGGCCACACTAAAACCTTGTCACGTCCGAGTACCGGAACGAAGACAAACATGGCCAGCTCCCCTGCACAAGTTATAAAACATCGTACGACGGTATCGGCTGTAGATAGACAAGGGAATGCATGCTACAATCAAGTCTCCTAGGGTCTTAGAACAACTATGTCTCAATCATTCAAGCAAGTAACAACAACATAGAACATATGAGATAAAGCCGTAAGGCGTCCTAAATGCTCCATCGGAATGTTCTAGAGATCTAGCCATCGAAATATTAGGCCAGCAGAATATTAATAGTTACACAACCGAGATCAGCTACAGTCTGATTATATTACAATTATGTAAAAAGGAACTGATGTCCAGACAAGCTGGCTAACAAATATTGGTGGCTAAACAGCCAAAAAAGAAGAATGTACAAGACGAACAGTGATTAAGAAACTCACTCGTGCCCTTTAGCGACTATCCGTCTGGTGTACGTCATCGTAAGGGGGATAAGTTGGATCCTCTAGTGCTGGCTCTAAACCTGGCCATACAAAACCAGTGGGATTATACCCTAATTAGCAAGTACCACAAGAAAGCACGGATGAAGAAACAAAAATCAGATCAAACATATAGTGCAAGAGCTAAGAATTATTTACGCATGCCCCATCTTTAGGATAACATGACAATCCTTCAGCAAACAAGGACAAAAATGCCATGCCACCCAAGATAAGGTACGTCCTATGATTATGGTAAAGCTAGGATTTTGTGTCATAGTTTGGTCCATATTCCACCATAGCATAATGACCCAACTTGCCAACCAAACAAGGACAAAAGTTGAATCACCACACTATGACAGTCCATGTCCCTAAGCTACTAGCAGAATTTCAATCACAACCAAGTCAGGTTACGGCTTGTTATGTGGAGTCTGGGGTTATCCCAGATATAATAATAATAATAATAATAATAATAATAATAATAATAATAATAATAAGCAACATTAGATAATGCCATGTCGAGAAGGGCTAACCAAGCCAATATTATACATGCAAAAAATTATGATTGCATAGGTCCCTCGTAGTCCCACCGCGCTAATTGTCACACCAGTCCCCCGTAGGGCCACCGTGCTGATAAAATAGTAACAGTTCTAACCTTCCTATAGAAAAAATATTAGCTTGGTTTAAATATAAAAATATCGAATATTGCACTTCACTACATGCGGATGATATACAATATCTGTGGCGGCCAACCTAGCACACCATAAAAATTATCATGAAGCGGCCCATCACGCTTGATCTCGGGATACCGTTCCCTCCCTATGTTCTAATCAATTTTTATGTTACCTAATTAACCCTATAGTGATATGGAATTCCCTACCTAATTAATGTCGTACAAAGTACGGGCACATTTGATATAAATCAATTTAATATAAGGAGTCAAGTCTGGATTCACCAAAATATAGATACAACATTCAAACAAGCAATAACCTAGCCACACTATGGTTCTGACCCATTATCATTTCCGTGCCAAGAATTCAGGAATATAATATTATGCACCGGGCATGAATCATCATGTCACGTTCAGTGTACATGTTGGCCAATATCTCACACTAAGTGTACAATATAGCCGTTATAAACAGGCAAGAAGGACAAGTGTATCAGCACGAATACAATAACCAAGTTAGGATACCAAACCTATCAGTTGGTCACATGAATCATGTTTTGATAAAGTCAAAAGTTATAATTAATTAGGAATCTAATATCTTATATGATCGAGTCACGATCATGAATGGCTCATTAATTTCTCAATTTTTAGGATTATAGATTATCAATCATGGTCAAGCTCAACTAATCTAGAACAACCATCAAGTGCACAACAAGACCCATGCATGCACAATCAATCACAAGAAGTCCTGGGTCGGCGCACTTTGCAAGTGCTAATATAGGCTAGTCAGGAATAGTGGCACACTATGCGCGAGCAAGCAACTATATGGCGCATAAACCTATAATACTAGGTCACAGAAGTTATGGCACAAAAGTCTATAACATGGCACAAAAAATCGATAATAGAGCAGTATGAAGATATGACGCACAAATCAAGAATTACAAGAATAGGCACATTCTACATATACAAGCAAACTGGCACACAAATTAAAAATTACGAGTAACAGAAGTGGCGCACTATGAGAGTGCAAAACAACTACAAAAAAACATGACTCTCCAGGCGGTGCGACAGTCGTGGGCACGACAGTCGAGGGCCTCGGGAATCTAGACATACCAAAGTCAAGGGTCGATTATCGAGGCTGAACCGAGCAAGAGTGCACCAAGAGATAACAAGTGTGCGAGAACATTAATCTATTAAGAGTGCGACAACCGTTGAGCATCCAGAAAGTGCGCCAAGGATTATATGTATAAGAGCGACATACTTTTGGTAGTTAATACACAATGTGTCAATTATGCGTCGGTCTGTTAATTTGGATAAAAGTGCGCCAATAAATAGGAAGTTGGTCAGAAATGCACTGAAAGGTAGACTTGCACACTTTTGCTTGGTTCGTTCGTTAATACATCAATTGTGTGCCAGAGGCCGAAGTCTTCCAAAAGTGCACCAAAAAGGTTTTTTCTAAAAAATTATCTCTTTGACATACTTTTGCAAGAAATTGACAGTACTCTTAAAGTACGCATGAGTATGGAATATGGGTCACACTCAATATACGCCCATGGACTACGGGTCACACTCAACATGTGCCCATAATACAAATTCTCCTGTATACTTCTTGTCACTTTCTTCTTCTCCAACTGACCCACCATTGATGCACTCAGAGCTCAAGCTCGACACTATGACAATACTCCATTTCTCAAGAACAAGAACCCAAAATCAAGAAAAAAAATCCAAGCTCAAAATCTGGAAACAACATCTTTTGAAAATATCTCATTTTTGGGGAATTATTCCGTCGAAAAAAATATACTCATGAAAACTCTCATAATAAAATTAAGATAAAACCATTAACCACCTCAAATATGAAAACTCCAAGAACTAACTATAATTAGAACACTAGTAGAAACTAATTACAATAACAAATACTAAGAATAAAATTATAGTCGATCATGTTTCTTCATATTTGCAATATGTACTTGCCTATGAAGTAAATCAGAAGCAAAACAAGAGAAATAAACAAGTGAGGAGAGAGAATGAGAACAAGGATATATATAGGCAAGGTGTTGATGGTAAACCGTCGGATTTTTATCGTGCTTGTCCTAACTTCTCTAGCCTTGGATTTGAATTTCGAGGGCAAAATTTTTCTAAGGTGATAGAGATGTCACTCCCCGTTCCCAGTATACATGTTGGGAACATATTTTTTCTTGCTGCATGTTTATTTTATTGTATGAGATTAGACCCATTCTTTGGTGGAGGGTTGGTTCGGTTTATTTTGAGGGTAGGGCTTGGTCATGACTTGAACCTTAGGTCAAGTGAACCCAAACCCTCCATGTATATAAAACAAATCTCTCATTCTCTCTCTTCATTCCTTCTTTTTTTTCTCTCTCTCTCTTAAGTTCTCTCCCTCCACCCTTAGGCAAGTACATCTTGCATGAGAAATAGAGAAACCCTCCATATTTTTAGTTTATTATGATTGTTGTGTGATTTTAAGCATGTTTAAAACTTGGTACTTTTGGATTTGGTAGATGGAATGGTGTAGATATGAGTTTTATTGATTGTGGGTGTTCTTGAGTTTTTTTTGGTTCAAATCTTCAAAATCTTCTTGTTTTCAAAACTTGATGTTCATTAAAGTGGAGCATTTAATTTTAAGTGATTTAGAAGTTTACTTTGTTTGATTTGGACTTTGTTTGAGGGTTCCATGAAAGAATAAAACTTTGGTTTTCGAAGCTTCCATAGCCGAACCTGTTGTTCTGGGACGAAGGAGATCCATGCGGCCCACTTGGCAGGTGGCATGGACTTCTCGCTCCAAGTCATCATGCGGCCATCTTGTTTGACGCATGATTGAAATCTGCACCTGCACCTGCACCCTTGGCAAAATGCATGAAACTTGAACGAAAGAAATTTATCTAAGTCCAAGTCATCCATGCGGCCAAGAGGAGCATGCAGCCAAGGACAATATGCGGCCTCGAGCTATGCGTTCCTCTTTCTTTGAATGCATGACTCAGCACTGCCTTGGCTCATCTTTTCATAATTTTATCTTTTCTCTCTGTCATATTTATGGTTTGTCACATCAATCACCTTTTTGTCACTTTATTGACACTTCATTTATTTCTTATCACTTCGCCACTTGTCCCAAGTAGTGGACTTTTGCCCGAGCATGCGGCGTGGAGGAGCATGCGTCCAGGTTATAGCATGCGACCGAGTTGGTTCATGTGGCTTGACCTTCTTGTGCATAATTTAGACATGTATTATCCTTAGTGGCTCCCTGCGTACACGTAGTACTTTCATGTCAGGTTCATATATTTTATCTGGAATATTTCTTACTCTATGTCGGTGATTCTAGTAAATGCTTTTGTTATGACTCTCAGGAAGAATGGACTTAGTAACCAGACCTCATGCTAAACACGACTATGTGCTAAGATTGGTTATGTACATGGCATGAATATGTGTTGGATTAAGATTTCTGTATGGACCAGACTATGTAACTAACCAGCTATGTGCATGACATAAGCTAAGTGTTATAATGTGATCAAGATTCATGTGATCCAATGAATAATTGGTAATTGGACTCGAATATTGTATCCATGGTAATACAATTATTACATGCTTAGTGTACATGATCTAATGTGCACTGAGGTACGACATACCATATTACGTGTTAAGTGATTTCATATTTGGGTTGTGCATCGAGAATGCTACCAAAATGCGTGATACTATATATATATTTTCCCAACACATGCATGATATGCGAGTCAAGTACCAAAGTGTGGCTAGGATATTGATTTATTAAATATTGAATACACACTCGGGTAAATCCAAACTAAATTTTCATATATTCGTATCTAGCATGCCTGTACTTTTTACGACATCTTAAAATTTTTTTTTATGTGGCCACGCCTTGAGATTTCGAACGCCATATAGGGTTAATTAAGCAACCAAAAGTGATAGTAGCATTGGGAGGGAACAGTATCCCAAGATCATGCCAATGAACCTTCCCACAGAGATTCATTCTAAGTGCATTGTGGGCTGGCCACCACAGATACTGTATATCATCCACCATAGTGGAGTCAGTATCTGACCTATTATAAATAATGTCGAGCTACTGTTTTACTATAGGAACATTGGAACCGCTAATACCGTGATTTAGCAGCAGCTAAAGTTTCGGCTAAGAAACGGGTTGACCTGGTTCGCTTACAGCTCCAGGATCTTGCAAGATATTGGTGGGCCACGATGGAGGTAGGATTAAGGCATCCTTTTTTATGGAATAATTTTAGAACCTGATTCAGGGTAAAGTACTTTGGGGTCGTAGCTCAGTGTGAGCTACAACAGATATTCACCAACCTCAAGCAGGCTGGAAGGACAATAGATGGTTATGCGGCAGAGTTTTGCCGACTAAGCAGGTTTGCTCCAACCATTGTGGCAACAAAGTTGGAGGGAATGATGAGGTTCTATCAGGGACTTCACTTAGAGATCTTACACATGGTAGAGGTGCATAACTACCATACCTTTTGCCTAAGTAATGGACTTTTGTCCGAGCATGCGGCCTGGAGGAGCATGCAGCCAGGTTAGAGCATGTGGTCGGGTTGGTTCATGCGGCCTGACCTTCTTGTGCACAACTTAGACACGTATTATCCTTAGTGACTCCCTGCATATACATAGTACTTCATATATTTTATTTGGAATATTTCTTACTCTATGTTGGTGATTCTAATAAATGCTTGTGTTATGACTCTAAGGAAGAATGGACTTAGTAACCATACCTTTCTCATGTTAAACACGACTATGTGCTAAGATTGGCTATGTACATGGCATGAATATCTGATGGATTAAGATTTATGTGTGGACCAAACTATATAATAAGTGAGTAACCAGCTACGTGTTTGACATAAGCTAAGTGTTATAATGATCAAGATTCATGTGACCCAATGAATAATTGGTAATTGGACTCGAATACTATATCCGTGCGGATACAATTATTGCATGCTTAGTGTACATGATCTAATGTGCACTGAGATACGACATACCGTATTACATGTTAAGTGATTTCATATTTGGGTTGTGCATCGAGAATGCTTCCAAATTTCTGAATGCATGATACTATATATATTTTCCCAGCATGGGCATGATATGCGAGCCAAGTACCAAAGCGTGGCTAGGATATTGCTTTATTGAATATTGCATACACGCTCGGGTGAATCTATATTGAACTTTCATGGATTCGTATCTAGCGTGCCCGTACATTGTACGATATCTTAAGAGAAATTATCATGTGGCCACACCTTGCAATTGTGAACACAATATTGGATTAATTAAGCAACTAAAAGTGGTAGTAACATTGAGAGAGAACGGTATCCTGAGATCATGCCAACGAAGCTTCCCATAGATATTCATTCTAAGTGCGATGTTGACTGGCCACCACAGATACTGTATATCATCCACCTTAGTGGAGTACAGTATCTGACCTATTATAAATAATGACGAGCCAGTATTTCACTATAGGAATATTTGAACCGCTAATATCGTGATCTGGAAGCAGCTAAAGTTTTGGTTGAGGAACGGGGTAACCTGGTTCGTTTATAGCTCCAGGATCTTGCAAGCGATTGGTGGGCCACGATGGAGGTAGGATTAAGGTATCCTATTTTATGGGACAATTTCAGAACCCGGTTCATGATAAAGTACTTTGGAGTTGTAGCTCAGTATGAGCTACATCAAAGATTCACCAACCTTAAGAAGACTGGAAGGACAATAGATGGTTACGCGATAGAGTTTTGCCGGCTAAGCAGGTTTGCTCCAACCATGGTAGCAAAAGAGTTGGAGAGAGAGATGAGGTTCCAGCAAGGACTTCACTTGGAGATCTTATACATGGTAGAGGTGCATGACTACCAGACTTTCAAGTCAGTATTGATAGCAGATAAGAGGGTTGAGCTTACCTCTCAGAGGCTGGCATTAAGAAGAGTAGACCGGAAGATGCCTCATAGATAGAGCAGCAATGGAGGACCAGTACCGCGAATGTTAGCACCATCCTAAGGCATTCGTATCCATGACATAACATAGTGGAGGCCAGTGACCTCGATAGTGATAACATCTACTCGACAGCAGCAGCCGAGGTTATTTTGAGATAACCTCAGATTCCACAAATAGCAAGCCGTACAAGTAGTTGGCCAATTTTATTAATTGAACTTGGTTGTGATTGTATTATTGTTTTAGTAGCCTAAGGAAATGGACTATCATAGTGTGATGGTTCAACCCCTGTCCTTGTTTAGTTGTAGGGTTGGGCCTTTGTGCTAGGATATGCCATGGTCCTAAGTTATGACACTAAACTTATGTATTATATATCTATTACTTGGGTTTTTGTTTCTCTATTTCGTGCCTCCTTTGTGGTAATTGCTATTTGGGGTCTAACCCCACTGGTTTTGCATGACCAGGTTTTGAGCCAGTACCCGAGGATCCAGCCTACTTTCTCTCGACTCATGGCACGCATCAGGAATATGGTCGCTGAGGATAACAAATAAATTTTCTTCTTTCCTGTTCGTCATTGTATATTTTTTTTTGGGCGTTTAGCCATCGGCACCTGTTAGTCGGCACATCTGGACATTTAGTTTTCTTACATGATTGTATTAAATCAGACTACGGCTGATCATTGTCATGTACTTTTGTTACTCCACCAGCTTTTTATTTTCCATAGCTGGTCCACGGACTATTTTGATAGAGAATTTAGGATACCTTATTGCTTTATCATATATGCTCTATTTTTACTATTTTTCTTATTTGATTGCTTGAGACATAGATGTTCGTGTGACCCTAAGTGACTTGATTATAGCATACACCCCTTGTCTAGTTATAACTATGATCATCGTACGACATATAGTACCTTGTACGGGATAGTTGACCATGTCCATCTCCATATTTTGGTACTGGGACGTGACAACATGTGATCGACTTAGGAAATTGAACAAGGATTATGGGCATTTAATCATACGTACGGTATATGATTAACACTATTTAAGGAACAAGACATGCACAAGGAGTGTATAATCATATATCTACACTAACACTCCCCGTCTCCGACTGGTATAGTGGATCCAACCATAGCACGCTACGACACGGGATTCTATGAGAAGGTATCAAGTCTTTTCAAGAATCGGTGTCTATACAAGTACAAGAACAACAAGGCTTGCACAAGATATACCAAGATATACTGAGTTTAACTACACTAAATACAAGAAACAGATAAGATATCATAAATGAAAAACTGTCAGAGAATATACTCGTCTGGAATCTGGAGTGAAGTATCAACGATATCCGTAACAGTGCCTCGAAGACCTAATTATGGAATATCATATCAATACAGTATTTTGCAATGATACAAAATGTTAAACTAGTCAAATTCTAGGTCTTCAAGCCATCTCTAGGTCAAACTAAGTCAAATTAGGTCAACGAAGGTCAAACTAGGTCAAACTTAAGTTTCTAGGTCAATACTAGCTAATTATATTATTTACGTACTAATACCTATATTATATACCAATACCTTGGTCTATATGTGATACCTTAGCCTGTATCATAATCTACCCCGTATCTTGAGGTATCCCGTATCTCAATACCTTAATATCTTATAATACCTTAACTATATCTAACACACACACACACACACACACACACACACACACACACACACACACACACACACACACACACACACTTATACCTTTCATTACCACACTATCCTCTTGCACACACAAGCTAACCCACACCCTCACACATGAACTGGTACCACATGAACTCACTAACCCATCATACACTAGGTATACATATACACACATACTACCTACATATATATATGCACACACTCTCACCTATATATATGTAACACTTATTCCTCACCTCCATAACTGATAACTAATACCCCATCCATCAATATGTATTCAAAGTTACCCAATGCAGCAGTCCTTGCAAAGATTTTTGTTAATAACTTTACTGCAGTAGCAATGCCAAAACTGGGATAATCTCCTAGCAGTGCACACACTGATACATAAAGCATCAGTTCTCTCAAGCCCTTCTAGTTCACTATATCACCTCTCTTGATCATCATTCCCCTATTAATTACCTGAACCTACTCAAGACACTGCCAAACTCCTACACATTGGAGCTTGCTACTCTAACTTGTAGCAATGCAGTGCCAGAGCATGCTCTGTGCAAGTCCTTCTCCCTCTGTGCTACTTGATCTGAACCCGACACTAAAACAGCTGCTGTAAGCCCAAGTAACACTCCTCCATCTCCATCAGTAACCACACACACACAAATGGATATACCCTTCAGTCCACAACACACCCAACATACCTCCTCTCTATACTAATGTGCTGCTACTACTTACAGACAACCTCAAGCAACACATTAGCAACTTGTTGTTGCTCAAGCTCGAGTACCCCCTAATGTCTGTAATTGGCATTGTTGGTCCATTAAACCCCATCAACACACTACTACTACTATAACACTAAATATATATATATATATATATATATATATATATATATATATACATACATTAAAATCCTAACACAGTCACCTAAACACAAACTTAGCTGGACACACAACAATTCTAGGATACATACAAATAAGCCTATAAACATATGTATACTTAATGATCTAAGACACAAATTATATATATATATATATATATATATATATATATATATATATATATATATATATATATATATATATAATACAACTAATGTATCAATAGTATTATGAACAAACTAGGATACATAAAATACACCCAATATGATATATCATTAAACACAAGTGGTGCATCACCTAAATATCATACTACTCTATGATATTCTTGTTATACACCCATGATATCACTCAAATTATTCTCAAACACCACCAATTCCTTATGAACGCATCCAATATATAAATTAGGACCAACACTAAGTAATATAGACTAAGTATAATAGATCTATGAAAATATGGACATAATGAGCTAATAAATGAAGAAAAATATCAATTCTCAATCCCGTGTTACAATGTACCATGCCACTCACTTTTTATGGACACATAGAAACCATCACACATTACAATAGACTCGATTTTTCCTATTAAGGACACAACACAACCAATACATTTACACAATTCAGATTTTCTCCAAATTGAGCCCAAAAACAAAAAATGCTGTCACGTCCCGATCACCCACAGTATTGGCCGTCCATATCTCTAAGTACGAAGTGGCATAGATAGTCTCCAATGCAGCAAAAATTTGAACGATACGAGTAAACAACCGCTCGATAACTAGTTCACAAAGTCAATATAGTGAAAGTATAGAATACACAAAAGTATGATACATAAATAAGCTCTTTATTGATAATGAATAAGGTTACAAGCGACACTAGGCCGAGATTACAAATCACTCAAGATCTCTCTCTCTCTCTCTCTCAACAATAAAAGCATGCCAAGCGGCTTACAACTTGGGATGATACATAGGTGATGTTCTAACATTATGTCCTGTATATGTGTTTCAGCTCCGGACGCAACACTCCAAGGCTCTAGAGCGAACTCCACGTTGTAGCGCGCACGAGGGGTTACTACGCACCGAACGAGATTCTCTCGCACCCTGCAAACAATGTGGTGGGTTATCAGTACATGAATGCACTGGTGGGGAGGCTTCTCGCCCGTTCGATAAATTAAAATACGTTATATTAGTTCTATATATATGTAACTATCAAACACAAACCCTAACCCTAGTCCCCGACCTCACCACCGACCCCTCCCCCCGACGATCGGCGACCGCCGCACATCCGTGGGCCGCCCGCACGCGCAAGTGCACAGCCCCGAGCCCATCTTCAAGGTATTATATCTCCCTCATCTCTGATTCTTTTTGCGAGCGGTTTGTCCGTGTACGTTCACAACCTAACCTTCTAGGATTTTTCTTCAAGCGGAAAGAGTTTTTGTTCCTGGATTGGTCGAAAAATCGACCGAAAGTTGGCCAAAAAACTGACCCAAAAATAATCCAGAATTTTGATCCAAACCCCTATGTTTATGCCCAATTTGCCACCAACATGTTTAATATTTTAAAATCTAACTGAAAGGTTTTTTTCAATATAACTGAGAATTTTCTGTTCTTTTAGTTTTTATTAATTCGTTTTATCTGTTAAATTATTCAGCCTCCAAAACGACCAAAAACTTGATATTTTAAAAATAAAATTTTATAATACGGAGTGCTCCACGCCAAACGGGACTACCTCATCGCGTACCAATTGTACCGAAAGGCGTGTATAGTATATCCTGACGTGTGAGCTTTCGCGAAGGTTGACTCGAACGTGTGTGCGCGTCAGAATCAACCCGTATCCGTAAAAAGTTCTTGTATCGTAACTTTTTGTAAAATATCATCTTATTTTGTGTACGCTCGTTGGAATACGACAAAACTTGCGCTATTGGATTCGTGGTATCACGCTGGTCCTGTGACCCAAGTTTTACGTAATTCTGAGACAGTTTATCGAGCTGCCTATTGCGGGCCCTACGATTTGACTTTAAGGGCAAATTTATGATCGGCTCACACATGTGGACCCCGCTTTGACCCAAAATTACCATTTTGCCCCTGTGTCCAAATTGGACGAAAGGGTAGTATTTTCTAGCTATCTCGCTGATTCCGGAGACGTTGGTGATATTTATTTCAGCATTCGGAGACGTTCATTCAGAGGCCATAGTTTCTGATCCTTTGTACTTGACACCTGGACGCTTATACTATGCAGCTTTCTTGCCAGGCAAGTATACCTTGCCATTTTACCATGATTTATATTCCATTTGGTGCCCACTATAGCCCGAACTCCATTCTCGATCGGACAACTCCTTCCTTTCATCACAGACCAACCAGAGAAGTGATCAAACAAAGGTACATGCATTTTATTTCTGTTATTTAGTTCATATATTTTAACTGCTATATAAACTGTGCATCCAAAAATAACTTGGGTGCAGCGACGGTGGCATCGTATTTTGTCTTTATTATATGTTATGCATGTTGACCTAGTTTTACGAGACTACCCCATGATTTGGAGGCATCATTAGGTTTCATTAGCCGTGACACATCTGTTATACGAGTGTGAGTCTTATGTAGGACACGAACTTGCGTGACGGGCTGGCCACCTGTACGTATGGGACGTGCGATAGGGAATAACTGCTAATAAATTTGCATGCTAGAAGACTTAGCAGTTATTAGAGGTACTATAGTGTCATGGATATGGCATGAATAGAGCATGGGGTGGGAAGAACAACAAGTAAGGCATTTCTTTTGCACTTTTCTTATGTAACCCGCACGCTCTGTCGGAGATGCGTGGTATGATAACCCCTATATTATCTACATGCGGCCTCTGACGTTCAAAAGATGTCATGTATTTTAGGCCCCTGATTCTCCGAGAGAATCATGCCAATCCCATTTTAGCCAAATAGCCCAAGTGTTGGAAAGTTGTTCTCAAAGTACATTCACATAGATGGTTAGGCGACCTTTAGATATTTATTTTCAGCATTTTATTGGCATGCTTCTATGTATATTGTTACATCCCTCTGAGGACCTGGTCCCTTTCCAGGTGTAGACGATCATGACTATTCACAGGAGCATGGATCATGACTTGCTACTCTATTCTCTTTCGAGGAGGTCTTCCCTTCGATCCTCATTGTTTATTAGATGTACTTATTTTATTTTTTTATATTCTAGTTTGGTAGTGGATTTGTCTCCACCCAACTACTTATTCTTATCAAGCATTTTATACTTGATTCAGTTATATAGTTGATTGGTTATTTGATTCTGTGGATGAGATCTAGTTATGCCCTGTGATTTATGATATAAATCTGTACCACTTGTAAATTGTTATTCATAATACATCGTACGTATGTATTATGGTTTTCATATATTGGAGTTGCCATAACATACGACTGGCATGCTTACGTATTCCTAGTCCTACATATTTTGGGACTGGAGCGTGACATATTTTTGTGGTGGCCCATGCAGGTCGAGTTAGCCATTTCGGTTATGTAACTGTACCGAACGGGCCTGCACATAGGATTCAAGTTTTAGGTCTCATCCATATTTGACTATGACTCACCTTCCTTCCAATCTGTTCTATTTAAATAATTGCATCCTGCTTGATTCATGTACTTCCCTAATAGTTCTTTGAGTATAACCTTCTGCTAGAATATAGGAATCCTTGTTGTTAGGATGATAATTAGGGTAACATTCCTACTAAGAATACAACTAGAATATTGACACATTACTAAGTTTAGAATACCTAATGAACCCTAGCCTCCTTACCTGTAAATTAATTGACCATTATCCCTTGATATAATTATGAATGACTTGAGAGTAGTATAGACACTACTAGGGTTAGTTAGAAATTTGACCATATTGTTTGACCCTAGTATTGAGGAACCAATAGAAATCCAAGGTTGAATATTAGAACTAAACCTAACTTTCATAGTGAGATAGTATTAAAGAACTATAAATTTAGATTCTTGTCTTGATATTAGCAGAATTGTACCTTAGGAAACTAAGAGGAATGAATAGAATATTTTTCTTGATCATACCTCAAACACAGAGATTAGCATACCATATTTTCCTTAGGAAACGATGATATTATCAAGAGTCTCTCTATTTAATTTCATATCTTGTTCCTCCGAAACCTTAACGCTCGCTATTTATGCGACGACTAAATTTTTTTTTCCTTCATCTTTCAATTTGTGCCACCTAACCCTTCTGATTGTAGGCCAAGTGATTCCTTTTATGATATATAGTTTACTAGGATTATAGTTGTTAATCTTGAATTTTGAAATTATGTGGTTGGTAGTTAGAACTTGATAGTTTGAGTTGTTCATTTAGATTATGATTTTATGATCATCCTTTAGTTTCAAATCACGTAATTTGTATCCATATCTTAATACAGGTTATATCCTCTTTCACTTGAGAGCCAGTAACTTCTCCGTTCTTACTATTAATACTTTTGTTCTATAAGCACTATGATTAAGACTTAAGATGACCATTACCTATATAATGCAATAGGATACCTTAATAAGTACCAAGATCTTTTCCTCGTATACCCCAATAAGTGGATCTACTTTATTTACAAGGACAAGGTTATTTTATAGAATTCCCTTCAGGCAGTTACAGTATTAGTTGATTCTTGTAAGTTGGGTAGTATACCGCATAACCTAGTATCACATAGTCCTTTTGACCCATTAATGAAGTATAATTGAATGATATTAACTATATGCTAGCATAAGACGATAGTATTTATCCAGAATATAGAACTTAGAGGCCCATACCCCCATTTGGTCAACTAGAGACTTAGACAAGGAGTTAGTATGGCAACTGTAGAGGCACAATACCGGACGAGTCTTATTTTCTTTGTGAACTTGAATTATTTTGTACATTCCCTCATCATAATCCAGTGTACTTATATTTTCTGGATTACCTCGACTTATGCTGCTATTATAGCCTAGTTTTGTAAGCTTATTTTTTTATCGAGCTTGTTCATGACATATGTATTATTGGGGGCCTACTATAATACATTTGTCTATTTAGAATTATTGTATTTTGGTCTGATCAACCTTAGTGCGCTTGGTTCGCTCTTCATATGACTATTTTATGTGGATTGAGATATAGTTGATTCAGCTTGTTATACGAATATACTTGCCCTCTAGACAGGTCAGAGCATATCATATCAGGTACATAACTGTTCTGATATGAACATGCAAATAAGAATTTACCAAAATAATATTTCAATCCATAACTGCCCTGACAACTCTTTTTTTGAATTCTTTGATCGCCTTGAACCCCATACTTGTATTCTATCACCTCCTCCTTGAATTCTTTATTATTGTTTTTCGTCTTCTCCTATTTCGGAAAGACGAACGTTCGTGCTTGGTATAAGTTTGATACACAAAGAGTACTAGATATACCCCATAGGCTAATCATATTACTTTGTGACTATCTTTTGTAATTAAGGGCATATCACATGTGATATATTTGGTGTTAAAATTTTTGAGGATTGAACAACACGATTAAATAATTTGAGTAAGTCTTTCTTAAAGGTATAGTCTTATGTGATAGATCGGTAAGTTCTAAGTTGGGTAGGAGTTACGTTGTCAACTTGAGGTAAAATTTTTTTTAGATTGTGACAAGTAAGATTAGATTGAGAGATTTAAGTCATTTTAATTTCGAGAATTTTTAGAAGAATAATTATGAGGATAGGGATTTAACTTTAAAGAGAAGAATGCCTTATGGAATGAATTTGAAAACTTTGATATATTGGACCAGATATTTATAATTTGAGCATATAATTTAAATTTGAATTTGGAGATTGAATTAACGATTTAAATTTTGAGAAAAAAATATAAATGATAGAATCTAAACATGAACATTGGTGGATTGAGTTCAAAATTTTATAATTTGATAATTTGAATTAAAAGTTGAATTTTGATTGTTGGATCACCTATTTGAAATATTGAGAATGAAAATTGAGTTTAAACATTTGAAGAGTACAAAATTCATAAGTTGAAAATAGGAATAAGATTTGATTAAAATTATTTATTATTTAAAATCTAAAGGAGATTATGATAGTTGGAGATCATGATGTAAAATTTGATATGGGTTATTTAAATCTTGAAGATGTTATATGAATTTGACTTAAATTTGGATGTTGATAATTTCAAAAACGAGAAGAGGTTACGATAGGTTGAATTTTGATTTGAATAGTGGTTATTTTAATTTTGAAGTGATTGCGATAGATTTGAATATATTTTATTGTTTAAATTTTGGAGAAGATTGCGATTGACTTGTCTTATATACGAATGTGAAGGATTTAGCAAATTATGCCTTATTTTTAATTTTGAGGACGAAATTCTTTTAAGTTGGGTAGATTGTAAACCCCCTCACCAAAAAATAGGTATCTTGTGTGTATTTTGTATTTCTTGTTTTTATTTTAGATTATTTTTTAAATCAATTAAAACCCAATAATTTTATTAGGATATTCATCGTGGTTTGGACATTAATAATATAGGATGGCCCCAAAATCTGTATCCCCCTTCATTGGAAGTAGCCTACACAGGAGACACTACCTGTAGGATCTTCTCGTGGCACAAAAATTCGATCCCTTGATATTAGTATGACATTAGTGTAACAACCATAGATTATGTATTAAATATTTAGATAATTTTTATATATAATTTATTTGTGGTTATTTTTCAATCCTAACTTCCTACCATTAGCATCCCATAATTTTCCGTGCCAAGTTATGCATTTTTCTTTTTTATAGATTTGCATATTATTTACTATTATCCTATTTGTTGGATATCCATTTAGTTATTTACTTAGTTAATTAGATAATATAATTATTTAATTTATTATAACTAGATAAATATCTAATTATTAATTATAAATATTTTATAAAATATTTTGGTTGTAATATTTTATTAAATCTTTATAAAGTAAAAAATTTTAGAATTTATTTTGTGTGCAAATATTATTTTTGGAATTTTTAACCTCATCTCTATATGTAAATATATATATATGTTAATAAATATATAGTATTATTATTAATAATAATAATAGTAGTAATAATAGTAATAATAATAATAATGTTGTTAATAAAAATAAAGAGAAAAAAGAAAAAGAAAAAGAAAAGGAAAGAAAAAGATAATATACAAAAACCCTAAAACTAAACAAATCTAAAACCTAACTAATCCTAAACTAACCTACAACTACCCAGCAAATCCCCCCCCCCCACACCACAGAACCCAAACACCCCCCTTCAAACGCGCGTTCCCCCTTCCTCTCTCTCTCTCTCTCTCTCTCTCTATATATATATATATATATATATATATATATATATATATATATATATATATATATATATATATAACTATCAAACTCAAACCCTAACCCTAACCCTAGTCCCCGACCTCACCGCCGACCCCTCCCCCCCGACGATCGGCGACCGCCGCACAGCCGGCGACCGCCGTAGTCGCAATCGCGGGCCGCCCGCACGCGCAAGTGCACAGCCCCGAGCCCATCTTTAAGGTATTATATCTCCCTCATCTCTGATTCTTTTTGCGAGCAGTTTTTTCGTATACGTTCACAACCTAACCCTCTAGGATTTTCCTTCAAGCGGGACGAGTTTTCGTGCCCTGAATTGGTCAAAAAATCGACCGAAAGTTGGCAAAAAACTGCCCCAAAAACAGTCCAAAATTTTGATCCAAACTCCCATATTCATGCCCAATTTGCCACCAACCTGTTTAATATTTTTAAAATCTAATTAAAAGGTTTTCTTCTCAATATAACCGAGAATTTTTCTGTTCTTTAGTTTTTATTATTTTGTTTTATCTGTTAAATTATTCGGCATCCAAAACGACCCAAAACTTGATATTTTAAAACTAAAATTTTATGATATAGAGTACGTCCCGCCAAACGGGACCACCTCATCGTATACTAATTGTACCAAAAGGCGCGTATGGTATATCCTTACGTGTGGGCTTTCGTAGAAGTTGATTCGGGCGTGTGAGCGCGTCGGAATCAACCCGTATTCGTAAAAAGTTTTCATATCATAACTTTTTGCAAACTACCACCCCATTTTGTGTACGCTCGTCAGAATATGACGAAACTTGCGTCATTGGATTCGTGGTATCACGCTGGTCCTGTGACCCAAATTTTATGTGATTCCGAGACCGTTGACCGAGCCGCCTATTGCGGGCCCTACGGTTTGACCTTAAGGACGAATTTGTGATCGGCTCACCGGAATCCAAAATTGGACATACCGTTGAGTTCGTATCGACGTTTAGAATTTATTTGACCTATAATTTGTCCTATTTAGAGACCTTTACCTCTGGCACATATTTCGGTGCAAAGTGGCCCACTTGTGGACCCCACTTTGACCCAAAATTATCGTTTAGCCCCTGTGTCCAAATTTGAGGAAAGGCTAGTATTTTTTAGCTATCTTGCTGATTTCGGAGACGTTGGTGATATTTATTTCAGCATCCAGAGACGTTCATTCGGAGGCCATAGTTTCTGATCCTCTGTACTTGACACCTGGACGCTTACACTACGTAGCTTTCTTGCCAGACAAGTATACCTTGCCATTGTACTGTGATTTACATTCCATATGGTGCATGCATTTTATTTCTGTTATTTAGTTCATATATTTTAACTGTTATATAAACGGTGCGTCCAAGAATAACTTGGATGCAACGACGGTGGCGTCGCATTTTGTCTTTATTATATGTTATGCATGTCGACCTAGTTTTACGAGACCACCACATAATTTAGAGGCATCATTAGGTTTCATTGGCCATGACACATCTGTTATACGAGTGTGAGTCTCATGTAGGATACGGACTTGCGTGACGGGCCACCTGTACGAATGGGACGTGCGATAGTGAATAACTGCTAATAAATTTGCATGCTAGAAGACTTAGCAGTTATTAGAGGTACCATCGTGTCATGGATATGGCATGAATAGAGCATGGGGTGGGGAGAACAACAAGTAAGGCGTTTGGGCTCCTTTTTACTTTCCTTATGTAACCCGCACGCTCCGCCGGAGATACGTGGTATAATAACCCCTATATATCTACATGCGGCCTCTGACGTTCAAAAGACGTCATGCTTTTTAGGCCCCTGATTCTCCGAGAGAATCATGCCAATCCCATTTTAGCCAGATAGCCCACGTGTTAAAAAGTTGTTCTCAAAGTGCATTCACATAGATGGTTAGGCGACCCTTGGATGTTTATTTTTAGTATTTTATTGGCATGCTTCTATGTATCTTGTTACGTCCCTCTGAGGACCTGGTCCCATTCCAGGTGTAGACGATCATGACTATTCGTAGGAGCACGGATCAGGACTTGCTACCCCATTCTCTTTCGATGAGATCTTCCCTTCGAGCCTCATTATTCATTAGATGTACTTATTTTGTTTCTCTTATATTCTAGTTTGGTAGTAGATTTGTCTCCACCCAACTACTTATTCTTATCAATCATTTTATACTTGATTCAGTTATATAGTTGATTGGTTATTTGATTCTGTGGATGAGATCTAGTTATGCCCTGTGATTTATGACATAAATCTGTACTACTTGTGAATTGTTATTCATAATACAACGTACGTATGTGTTATGGTTTTCATATATTGGAGTTGCCATATACATACAGCTGGCATGCTTACGTATTCCTAGTCCTACGTATTTTGGAACTGGGGCGTGACACAATATATGTTTTGAGTCATAATTTATCGATACGAATAACTGTTTAAACTTTATCACGAAATTCAAGCACGATTTCCTAGATTCCCCTTAGCGATAATTCAATAATGTTTCTATTGATAGCCATTCTAAGTCTGACTTATCTTATCCGAACTATATCTCAATCTCGCTCGTAACCCACTAGCACCAAGGGTCTTGGCTCGCAATACTTAACATAACTTAGTCGAGAGGCTGTGTGCATAGCTATCCGTCCGAACAATATTCTATCTTGTCCACTAACTCGCTTGGTAATCACATTTAGGTATTCGGGTTCGCACATAAACCTCCAATTTCAAGCACGAGTCTATTCCCACAAAGCCTGACACGGGTCAGCACAAAGGCCTTCATATTACTATCCTGTTCAAGCAACCATATTATTCACATGCACTTTGAAAAATATTTAGACTAATTGTATGGAACATTCCGTTGAAACATTGAGAGAGATCGTCTGTAACATATGAGCTTCCACAAGTAAGAGAATCGATATGAAGTCCAAGGACGTAAAGCCATACTCTGATACCAATATATTATGCCCCGATCTTCCGCAGGATTGGCCGTCCCCGCTAGGCGTGAATCATCGCGCCAGCGCTCTCGCAGGACGATCGTTCCCATCAGGACATGATGCCGCGGGAGCCCAAGCGGCGCTCGCGCAAGGCCATGATCTGAACAGGTAAAAAAATTGCTAGGCCACAAAGTCGCACAGATAGTCTCCAATGCAGCAAAAATTTGAATAACACGAGTAAACGACCATTCAATAACTAGTTCACAAAGTTATTATAGCAGAAGAATAGAATATACACAAGTATAATACATAAACAAGCTCTTTATTGATAATGAATAAGGTTACAAACGACGCTAGGCCGAGATTATAAGTCGCTCAAGCTCTCTCTCTCAACAATAAAAGCGTGCCAAGTGACTTACAACTTGGGATGATACATAGGTGATGTTCCAACATTATGTCCTGTATATGTGCTTCAGCTCCGGATGCAACACTCCAAGGATCCAAGTGAACTCTACGCCGTAGAACGCACGAGGGGTTACTCTGTACCGAACGAGGTTCTCCTGTACCCTGCAAGCAATCTGGTGGATTATCAGTACATAAATGCGCTGATGGGGAGGCTTCTTGCCCGCTTGACAAATACAAACACGTTATATTAGTTTTGTGCACAATCTATCAAGTTATCTTTCTAGTCTTGTCTTAGGATCAATTTTATGGCCTAAGATATAAAGTCTAACTAGTGTGGTAGTGCACCGTGCGATAGAAGGGCAATACGGCAAAACTTACCAACTTACCATTATTTCTTCCCTGCCCAAACCATAAAACCAAGTTAACCAGTATATAATATATGAAACGTGCACAAACAAAGCTTAGAGTCACGAACGAATCCTTGCCTCAAATCTGCTTGCACTAAATAACGTATTGTGCATCCATATCTCTAAGTACCAAGTGGTGTACAGCAAATTTGCTTATCACAGGTATTAAATATTCTACTTAGATTTACTCATATGTGTTCGAATGTATAAGTTACTCATTTCAATCCAAATGAACTCGCACACGGATTACCACAATCGAGCTAAACTTAGTCTATATGAACAAAAGGTCACTTGTAGTGTAAACATGTGAAGCAGTGTACTATGAAGAGTATATAATGATCTACTAGAGGCATTAGCGAAGTCTACTTGCACGAAGCAAATCTAGCATGCGAGGGTCCAACCTATAAGCCAAGTTTCATTTTCATGTTCTAACACAAGCAATACAAGATAGGATTATTCCTTTAGCTAGGTGCGTTGCATTATTATTAGCATGCAAGAGGTGATTTGCCTAGCGACTAGCGTGCATCATCCAAGTTATTAGGTTTTTAGGTTAAGCAAAGACAGGTTCATCATAGCCACCCACCTTAGCGATGTTTCGCCTCGGTCGAGCGATACTCCGAGCGCGTCTTTGAAAGTCTAAGTCTAAACTCCTGAAGGGCCAAGTCTGAATTCCTTTGCCTCAAGCGAGACTTCTCACAAAGTAAGGCGGGTCGGGTCATCACGCTTGTGTCGTTTGAATCGCTATCTACATTTATGCGGAGTGGGTCGGTACAAATACAACCATTAAATGCATAGATCTACCCAAATTGAGACTATTAGTGCCTAGATCTACCATAGAAGGGTCATTTTCTCCAACTAAAAGGTTCCTATAGGTCTTAATAGGCTTCCTACACATAGAATAAGTGAAATTGAGAAGTTTAACTCTACTAGAAGTGTCCTTCTTGGTGGACTCCAAATTTGGACACGGTAGGGATGACTTGGACATGAATTTCTCCTTGGTGACTCCTCTCTAAGTTCTTTGCTCTTTGATGAAGAATGAATGAAGATAATTGGGAAGAAAAAGTAAAATTTGAATTCTAGATCTAGAATTTGAGATAAAATGAATTGGTATTTAAAATAAACTGTTGCTTGGGAAGGAAGTAGCAATTGGTGGGAAACTAAATTCAAAAGAAAGACACATGGCATTCTCCTATTGGTTAGGTTCAATTGGTTTATTACTTTTCCCTCCAATTTTAATTTGGAAATTAAAAGAAAAGGAATATAATTTGATTAAAAAGGGAATCTCTACAACTAATAGAAAATATTCCTTTCATGACACCTAGCTTAATTTAATTATAATTAATTAACTAGGCAACTAACATTAATTAATTCTAGTCCATTCCTATTAATTCTAAACTAACCAATAATATAAAATATAATCATATAATATTAGCAATATGCAGAATTACTAAAATATACCTAACATATAAAATTACTAAAATATCCCTATAGTAAAAATAGGTGGTTACAAGTCTACCCTCCTTAAAATAATTTCTTCCTAAAAATTAAAACACATCGCCACTCTCTCTCTCTGTCGCTAGTCATAACCTATTCATCATAATCTTTACTACGATCAAACCCCCAACAATCATGGTCTAAGAAAGTCCTATCTAAGATCATACAATATACAATTCTATTTAAAGAAATCATTCATTATCCTCAAACATGCATGTGTATAATCTTACTAGTCATGCAGTCTCTATCAAGGTTGACTACTAACTACATCCTAGCATAAAAATCACTGATACAAGCAAAGAGGTACTAAGGAATAAACCAATCAATCAATAGTTGGAAATGACAGAAAGAAAGAACATAACTTACTAACCCATCACCTGTAGCATCTTCCTCATAACCGTCATCGCAAATGCCCCGCCCTGCTGGGGTGTCTCCCTCTGCTGGTGCTGGGCATTTTGTGGTGCTACGTGTGGCCTAGATGAAACTCTTACTTATCTCCAAGCATTCACTAAGCATCAACCTAGCCAAAATACTTAACATCATGGGTTACTTCTTCTAATATTAATGATATACTATGGTTCTAGGCCATGGACACACTGGCACACACTACCCGAGATACTATACTAATACTTCTAGGATACTAAATTATTGTAGTAGAAGGCTACTCTACCAATAATTAGATTTTCCATGTCCTTGTGCGACACATGAACGCATTCACTCATATGTCAATTCTTATTCTAGCTCACTCTCTAACACATATACAGTATTCTATCTGTCCCAGTTCTTGCAGTCACCTGAATACTGCTTAACCATTCTTCTTGCAAATGAATACTTGTATACACTCACACTCATGTACCATATTGGTACACCCTTACCAATCTAGAATACTCTATATAGGAAGCCTACCCAAGTCTTGATACTATCTACATAAGATACTAACTCCTATCTGTGACACTTAGGTGATACTCTCATACTAGGTTACTCATGTCTCTCATCTTAGTACACTAGCCACTAGATTTCTTGTGTCCTAAGCCTTCATAATACTTGAGGTACTCTGGATCTTAACACCCAGGTACTTCTCCTATCTTGATATATGGTTATATACCCAGTTATAACACTTAACCATCACTCTAGGATACTTACACATATCTGGTATCAATATAACATACCTAAATACTTTCTATCCACTATGATACTATGATTTCTCACTGGTACCCTTATACCCATCATACTGTTCACTGATACATACTACTTCTATACTCTAAAATAATAGAAAGGTACTATGCCTTCTGAAACTCACTTTTATATAGGTTACCCCTCTCACTTACTGCTTGAAACACTTATACTGCCACTCCCAAATACCCTTCATCTATATTAACTGATACATCCATCTGATACTACCATACACAAAATATTTACTAATACTAAGCTGATACACTACACATACCATATAATATCCATCTTAAACCTGATGCACCCTGTACACTTGCACTCTCTAGGCACTCTTACTAGCTCCAAACTTGTACTTAACAATAGTGTTCATCAACACATACTCCACCACTTTCACTCTTGACACTGGCTTACTCACTAGATTACCCCATCATACTCACTAGAACTCATGATCACAAGCATCTAATGCACTAGTTATTTACTTCTATAATACACATGTCTCACTTCACACTCATAGGCAGACACATGATTCCATATATATATATATATATATATATATATATATATATATATATATATATATATATATATATATATATATATATATATATATCATCCCATTCCTTCTATACTTCAACCTACAAACTGATATACTAATCAGTGGTACACTAAAATATATCTTCTATGACCATTCTTGATACTTCTCAACTCATGACACCATTAAATTTTCTAATACCAAACCCCCACTTCATGATACTCATGAAACTCCCACACTGGTATTTTACTTCACCGTTATGCATTTACTCATACATCACTCATTGTGCACTTGTACACATAGTCCTCGACACTCTTCTTTCTTCCTTCATATATCACTCCCTAATACATCAACACCCTAAAGTATTAGGTGATATGCCCACACTAGATACATACATGTGCACTCATATTTACCTATACTAATGCACGACCTCTACATGTAGCACAAATCCTACTACCTAGCATAATATATCCTAACACTATCACACACACACCTATACACTTATGGGTACCATTATATCATGGTACACTCATTAGTATCTCTCCTGAATACATATTCTTTTACTAACGACACAACCAAGTATCAAGTACCAAATGGAATATCATGCTCCATCGATATCCACACAAAATTTTTATGATACTTAATCGATATATGGATCAGTCAACTATATAAATTTATATCTATCTAGAACATGCATGATGTCACTGATACCAACTCCTAGAATCAACACTGATACTCTACTCTCCCTTCTACTATTGGTACCAATACTAACTATACTGACACCTACCATAGAAATATTGCTACAAAGGTATTGCACTATGAGTTATCTCTAGACTGATGCCTATAACTCACATGTCCAACCAGGAATCGCTCACAGACTCACCAGCTACACTTCCAACAATCAACACTGATACTCAATGACATAAACCTATCTGCAAGTTACCAAACTACTACACTATCCAAGAAATCTCAGGAACTAATGAAATACAACTCTATAAGAAATTGGACTATAGGAACTAAGGATATCTCTATTCCTGAGCTAATAAGGGTGATGGAACAAAATTCAATGATAACAAGAGTGGAATAATATAGATAATATGTTAAGAACCAATTTAAGATATAATCTGATAATCATACACGTCTATCCGGAATTATATTATCTGGAATCCTTGCCACGCCAGTAAGCATAGCTGCGATAACTATAGATTCCATAACTAAGGTATATACCTTTATAATCATGTTATCTAGAATTCTCACCACACCAACTAGTATAGCTACGTCCCACTAACTAGAATGGCTGCGATAAACTCTAAATTCCATAACTAAGATATGTACATCCAAAATTAAGTCTTTATATTTTTGCCACGCTAGCTAGTATAGCTGGGATAAACTCTAGACTCCATAACTAAGGAAGACGATTACCTTTCTCACTGTTCTTATCTAAATATGTCATCAGAATATACCATAACTTATTCCATAAAATTTATCTCGATATAAGAATCAAAGTCAACAACGAACATAAAGAATCAAATTCAGCAACAACAAGTGAGAGTGAACGAAAACAAATGGAAACATATTTTAAAGTAGAGTTTATAATAATATTCTCAGGAGTCATCCCAGGAATCTCTCAAGAAATTCTAATTTGTGATTGAGTATTTCTTATCCGAATATCCTAT